>JAHLJT010004567.1:168025519-168182949 GCA_031308135.1 Acheta domesticus
TAACACTAGAGCTCTGCAATCAGGCGAAAACAACCGCTCGAGACTCTCGGGCTCCGCGCCGACGCTCGGCGAAGGGAGGGGGACCTTGCTTGGGGGGAAGAGATAGCTGTTTAACGGACATTTCGACCGGCCGCCTTGCGGCTCCCGCCGAGACTCGAGAGTCGCTCGAGCGCTCGGCCGCTCGGCCAAGCGCCGGACTGCACAGTAGCTTCGCCCCTCAATGCATGTACGGGATATAAAGTCGCCGCATGTAGTGATCGCAACACTTTCAATTCATTGTAATCGAAAGAAAATACAATTTCAATTAAACGATTAATTTGTTGAAAAGTAACAATTTATCGATTGACTGGAAATAATTTTATAGAGACAAACAATACATTTTTTGAAAGAATTAAGGCAAACAAAGACTCTGAAAATATTTTTTTTCTATATTTATAGTGCTTAAGGGAAGATAATTCGTTGCGTACCAATTGTAATGTCATTGAAGTTTCTTACAAACCCGAATATAAGGCATATTTATTAAATACAATGAATATTTGGTCATAATTTCACGAGTATATAAGAAAAAAGCATATGCTAAACAAAAATGAGGTGGGTACTATTTTCCTTGCGTCAAAACGTCTTGTCGTCATTGGGCGTAGTAATTTATTGTGAAATAGTTGATGTAAGCCGCCATGGCCTCTGTATTTGTCGACTCAGTCGGCGGCCAAACAACAGCGGTCACGGCACATCAGCCTATTCAACTTAATAATTCAAAATACATTATTTACTATTATATACACACGTTTAACATTATTTTAAATTCGGCAAAAGTATGTATTCACGAAATGATGCATATAAAGTTTTATATGTACGAGTACAATGTTTTTCCAATTACTCCATTATTTTACGTTCAGTACGATAAGCGATTAATTGTAATTAAAAAATCGTAAAAGCTGAAATTGTGAATCATTGGCTTCTGTGGAGTAGTATTGAAGCTCACGAGACCCCCTTCCTTTGGGTGAACTATTGCTCAGCGTGGCAGGGAAGCGATAACAAAGGTTGTGCGAGGTGACTCGGTGGCTCCCACGCAGCGCGCCATCGCCTTTGCGACGAAATTTCCAGGAAAGGACAGGAAGCAGTTGAAAGAGAAGGGTCGAGATATGTGCACAAAGCTTTCCTCGAAAGGTATTGAGAAGCTCGCAAGATTATAAATAAAACTAAAGTACAATGAGCTCAAACAATGCTGGGGTGACTGAGGCACCCCGCGCGCCTACTGCCGGGTTAAGAAACTAAGACCTGCGTCCTCAGATGCCTGAAAATTACAACACCAACAACAAAATATTTGGAAAAAGAAAACAAAAATACAAAAGTGGAAGGGAAAGGTACTAATATATTTCATTGCACTTGCATCTAAATTTAGCAGAGCATTTGTATTTACACCATATAAAATGAAGGAAAATTAATAATTTTATGTTCATTAGAATAAAATAGGCAATTTCCGAAACATCCGATGCCTAGTCATTACAAAGAACGGAATTTATCTCTAAAACTTTTGAATGCCTTTTCTTTGAAGTCACAGGCAGAACTGCAATAGATCCACTTGAGGTTCTCCAGTGCGTCCGGAGAGTCGATTTTTAAAGCTTTTTATTCTTTTTTATATTAAAATTTATTATTTGAAAATTAATATAAAATTCGTCTTATATTTTAAATTTTGAAAAAACGAAATTATTGGTCATTTATTTTAAAAACCATTCAATACTCCTTCCTTTCCTCAAACTTGGCATTAGATATTTACTCCGACGTTTCGGCCGATTGTTACGTGGCGCAGTTCGCCTGAACGAGGTCCGCCGGTTGTCGAGTCTCGGCCGGTTGTCGAGACCGGCCGAGTCTCGGTCGTCGCCGGCTCCCGGGAGTCCGCAACCGGCTGCGAAGGACAGTCGAGCGCGTGGTCTCGAGAGAAGAGAGGCGAGCGAGCGCTGGTCGGTAAAAATCGCGGAGAATGCAGACCTCTAGTTATTATAACATTTAAGAGGAAATAGAGCCACTCTAACATTTCACTAATGAGGTGTCTTCCTGGATTAAAAGTGTACGAGTACTTCGAGCTGTTTCTGCATAGTTCTCGCCTGACGGCCCTTTGTACAATTCACGGCGAGTTTCTCTCCTTACGAAAATGTCATTCTATTCTACACGAATTACAGTATAGCAGGTTTCAACAGGTATAATTTTCCCTGACACAAATTAAACAGTGTAATAGTCTTTTTATGGTCATCTGCAAAATGAGACATTCTCTCTTCCTTGTGGTACGAAATGCCACGTGTTCAAACTCATTCCAGAAATAATAATTAATTACCGTATTCAGCAAATCACTAAATAGTGAAACAAAGAATTCATGACACCAGAAAAAATGTAAGATACGACTACATTATTGTAAAAAACGCGTTTCCCAAGAACGCTCTGACACTCTTCACAAACAAAAATTATATCAGAAATTCACACTTTGTCCGTCATAATAATTAATTTTACTTTCCCGTATACGTAAGAGTAATAAACATAGTCTAGGGAAGGTATGTAATGTGCGCGAAAAAATGGCAAATTTTCGGCAGAAAAAAATTAATTCCAGACCGTGATGACGAAAACGTAAATAAAACCAGTTGCTAAATAAGGGAAAAAAACCTAACTGTGGTGTAGCAAGAATATAAGTTTGGGGGCCTTGATACCGATAAACCAATTGAAAGGAAAACGTCCGTCCGTCCGTCCGTCCGTCCGTCCGTGTGTGAACACTACTAGCGCCTACACCACTCTTAGGATTGTTTCCAAACTGAAGAAACCCCTTCCATCTGGCTCTAGTCGCCCGCGTTGAGATTTTGAAAAAACTTTCTTCAAAATTTGCGGGTACTTTAAAGGAAGCACCCTGAACATTTTCAAAATTTTCTCAAAATGTTTTCTTTAAATTTCTTGTAAGAATAGAGTAAAATGCAATTACACTTATTAAGATGTACGCATATTAAGGCGGTTTAGATCCGATTTTCACGGTTTACTCTGAATTTTCAAAAATTTCAAAAGTTTGAATTTTTTTTCGGCATCTTCCTCCAACTATAAAATTGAAGATATTTTTTCCTTTAAATCAAATTTGTTCTCCAAAGTAAGTTCTTTCTTTAAGGTCTTGTACATTTTTTGAAGCGTTTAGTAGTTTTCACGCAATATTGCGTGCAATATGAGGAATTAAAAAAATAGAAAAACAAATTTTCTCAAAGCGGCTACAAATTTTTTCTTTGAATTTTTGGTAGGGATAATCCCTAATGTACTCTATGAGATGACGTAACAGCATACTGCTCTATTCTTTTGTGTGTTTTTTTCAAAAAGTAATTGTTTTCACTAGTCTCTCACGTCGTTAATATTTACATTAGGGGCGATTTGTTCGCATTACTATATTTATGAGTACGTGTGCTTTAACCCTTTATAGTTCACTGGTACGTATATGTACCGCTAGGTGTTGTCATTTATTTCAAGAAAATATCATAAAGCTATGTTGCCATTTTTGCTCTTTTTCGAGTCCTCAAACGTTCTGAGGTACATATTTGTACCATTTTTTGAATATCCCGCCGTACTTGTGTTCTCAATTATTTTGGCGCGAAATGTGGTACATATGTTGTACCAGTGTGCTTCTGGAGCCCTGTGAGTGTGGCAAGCAGACACAATTTGTGAAAGATCCACGATTTTTTGTAGCAGATTGTGTTATTTCTGAAGGGTGAGTTTTTAATAATAAAGTATGATAAGTTTAGAATGTTTTAACTTATCTAGATAATTTATTTTATCGGTATTGTACGATATTTTCACTTTATTTTTCCTTACGGGAAGTCTTTACTACAATCGTACACTTTTATTGTGTAATATAAATTCCCAGTTCTTGGTATTTAGCCAATTTAATTTTTGGATTTCAATTTCTTAAACATCAAAGATTTGATAAATGAGAAAAATGTCTCTTGATAATTTGTCGCTAAGATGTTACTTCAAAATTTTGGGTGCATGTATGGCATGTTTTCTGCAATTGGCCATATACATGTATGCTATGTACACATACATCATGAATATCTATTACAAGAACGTGTTATATTACTCAGGTCATGTCGAGTTTATCGGAGGAAGACATTCGCAATATCCTCTCTATTACTGAGGACATGGCTGAAAATTCGGAAGCGGAGGGTGATTCAGATGCCGACGACTGTGTCGCTATCAATATGGAGGCGCAGGACGACGAATTTGCCGACAGCAGCGTGTCAGATATCCGACCACGTGAATCACGTAATAATGAGCAGGAAGAAGTGGTCACCGATGATGAAGATAAAAGAGGTGATGAATCTGATTCTAGTGATGACAACGTTTTTGTATGGAATCGAGTTGGGCGCGACCCGCAAGAATTTGCGAACACAAGCTTCACGCAAGCGTTTGGAATTTCGCATAATGCTGCAGTAAATTTACAAAGCCCTTTAGACATTTTCATGTTGATTCTCACTTCTACATTCATGGAATTTATCGTTGCGCAATCAAATTTGTATGCAACACAAATAAATACTACTCTGAATCTCTCTGTTGAGGAACTGAAAGCATTTCTGGGAATTCTAATAATTATGGGTTTCAATTCTTTACCAAGCCTTCGCCTGTTTTGGAGTAGTGATCCAAATTTTCATAATGAGAGAGTATCAAGTGTAATGCCTCTCAAACGATTCCTCAAAATTTTACGCTACTTACATTTGAATGACAACAATGGTCATCCAGATAAGGGAGATCCAAGTTACAAATCCTATAAAATAAAACCGCTCATAGATCACGTGAATGAGAAATTTAGATTTCTATTCAATCCCTCCAGGTTCTTGGCAGTAGACGAATCAATGATAAAATTCAAAGGTCGTACTTCATTGAAGCAGTATATGCCTATGAAGCCAGTAAAACGTGGCTTCAAAATGTGGGTACTTGCTTGTTCTGTTACTGGCTACTGCTTAGCTCTTTCCCTGTATGAAGGGAAAGAAGGAAGTATATGTCAGTCTCTAGGAGAAAGAGTAGTTGCCAAGCTCATACAAGGTTTTGAAGGATTAGGATATTGCCTGTTTTTCGACAATTTTTTCTCCAACATACCTATGATGAAAAGGCTTCTTCAAAAAAATTTTTTTGCCTGTGGTACTATTAGACAGACAAGAAAATTTTTTCCGCAGAGGCAGCTTCGTTCGGATAAAGAACTACGTATGGGAGAAAATGATTTTCTAACATCAGGAGATATAGGAGTTGCTAAGTGGAAAGATCGCGGGAAGAAATGTGTATGTGTTGCAACAACAATGCACAACGTTTCTGAAAGGGCACAAGTTCTCCGAACAAATAAAGAAGGAAAGCGAGAACCTGTCGCCTGTCCCACATGCATAAAAGACTATAATTTATACATGGGTGGTGTAGATCATTTTGATCAAATGGTTTCGGCATACAGTATTAGTTGGAAGTCTAGGAGATGGTGGATGAAAATTTTTTATTATTGTATTGATGCAATGATTGTGAACTCATACATTTTGTACAAGACTACATTCCAGGCGGCTCATCCTCACCATAAGTGTCTGACCCACCTAAAATTTCGTTCTAAATTGGCCGATGAACTAATGGGAAATTTCTGTTCTCGCGAAAGAAAAGGACCTACACCACAAAAAGGAAAAGGTCGAAAAAGAAACCATCCTGATGGTCGTGCAACAATCCCAAACGTGAAACGACTAGTGAACGTTGGGGAACATCTACCTGTGAAAGGAACCAGGCGACGATGCGCATTTTGCAGCACTTCCAAAGAGCAAAAGCGATCCAACATCCAATGCCAGAAGTGCGACGTGGCGTTGTGTTTGGATTGTTTTGTCCCTTTCCACAAATCGTAAATACATTTTACAATTTTGTATTTCTAATCTTTGTGTAATAAATATTTTTCTCAAATAAAAATAAAGGAACAAAATCATTCTTTTATTTTGATCAAAATTTAAAACTGACGCACAAAAATATAAAGAAAATAAAATGTGGTTCATATATGTACCAGTGAACATATAGTGAAACTTATGCTTAAAATGCTCATTGGTACATATATGTACCACCCTATATTTCTTATATTTTGCATTTGAATGACGTAAAAAGCAGAAATAACTGTATATTTTAATAGATATTAATCTATTAACTGTAAAAATTCCGGAATTTTTAGGCCCCAGAGTACTGCCCTATAAAGGGTTAAAATAATTTCCAGTAAAGTTTTTCGAGAACTCAGCCGTTTTCTGTGAAAACTAGCTCAAAATTCCGCATTTTCAGAAACGCTCAAACGACATTTTCTCTTAAATGGCTCCAAATGTTTTCTTCAAACTTTTTGAACGGATACTGCTAATTGTACTCTTAAATGACGTTAAGTTCATTTTGAGGTTATTTTTGTTTTTTCAAAAATTACAGAAATTTAATTTATTTAAAGATCTCTCACATCTTCACTTTGCGCATTATAAGCAATTTGTAAATATTATATTTGTGAGTGTAAGTGCTTGAAATGGTTTCAAATAAAGTTTTTTGAAAACATTTTCTGTGAAAAAGAGTTTCAAATTTCGCAATTTTAGTAGCGCTTAAACGCCATTTTCTTAAAAACAGCTACAAATATTTAAAAGAAAATTGCCATTTAGAACGAGGTTTTAGTGTTCTGTAATATTTTAAAATTAATCTTTCTGTTCTACCATTAGAAAACCGAAAAATTGAGAAAATGTAAAAAAAAATGTACTTTGGGCTGCGATAGATTGCAGCTGGTTTTCTCTACGAAAAGTATTTATCAAAAATACATCTTCAGATTAGATCATGCTTAATGTTTTGAAAATGCGTATAGTTTTTCTATAATTTCGTGAGAAACACAAAAGCCCGCTGCAAATTTACTGTGCTTCAGACAGCCGGATGCGTCGTAAAATAGAATTTGCAATTCTGTATATTATTTCTTCGTTCGTTTCTTACATTCGACCTTTTGTTACGCATTTACACATTAATCTTTTAAAAATGATTTACTTTGAAATATTTGAAATAAAAATTGCTAGCTCTTTAAGGGAGTATCGGCAATGCAGGGAATGCAACAATGGAATTCTCTTTCGCTGTTGCGAATTTCTGTTTAGGTGTCATTGTTGTGACTTGATATAGCTATCAGGCTTCTTTTTGCAATACAAGCTTAGAAAACTTTTGCATTATATTTTTATGCAGCTTTAGAATTCATAGGTTTGACAACACTGCGATAGAAACAGTGAGTTATTCTCTTCAATTCTTTGTTGAATTTCAAATAATAGCTTTCAAATTCATTTTCATTTTCATTTTCATTTTCATTCTCTTTCATCTTTCATTTTCAAATAATAGCTAAGATGTTAGTAGCGCAGAATGTGCAATATTTCAATCCTACGTAGCTCTTTCCAATTATACGGGAAAGTATGTAGTTGTAGCACCACTAGTTAATAAAAGTACTGTACATGAAATCGATTAGATTTTGCGTAATTTCTGTTTGAAATTTATGTAATTTATAAATAAAACCTCTCCATATTTTTTATAGTTTTTTCCACATATGAAACAAAGAACTTTTAAAAGTATAGCGCAGGTCGCGTTTTCTTTAAACACTCCGAATTTTCGAAAATTACGTGTTGGATATAATGGGAGAAATATTTCAGCGCCGGCCTAAGTATGACTGAGTGACTACGTAGTGTAACGGTAAAGATCATGGCGAATAAACGCGATGGTTTTGTGTTCCAGTCTTGATACACATTTTTGATTGATATTTATTGAATTGTACCTTGTCCATTCCTTTTAGAAACCATCTACGTAGTGGTTTGTCTCTCCACGATTTCTTCAACGTTTTTTGTCTCTCACCTTTCATGTTAAGTAGCATCAGAAGTTCAGTGTCAGTTCTTGCACACTTTCTTTGCAATGCTTTTGGCTACACTTACAATACCTGTTTCTCACTGTTAGATCAGATATAATGATATGCCTCATTAGTGGGTCATCTTGATGGCTGACTACATGCATTCCCATCCCGACTATTCTGTTGGGCCAAGAGGCTTCAATGTGTCTGAGGTTTCCTCGTTCTTATTTACGTGACAAATGAAGGCTATGTGCATCACCTCGAGGGTGGGCGACGTGATGCATTTTTACTTTCTCGTATACGTACGTATACACGGAGTGATATACGTAGTATAGGGAAAATTATGTAATGCTGCGCGAAAAAATGGCCAATTTACTGCGGAAAAAAATTAATTGCCGGGCCGTGAAAACGAAAAAGTGGATAAAACCAGTTGTTTAAATTAAGAAAAAAGAAATCCTCTACCACGTGGTGTAGCCAGAAACCCTCTTTTGTAAATCCTTGGTACCGAAAAACCAATTGAAGGAAAACGTCCGTCTGTCTGTCCGTCTTTCTGTCCGTCTGTGAACACTGCTAGCGCCTAAACCATACGTACGATTTCTTCCAAAATGGATATTCCACGGTCGATCTCATTCTAGTCAAAGCTTTCAGATTTTGAAAAAGATTCTTCAAAATTTGTGGGTACTTTACATGAAGCCCCCCGGGGATTTTCAAAATTTTCTCAAAAAAGGCTCTACATTTTTTCTTTAAATTTCTTGTATGAATAGAGTAAAATACACCTATTAACATGACACAGGTCCGATTTTCCCGGATAACTCTGAATTTTCGAAAGTTGTGAAAGTTTGAATTTTTTCGGCGTCTTTCTGGTACTACGAAATTGAAGATAGAGATTTTTCCCTCAAATAAAATTGGTCTGCATATTGAGTTCTTTCATAAAGGTCATGTAAATGTTTTCAAAATTTTAGTAGTTTTCGTGCAATATGTGCAATTTTAAAAAATTACAAAAACAAGATTCTCTCAAAAACGGCTCCAAGTTTTTTCTTTAAACTTTTAGTAGGGATAGTGGTAAATTTACTCTATCAGATGACATAAAAACCATATTGCTCTATGGGTTTCTTTTTCAAAAAATTACAAAAATGTAAATTTTTTCACGTTTCTCACGTCGATAATATTTACATTAGCGGCGATTTTTTCACATTATTATATTTACGAGTACATGTGCTTTAAATAATGTCAAGTAAAGTTTCTCGAAAACAACCGTCTGCTGTGAAAAGTAGCTCAAAATTTCGCATTTTCAGAAATGCTCAAACGCCATTTTCTCATGTCTGGCTGCAAATTTTTTCTTCAAACTTTTGTAACGGATAGTGCTAATTACATTCTTTGGTAAAGCGTAAAGTTTATATTGAGTTATTTTTTTGTTTTTTCAAAAATTACATAATTGTAATGTTTTGAAAGATCTCTCACATCATTAATATGCACATTACCAGCAATTTGTAAACATTATTATATTTGTGAGTATAAGTGCTTTAAATAACTTCAAATAAAGTATTTTGAACACTCAAACATTTTCTGTAAATTGAGCGCCATTTTCTCTTAAACGGTACATAATTTTTAAAAGAAAATTGCCATTTATGACTAGGCTTTTGTGTTCTTTAATATTCTACAATTAATGCTTCCGTTCTACCAATAGGAAACCGAAAAATTAAGAAAATGACAAAAAAATGTACTTTTGGCGGTATTAGATGACAGCTGGCAAGAAAGAGTTAGTGGCAATTCCGAATAGCTAGCGAAGACCCAAGGAAATAGAAAGCTAATACGGAAAGTCTGTGCCATTCTGTATCATCACTAGTTGGTTTTTTGGTCTATAATTCGGATATCTTACCTAATCCAGTCTACTAGTCCGAAATTGTACTCGGCTACAGACACCGCCAAACTACCTTTGTAGATATTTTATTCATGGAGTCCAGAAAAGACAGCAGGACAAGTTTCACTCATCGGCAATACTCCCTGCAAATTCTCTCTTTTATTGTGGCGATCGAGATGTTCTCACCTTCTTTAGTGTTCGCATATTTCTGAATTGTACCTGTGGTAAAACAGCCAACAATGGTGTATTCTGTTCCCATTTCATGATTATGCTAACATTGCATTTTTTGTCAGTCGCAATTTTTACACACCTCTCGGGTTTGGCATAATCGATGAATTATATGGTCAATAAGTGACTGTACAGGTATTTCTGCTGAGATTTCTGTCATAACAGCAGCTTGTATGTAGCGTTTTGGATTCTTTCACTTAATAAATTGGGTAAAATTTACAATTTAATATTTTTGCTTGCTGGCGTAGAACTGGAGACTACACATACAGATATGCACCATTCATGCCAGCGCTTGTTCGGTTATAGCTCTGATTTCTGAAGCAAGGCCCTTCGAGCCTTCTTAATAACAGTTCTATTTGATGATGCAGTGGATATTTGTTACTATTGCTGCCGAATCCCTTTTCCATTCTTTCCTTAATTATATGCCTGCAGCTATACTCAGCTCTTCGCTGCTTGAATGTAGGTGATGTTTAACTTTCTGCCTCTTAGTTCTCGGTGCACGATCAACAAAATGGTCGGCCAATTACAGTACGGGAAGTTTGTGCTGATTCTGAAAATATTGGCGTTGTTGGAAATATTTTCAAATATTATTTCCTCATCATGCCAAGAAGAATTGAAACGAAGAAAACGTTCTTTATGCCTCCTATTTTCTTCTACTTAATACAAAGTGTCTGGCTAAATGTCTTTACTTTGTGTTTTTACACACTATAAAGCACTCTCAGAATTTATTGTATTGTTAATTTCTTGCAAAATATGTGGAAATATAGCATTTGTCTTTGCGTTTTTAGGTTTTGTGACCCATATTTCGAAGAGTGACCTTCGGAAAAACGAATGCGACATTCTGTAAAGAATGGAAAAATTAATACATTCGCAACAATTCGCCACATTTTTTTCAATGTTTGGCGTCCCAAAAGTGCCTGCTTGAATAACAATTTGGTCCCAAAGTGGTTGTCCAGAGTTCTCTGAACTAAAACCCTTGATTAATTTTTCGAACTGTGTTTCCTGTAAAATAAGGAGTACGTACCTTTCAAAAGATTTTTACAAGTTGTCGGAAAACGGATTTCAAAAACCAAAGGCACCGACAAACAGAAAAAAACTATACAGATTGTACTTTTGAAATAGCTGGGACTTTGAATATCACCAGACACACGCACAGGACAAGCGAAAACGTTGCACTGAAATGAATGATTCCAATCGGTGCCACCACGGACGAGTTGATACATGTTCAGATAAGCATTTCCTGTACCTCGGCGAATTTCTAGTGAAATCAATTCCGTCACCATGTGGTCTGAACATCCTTCTGAAATAAAGAACAAGTTACACGTTCTTGTCAAGTTGAAATTTGACTTTCTGCCTTGTAGGTGGTCAGCCCCAAGAAGGGGTTCAAATGGGGAGCTTGGGCACCTCTGTCTTTGTATTGTAACCATTTACGGGATCTTATTCTCGAATTTAGGAGGGAAAAGGTCCCTGGTTCTTCAGGGTTGCAATATAATTTTCTTGCTAGTGGGGACTGGGCAACTCTCGGATTTATGACTAACAGAAGAGAAACACCTTGTATGTGAAACAAACTGACAATATAATTATTTAGAGAAACAAACACAATTACAGAATATAGCACTGATAGAAATACATACATACACATTCACAGAATAAATTATTTTAAACTGTTTATAATCAATTGTCCGTGACTTCCCACAGGATGTGAATTCGTCAAAATATAACAGATTAACACCACAGTATTATATTTGTGCATGCATAAAACAACAAAAACTTTAGACCTATCTCGTCAAAAATGAAAAGGAACATCTACATTAATGAACTTACTACCGCGCAGTGCACTGTTACAAAGAATCGAAAATGGTAGAGATGAAAAGTACAATTTCTTTTACACCTAGGCTCTCTTAATGTACTAATTTTTGTTTACAAGGAGAAAAATACAAAAAAATTAGAAACTTTTCCTTTCTAATGTAAAGCTTAGGTTCTCATTAACAAATTATATCGTGTTTAACAAATAGCATGAAGTGATTCAAAAGGGTAACCTAAGTCACGCAGATTCAGTTGACAGTTAGCAAAAGATTTTTATACAAAATTTATGAACAAAATTCGTTTGACTTTCCTGGCTACGCCGGCAGCAGCGTGACTTTGCACCCAGCCGGCGAGTCGCAGCACCTCGCGTTGTACCCCGCACAGCTGTTGGCTGAGTTTCGTTCGGCCTTGGCTTGCTTTGCTAGTTCTGCTCCTCAGTTGCAGGATTGTTGTTAGCAGGAAATATAAAAAGCTGAAAAGTTGATAAAACTTGTTATTCTTCCCTCCATGCATGCTACTAATACTTGTAGCCACGTGGCGCCATTACGTGATATAATATCATCACAATCACATTCTTATTTCTTTCGCCACGCGCTCTCTTCTCATTTTAGATTAATAGACGTTTTTATCGCAATATCGCTTACCTCTATTGAGCTGGCGTAGTATTTTTTTTGTGTAGAAGTCTGATCACTCCGTGTTACGTAGTGCAGCGGCGGCGTTCTCCGTTCGCTCGCTCCTAACGGCTCGGCGACTAGCAGAGAAGTACTCGCTCGCTCCGTCCAGGCAGTAGTCGGCATCGATTTTCCGTATCGATCGCGGCGCGTCTCGTCTGACTACGATTGCGCTAGGCGTTCTGTGCCGGCGTTGTGGACGCATACCTTCTGTGTACGGTCACAGTATACCCCATTGATAACGGTACCAACTTACATTATAAATAACTATTACTTCTCTTTCTTCTGTAGGTTGCACGTGACACGCTTCAATAAAGGAAGCGGAAAAAAATTCCTGGCGATTTCTGCATTCGCTTGGGGGCTCCCCGCAGTGCTCACAATAACATGTTCCATCTTGTTTAGTCAACCGGAGTGGCGGAAGACACCAACATGGTACACCCCATCGTTTATGGAGACAAGGACTTGTTACGTTGAACCACTGTTGCATAATGAGGGTAAGTGGAGCACGATGATCGTAAGGGAAATCAGCTGGTTAGGAGACTTTCTTCAGAATTGACTGGCGTGATAGTTCACAAAGGGAATTGAAGCACAAAATTGACTTTTATGTTAATGATCTAAGTACAAAGAACAAATCGACACATGACGACTGGCGTAAGATCGGGCTGTCTGCATTTTGTGGAAGCGGAGATAGAGGGATTTTATCTGGGAGGGATTTATAGAGGGATTTATTTTATTTAGAAGTGGTGACATGCCATTGACGAGACGATCGAGACAAGAGAGGTGTGTTGCAGTGGCATTCGACCATTGCAACTGTCACCCCTAGCGGGGAGAAATTGTCCTTCACCCTTTGTTTCTCGTCTTGGTTTGTGTTTCTGTGCCAAAACGATGCCATGACCTCTGTTAAGCCGTATCAAACCTTAATAAAGAAGCGAGTGCTTGGAAATCCGTGACACGAGCGAATTGAAAACGACATTTTCTTTTAAATGGCTAAAAAAATTCTTCAAACTTTTGGAACGAATAGTGCTAATTGCACTCTTAAATATGACGTTAAGTTCATTTTGGGTTATTTTTTTGTTTTTGCAGAAATTACAAAAATGTTATTTTTTGAAAGGTCTCTGAAATTCTGAATATACACATTACCAGCAATTTGTAAACAATATTGTATTTGTAGGTTAAAGTGCTTGAAATGACTTCAAATGAAGTGTTTCGAAAACTCAAATATTTTTTGTGAAAAAGAGCTGCAATTTTGCATTTCTAGTAGCGCTTAAACACCATTTTCTTAAAAATGGTTGAAAATTTTTCTAAGAAAATTGCATTTTAAAACGAAGTTTAATATTCTATAATTAATATTTCCGTTCTATTAGGAAACCAAAAAATTAAGAAAATGTAAAAAAATGTAGTTTTTGCGGCAATAGATGGGAGTTGGCACGAGTATGTTGCAATTCCGAATAGCGAGTCGGGGCCCAAGGATGTAGTAAACTAACACGAGAAAGTCTGTACCATTCTGTAGCACCACTAGTTTTGAAAATGTCCCAATGGCTTCATGAAAAGTATCCCTTAAATTAAAATAGTTTCTATTCAAGATGCCTCGACTTCAGTCAGATCGATCGAGAATTCAATTTTGGAGAAAATCGGCTGAACGGTTTTAGTCACTATTGTTGCTCACACACAGATAGACGGACGGACAGATTTACGGACATTTTGCCGTCAATCGAGTTTTCGGTATCAAGGTGCAAACATGGATTCTGGCTGTATCACGTGTTAGAGGATTTTTTTTCTAGCAACCTGATTTGTCCACTTTTTCGTTACCAGAACCCTGTAATAAGAGTTTTTCTGCCAAAAATTCGCGCAGCATTACATAACTTTCTCTTCTTAAGAAGTTCCTTCTTAAGCGCAAGGAAAGAAAAATAACAAAAATAAGATTTTTTCAAATATTTTTTTTGCGAAAACGTTTTGTATCAATTTTATTTATGGAACTGGGGTTTTGATTTGCCGGTAATTCTACCCCAAAAATTATCTATTCATTTTTATGTTTCAGATAATGAGACATCACTAAGAGTCCCTTTTAGAAAATCCGGAACCGCACTGTTCTATTATGGTCCTGTGTGCTGTCTAGTGGTGTGCAACATTGCATGCCTCACTTTGACTTTGAGAAAGGTAGAGTTCCTCAAGCGAGGCAACTCTGTACTTCGCCGAGAGGAAGACCAGATCTCCCGGGGTCAAAGGCACTCGGACGGAAGCAACTCTTCCACGGCACACGCTGCTGCGGCCAATGGACAGACACCGGAGGGCAAAACCAGAAGTGGCACTACAGTCGACGCGAAAACGTAAGACATTATTTGATTAAACTCTAAAACATTGAGAATAGTAAAATACAAATATTAACTCGTCTCCTTTGTTACAGAATTAAACTATATATTAAAATGATACTTATTTCTGGAGGTATTGAATTGCTCACTGAGGTTATAATGTGGTTGACTACACACGACAACGCCAACCTTCGTGATGCAACTTTTAGCCTCTGGACTGTTTCTTCTCGTAAGGATAGGGACTTGGCTTATCGGGCAGCGGGTTACGTCACGGACTTCTTCCGGGCGGCGGTCGTCACTTGGTTGGCGGCTCCTGAAGGGGGGTACTTGGGCCTTATCATGAAGAAGCTGCGTCGAGACAAAAGAGAGAAGAAATCAGCAGGAGCAGTCAACGCAGGCAGAAGGAAGCACAACGTTGCGTAGACGAGTTTCGACCAGGACGCCTCCTGGCGAGCTCGCTTACCCCTCTTCTGCGCAAAGGCGGGCGAAAGCTCACCTCACCAATCCTGCGAGTAAAGAACGACAGTGGTTCTAAGGGCACGGCGAGGACTGAAGACGAGATTTGAAGCTTTGTTTATAAACAATGCCTTTTACAACATGTGTTATTATTGTAGTACTTAATATAGAAAATGATCTCCAATTACTAATCGAACATTTCTTCAGATAATGAATTACCAGACATTGCGTTATTAGGGAGATTTTGCACCCTCGAACGTTAAGTACTATCAATCTTCTGCTCATGCGCAGTGCAAGTTTCGCATCACTTTAGTGCACCTGCGCATGCGCAGAAGATCAATAGTGCTTCACGTTCGAGGGTGCAAAAACTCCCTGATAAGAAAATGCTCGACTTCTGCGCGCTAATGTATCACCTTCATCTGTAAAAATGTAGCGGTGCTACAACAGAAGAAACATTTGTGCAATTCTGGTAAATTGATGATACATTTTACCTCACGTGGAAATTTCTGTTTTCCGATTCAGATACCACTTGAAAAACTAGAAAAATAAAACATAATAAACAGCGAAATAATATATATTTTATTCATATATTTACATAAAAAAGTTTCCTTCTATTGAATTCTGTATGAACATGTTCTAGAGTATTTACGAACATAAAACCATCAAATATGCACGATGTGTATTGTAGCTTTGATAAAATGAATAGTTAATTAAAAATTAGCAATTTCAAAAAGAATTTTCTATTGAGCTCTTAAAACGATTTCAAAATTATATTTTAGATTTTTTCCTCTCTTCCTTCATGTACTTCAACTACAATATTTAATCTCCGCAACACATTCAAATCCCTTTCTCAGAATGAAAACATGCCACAGTATTATCACCTTTCTTATTTTTCGGAATTCTAGGGGATCCTATACAGGTGACGCAAGCGAAAGTAATAAGATGATTGAAAGGTGACATCCGGGTTTGCAAAGGATGTCAAGAAGATCACAGCAGTTAAAGTAATGTTTAATCTGCCAATCAGGGTTTGAAGTCGTCTTTCTATGTGAGACAAAGAAATAAATGAGTACCAGTTATGATAACATAGAGCAGACCTGCACAACGCCTGCTCCCGCGGTCATTCTGCACTTGCGAGCCGATCGTCTGTCAGCGGACAGTCGAAAGTGCAAGTAATGGGGAGTAGGAAGCTTTGCGGGGAGGGGAGAAGTCTGACGTAGCACGACGCGGCGCGTAGATTGAATGCCTGGGCGTCTACTAAAATGATTCATGCTTCGAAATTATATGCCCATTTGTTTAAATGGATTATGTCTAGTATTTCAAGTTATCAGGGTCATAATTCACTGTTTACGTTCTGTGCACTGCTGTATATCCACCTTCTAATCCCCCACTATATGTATTTTCATTTTCTATTTTTTTTTAAGGAAATAACATGCTCATTGTGACTCTTAAGCAATTATTTTAAAGCAATAGCTTTAAAATATATGCTTATACATAAGAAAAATATTATTTAATTCTATCTAACAAAAAATTGCAATTTAATAATTGATTGTTCATCAGGAATGTTAAAATCTCCAAATCATAGAAAAGTGAACAAAATCATGAGAGCAATCTCTCACATCAAGATAAACATAAAATAGAATATGTGGCAATTCCAAGAAGGGTAATGTTTAATAGCACATTTGTGAGCATTTTCCCCATTATGAAACTGAATAAAAGAGATCAAGGAGCAAACTTCTGTGACGATATGTTACGGACAATCATAAGATAATCATGGGTATTGGTTAAATAGAATGCCAAGGGCTTTATATTTTTATACGATGTCGTAAACGACTCTACACTTGTCAGAAATTAGAACAGAAAATAATCATGATTTGTTTCAAGAACAATATGTATTTGCTTTGAGAGAACGGTCTTATTCAATTAATCATAGGTAATAAAAATAGTTTATTGCTGTCATCCAGGCGCGGATCCAGACTTTTGGGAGGGGTCACGTTAAGACTCAAGTGCATTTATTTCGGAAAGGGGAAGGGTATAGAAGGTAATAACATACATTTGAAGTATGTTTTACGTATATCAGAATGACTTTATTATACTATAAATATATTAGAAATTTTCAATATTCCCATAATCACATATCAGATATCAATCAGTTTACTATTGATCCTCATCCTATACCCTGGAGGTGAGGCAGGTGTAACTTTGGAATTTTAAAAGGTATCCCCCAATTTTTGTTGCAGATTCGAATTCTGCCGACAAAAATATGTCAATTTAATTCGGTACATTTATTTTTTTTTAATTACAATTTGTAGTTATCAACAATAACGTTCAAATGAGCAAAAATAACTTTCATATGATGCAACATGAAATAATTTGTGAAGCAATTATATTTTTAATAAATTATTATAATTAATAAATACATGCATACAATAAATAAATAAACTAAATTATACTTTTATTTTTTCTCATAATTATTTTTCTCATTTTCCTTTTTCCTTTTTTTACATTTCGTTTATAGTGCTCTTTTGTACTACACCGAGGGACAACTACACCGAGACATGCAAACATCTAATAATTTAGTTTAATGTAACATTTAATATATTGCAAATAACTGATGATTCATTTTGCATTGCCAAGGCTTTGCACTGCTTTATATAATTAAAACCCAAATAATGTAATATCATTGCAATACTGTTAATCAAGAATGAGAGCTGTCAAGAGATTTTTTTGATACAGGATTCGGAATCAACGACAGCAAAACATTCAAATAAGATATTTTAGGCGTCAGACTCTATCCTCGCTCATCATCCGAACTAAAATTATCTAACCGTATTTGGGCTCAGCGACAGCAAAATATTCCAATAAGGTCTTTCAGCAGTTGCAAAGCTGAGGGGTAATCTGAGAGCCTTATTATACTCAAATTATGTTTCAATAAAATCTGTCGTTGTGTGCCATTTTTCAATATTTTTGTTACTGAATCTTAAAGAAAATTAAATGTGTTCGACTTTTTTTCATCGTTTACGCGCAAGGGAATTAACAGGGTTGCAGCCTCTTTGGGGCCGCTAGCTGAGCGAGGCCAGTGGATAGACACCGGATGGCTCCGCCAAGTATGCGCACAAGAGAGCATGCGCTATCTTCCTTTCACTTGCATTCCCTAGGCAGAGATCCCAGCTGGAGCCAAGGCTCTCGGTAGACAGGAACTTCTACAGCGATGCGCGCCCACGTCTCGACCAGGCAAATTCACCTATCACCTGACGTTGTGGGAAAGTAGAGTTGTTTGTGTGCCGTTTGTGTGATTTTTGTTGGTGTTTTCTTTACGAAATAATTAATGAAGCTAAAGATATAGTGTTTCAGACAATGTCCCACTGACTATGCGCCAGTCGCATAACTTCTAAACGGTTTACGATATCGAAATGCAGTTTTCGCTCAACAATGCGGAATCACGAGTCAAGTAATACGCCGTAGAGATAGAAATAGTAGCAATACGTAGTATTATACCGTGTTATGTATGAAGAGAGTATTGAAATCTGCATCAAAGTTGACACGACTATGAATGAACTTCCAGGGTGAGATTTATTTGAAAGGTACAAAAATTGTATCTTTTAAAATTGTTAATACCGTAGTGACTCAGATGGACTACAGGTTTCAAGATTTCGAAAACTATAATTTTATTGAATTTCTTGACGAAAAACACTTTTTCACTCACAAAGCGTCCTTTAGGAAAAGTTTTTTCCTAATAAAACAATATCCATTCCTTGACAGTGAGCAGCATAATGCAAAATACATGCCTGCAGTTGTTTTGTATTTACAGTATTTGTTACAAAAATTGATCTAGAAAAAATATCAAGAGACGGTTCGGTTGATACAACTCAGTCAAACCGTTCCTTTATATAGTACAGCATTATGTGAAGGGAATATGATTACATTAAAGAGTTGACATTCGTGAGAAATTCCATGGGAAATTAACGGTGCAGAAACGAAAGCTTTAAAGAACAAATTATCGACGTTTTTGTTGAATAAAAAAACGGCGAATGGAGCTAATTTACAAAAAATGTAATATTAGATTTTTAGAATACCCAACTGCATGACTCTATCTTTGCCACTGTATGTCAGACACTATCCTCGCTCATCAGCCAAACTAAAATTCTCTCACTCTAATTCTTTTCGACAAATCTTTACCACTAACCCCTGTTCATTGCCTTAACTTGTGCTGAAAGCGGCTTCTTACGTTCTCACAACACTAGAACCGGCATCAAACTTCAATGATTAAATTAGGTTCGCCGTTACTGATTACATTGAGCATTTTTAGGTAAACATTGAGTTCCATAAGAGTTCCGATACTGAATTGGAGTGTATCAGCGAAACTGAATTCTAACAAACACCAGAAAGCAAGATTGTTGAAAATTTTACATACAGACCATTATTATTACTAGGTTTAGCTAGTTCTATTCCCTTCGAACCACGGTTGTGACTTTTGAGATGAGAACATTTTGCCGCAAATTCTCTCGTTCAATTAGTGACAAATATTCACATTAAGTTGGCAATACTAGTAACGCGCAGTGTATTTGATTCCGACTTAAGATGTGTTACTTGTTTAGATATATTTCTTTGTACTAAAAATATTTTTAAAATGATCTTATGTTTTTATACAAATTAAATTCGAATTTCTATTTAAATCCATTAGTTTCAGTCCCGATTCTGAAAGGACATTGAAACGGTTATCAGTTTCTCAGAGTTTTTTTTAGATATCTTAGAGTTTCTCACAAAATTGTGATAGTTCATCATTGGGGGGGGGGTCATGACCCCCGTGACCCCCCCTTGGATCCGCGCCTGCTGTCATCATCAAACAAAAACAATTGAGTATCAAAATTTTGTGTTTAGCACAACACCAAATTTGCGATTACATCGTAGCAAAGCGAATTATATTATCAGCCCTACAAGCATTTATAATACTTGGTGTCGAAATCTAATATGTATAATTCGTTGCAGTTTTGTATTTCGCCCTGTCATATACCAAGAACAAATATTTGCAATATAATACAAAAGGCAATATTACTTGAACTGTATATGACCGTCATGTTCTTGCCGATTACTCTTTAAATTTACGCGCTATCTTTCGAATTGCGCATTCTGATTGGTGGTCCCCTCTACAAGTTTGGGTCTCATCCCCACCCTTCATCGATTTTCTCATTTGCCTCCGAGTTGCCCGCGCGCAGCTTCTGACATCAGTGAAAGTGCAAAATGCTGTGCAGGTCTGACATAGAGGATATATTCTTTCCAGAAATGCATGTAAACCAAGAAAACGGCAGGTAATACTCAATGATCTTTCAATGAATAAATGAAATATTCAAAACAATGGTCACAATAAAATAATACTTGCTGAAAAACAAATACAAATCCACAATTCATAACGCCTTTACACACATGACCAAAAAAATTGTAACCTCAAAAGAAGCCGTACTACAGTTATTAAATTAATTAACCACCACACTATACAAATTTAAACTTAGGTAAAAGAATGATAAAACTATTATATATATATATATATATATATATATATATATATATATATATAGAGAGAGAGAGAGAGAGAGAGTGGTAATGTGGTAATTACAGATTTGTTCGTAAGAAAGCATTCCAATTCGGTACACGAATTCATCGTAATTGAATGGCTTGTTTCAATGATGTTCTCGAAATTAAGAAAGGATCGTACCAATGACATGTTCATGACGTATTACTATTTTACTTTACCATACACATACGTGTATAAGTAGTATAGGGAAATTTATATAATGCTGCGTGAAAAAAAAGAAACTTCAGCTTCAAAAACTCTCACTGCCAGGCCCTGATAACGAACTACTGGTGCTATAGAATGACGCAGTTTTTCCCGTGTTAATTTTCTATTTCCGTTGGAATAGGATATCTATTCGGACTTGCCTTATACTCTTGCCAGCTGCAATCTATCGCCGCTCAAAGTACATCTTTTTGACATTTTCTTAATTTTTCGCTTTCCTAGTGGTAGAACGGAACTATTAATTTTAGAATATTAAAGACTACTAAAACCTCGTCCTAAATGGATATTTTCTTTGAAAAATTTGTAGCCGGTTTTAAGACAATGGCGCTACTAAAAATTCGAAATTTGAAGCACTTCCTCAAAGAATTTTTGTGAGTTTCCGAAAACCGTTATTAAATGTCATTAGAAGCACTTAAAGTCACAAATTAAATAGTGATTACAAATTGCTGGTAATGTGTATATTAAAGATGTGAGAGGTCTTTCAAAAAAATCTTTCATTTGTGCCAATTTTGAAAAAACAGAAAAGTACCCAATAAGGAACTTAACGTCATATTAAAGAGTGTAATTAGCACTGTCCGTTCGAAAAGTTTGAAGAAAAATTTGGAGTATTTTATGAGAAAATGGCGTTTGAGCGTTTCTGAAAATGCGGAATTTTGAACTAAAGTTCACAGAAAACGGTTGAGTATTCAAGAAACGTTATATGCCATTATTTAAAGCACATATTCTCATAAATATAACAATGTAAATTAATTGCCGCTAATATAAATATTAACGACGTGAGAGAAGAGTCAAAAAATTAGTTTTTGTAATTTTTTAAGAACATCAGATCACACATTTTCATAAATTGCACAAATGGAGAAAACTGATGCTTATGCCATCTCATAGAGTGCATTTGGCACTAACCCTACCAAAAGTTTAAAGAAAAAAATCCGAGCAGTTTTTGATAATATCTTGTTCTCTTTTTTTTTTTGAGAAAATCTTGTTATATTTTTTCATATACTCAGTGCAACATTGCGCAATCACAACGAAAATGTTCAAAAAAATATACATGACAATGAAAGAAATCGCTATAGAGAACACAGAGATTTTTCCTTCAAATAATATATCTTCAATTTGTAGTTGTAGGAAGACGCCGAAAAAAAAGCAAATATTTGCAAAATTCAGAGTTAACCATGAAAATAGGACCTATACCACCTTTATACGTATATTTTACAATTCTATTCTAACAAGGAATTTACAGGAAAAATTTGTATCCATTTTTGAGACAATGGATTTTTCTACTTGTACTTCACGTATCCATAAAGAGAAACCGCTGTTGCGGGGCACCGCACCAGCCGAGAAAATCTCTAAGCTCCCAACCGGTCTCCAGGTGTATACACCAGTGTAGTTCATGTAAGTGTCTGTGTAAGTGTGTGTGTAAAGGGTGATGATAGAACAAGGAAGGAGAAGGAAAGATCGCCCGGTCCATGCCCTATTTGTTAGGGTAGTGATGCGGCATTCCCCTGGTATTAATTGAAGAAACTACAGAAAACTATCGATGGGAGTAGCCGGCCGTTAGAATTATTCTCAAGGCAGCGCTTAAATTCAACCTAGCTGTCTGGCTAGTGTCGAAAATCCAACCATCATCAAGACTCGAATTTTGGATCTACCTGTCAGGGGCTCTGCACTGATATCAGTTGTTGCTCTGAGCCATCTCACCCGGCCTGTAACCCCAGAAAGCCTTGTAAGGAATTACGTAAATTATAGTTACTCACGAAATTAGATTGCAGATGATTCAAAAGCGTATGATACAATATCATGATTGAAGACAATACGTATTTCAAAATAGTGTGATGTTCAAAACTTATTTTCAATGTACTAAACAGTAATATTGTTTTATCTTCCCAAATATATCATGTTTATGATCCATTTCGTGAGTTATTGTATTTATAAACGTAGCGATAAGAACCTTGAATGCCCCCTCCAAAAAAACAAAACAAACAAACAACGATAACAATAAATATTTAAAAAATATGTACACGTTCATGTAACATTTTTTCGTCATTGTGCTGAGTACTTAGGAATAATTCAGGGAAAGAAGGAAAAATACGAACTCCAAACATTTTTTGGCATTGCGTATTGTTTGAGGGTATACACGCCAACGTTACGAAACGTTTTGACTAAAAACTGAATATGCATGAAGTGAAAATATTGATCTGTAGTTAGATAAACTGGAAATCAAACCTACTTGAGGGAGTGCAATTATTAACCAGCAATATTTCATTACAAATGTGCAGTTAGTTCTCACTAACAATGCTACTAAAACCTATGGAATTGAACAAAAGCTTCCTGTTATTCTTCTTTTTGTCGATAAAATTGTGCACGTCGCTTTGGACAATGGTGAGTAAATGAGAATGCATACAACACTCAGTGGCGTAACCGACATTTTCCTATGGACTTGAATTTTTATTGCAAAGAATTTGTCATTTGTGCTTAAAATGAATGTAATTTTTTACTTTCCCATATAAGAAGTATGGAAAAAGATTTGTAAAGCTGCAAGAAAACGAAAATATGTCGAGATTTTGGCCGAACAACACATTTTAGAGACTGGTGTTACCAACCTTTTTTTATCGACCGTCTCTCCATCCGTCCACTTGTAAACAACTGTAGTGTTTTAAGACGCAAAGATTTTTTCAGAAAATTAATTTTTATTTATCGATTGGACCCGACTCAAGGGCCTGTGAATTTGAAACGAATCCTCCAACTACCGAAGATACTTTAGATTGGGTACATACCCTCATTAACATTTTCTCAAAAAATCCCTTCACATTTTTTCGCTGAACTATTTGCCTGAATAGCGCAAAATACAATTATAAATAATAAACATATCAGATTTTCATTAAATATTCTGAATTTTTTTAACCCTGGAGAGATGGCAGTTGCCGAAGTTACGTTAGAGGTGGCGCGGGGTCATTTCTGACTCCTTTGAGTTATTTCTTTATAAAATTACATTTAGCAAGAAATAAGTGCGAAATTAGTTATTTTAATAATAATCAATCATTTATAAGGTCATATTAACTTAATGCACTATTATAAACAAATATGCAAATCGCGACCTTAAAGTAAAAAGGTTCTATCTAACATTTTTTCCAAAAATGACTTTATGTTATATTTGTAATTGTAGCGATGAGATTTACATAACCTCTAAGTTATATTAATCTACAAAGCTTAGTTTCTAAGATACATATAAGGTAAAATGGTTCTATCTGCAAAACGTATGTTCAAGTTCGGGAAAAAAGGTTCCATCTGCTTCACCGCGCAAACCAATCTGTTTACATGTATGTGGATATTATCTTGTTGGCTGCGCAAGGAGTCCAGGTATTGTAAGATCTTTTGAGAAGCAGATTTAATGGCAATGTTGTGTGAAAGTGAAATTGAAGATGCTGTTTTTGAGCATTCTTGTTTTGAATACGATCCTAATGCGGCAAGCAATATTGAAGAAGACGAGACACCGAGGCAAAACAGTACTGTAAGCACTGTTTGTGTTAAAGTAAAACAGTTCTGTAAAAAGGTAAACATATTTTTATAAATATCTAACTATTTATTCTTTATCGGGTTTAATTGGTGGCCATCCAGAATTTATAACAGGAACACCGAAATTGGACGATCGAGGTAGCAAAACTAAGGATAAAATACCAAAAGACGGGAAAGACAGAGTGAGGGCACACATTAAATCTTTCCCTAAAACAGAGTCACTATTGTAGACCTAGTACTACTAAGGGGTGCCTCGCCTCCAACTTAAGTATCACGAAAACGTACGACCTTAACAAGGAATGTTATGTAAACGAAAGATGTCAAATGATCTATATATCGGAGTATTTTTAATGAAGAATTGAATTTGGATTTCTTTCAGCCAAAAGCGAACAGATGCGAATACAGAATTAATGAGTTGGAAAATAATATTTCTAATGATTTAAAATTAAAATACACTGAAAACGTAGATAACAGGAGAAAGAAAAGAGAGGAAGATCACAAGATCAAAGGTGAACATACAATTTAATATCCTTTCATTTAGAAAATGTGATAGGAATTCCGAGAGCAAACCAGTATTTTCTTGTATAGGAAAAAATTAAATTTATTTAACATGACAGTTCATGTTTTCCCAACCAAAGATGTATATTGCGCAATTTGTACAGAAATTGACACAGGCCATTCTGGAAATGACATTGCAAATGCCGTTTCCCAAATTTTGGAAAAAATAATTCAAAACTCACCTAAGGTAAAACATATTATAATGTGGAGCAACAGCTGTGTACCCCAAAACAACAGTCAGATGGTGTCTCTGGCAATGAAGGACTTTCTAAAAAAACACCTACAAATCGATGACATAGTTTTGAAATACTCTACTGCTGGTCACTTGTGTATTCAGGAAGTACACAATGTTCATTACCAGATAGAGAAAGCTTTGAGACCTAGTGAATTCTGGTCACCGATTTCTTTCATGCGGATACATTTGGCAGTAAATAGAAAAAAGCTACTTAATATTATTCAGGTGAATGTTTAAAATGCATTGTTATGCATTTTAAGGATTTCCATAAAAGCAGCAAACATCCTCATTTTAAAAAAAAATACCTTTATCTCAAGTTTCGCGATTAAAATTCACTCAAAGACAAGCTGAAGTCGAGTATAAAATTAAACGTTCTGATTCACAATTTTCCACCGTAAATGTGCGACCATACATTTCTACAAGATGGGTGGCGAAAAGTTCTTCTCCCATTCGCCTGTGCAAACGTACGTGGCGAAAGAGAAGTTTTTAAAGAAGGAAAAGGTAGCCGATTTAGCATACATGTTGAAATGGATGCAAACTCTGGATCAAACCTACTTCATAGAATTGCTTAAAAAACAAAACTAATATATTATGGCTACACGACATTTCACTTTAATATTTTTGTAATATATAATTTCAAATTTAAGTGTAATTCAGTAATTTACAATAGGTTACTTTTTTCCACTTCTAGTTAGCTAAGTCTAAGTAATGACATGAAATTAAAATTGAGTACTCTAAATAAGATTTTTACTAAAATGTAAGCACATTTCTTTGAATTCTTTAAAATTTAATCAATGAAACAGTTACATGTATATTTGCAATTATTTAAGTAATATACCAGTCCAATTTTTCTACCAACAAAGATAGAACCTTTTTGCTCGAACTTGAAAATGCATATTGAGAGTAAAAAGGTTCTATCTGTAAAAATGGGGTCTTGGTTTCTACCAAAGTTACCATGCTTTTAGAATAATTATCAGTCAACAGTTTTGTGCTTGGATGTCAAGTACACTGTCAAAGTTTCAATACATTTAATAAAATAGTTTTTGTTTTAGAGAGGGACAAAACTTTGAAATGCTCTCCTGTAAAATTTACTGCGGTGCAGATAGAACCTTTTTACTTTAGGGTCGCGAAATGAGGAATTGAAACAAATATAAGGTCTAAATAATCATTTATCTTTCATTTTATGTAGTGACTCCATTTACATTTTTCTGAATATTTCAATGGCAAAGGTATCAGAAAATTCAGTAAGTTTCATTTTCTAACATTGTCTCACATAAAAATAAACAATTTATCGAAAATGCTTCAAAGCTAATCAACACAACTTAGAAAAAGTACGAAATTTAAGATGTTTGTGTTGGTTTCACAAATATTTATACATGAATTATTACATATAAAATTTTTAAAATCTTTCAGACTGAAGCTAAAGAATGTGGTGAAAGGTATGTGAAATGTAAAGCTTCTGACTCGCAAAATTAGGTAGCTGCAGCTAAGCAAAGATCCGTGGTGTCACATGAGACACCGCGCGACCTCCCTCGGTTTAATAATTGAACTATTTCTTTCTTTTTAATCTGTTCTAAAAATTAATTATTTCAAGCTGGATATTTAATTCTTAATGGAATCCTTTTCCAATGTAGAATCTGCATTTTTTTTAATGTTTTCATTAAAGTTTTTACGCATAAACAGAATGCATAAAGTTCAATATCATTGTTTTGAAAGAAGTCAAAATAAAATTAAACATAAGTTTCCATTTCAAATTTGGATATCCATTACGAACCAATGTGTTTCAATAGAATGCGTTCAGATGCAGAGAAACAATGTGAGCCAAAGTAACACAATCTCGACGGTAATATTGATCTAGAATAATTTTATATATTAAATTGTCATCAACTGAAAACACGTTCTACCCTTAACACTAACAAAACCTAGATAGTCTAGCTAAATAAAATAGGTTACACGAATAAGCAGTGAAGGTTTTTGAAACAGAATATGTAATTTTGGAAAAGTGGGCTAAAGAAGCCCGAATTAATTCACACCAGAATATTTAAAATTATAAGCGTCTTAAATCTCTGATGTTTTAAAACTTTCAAAGTTTAATTTTTACTTTCTCGTATATGTTTGTACATACGGAGTAATAAACGTACCATAGAGAAAATTATGTAATGCTGCAAAACCGATTTCGAGATTTCAACAGAAATACACGTTTTGGTTTCAACAGAAATGCATGTTTTGGTTCCCTGATAGCGAAACAGTGTTTTTTTTAAAAGGTCAGTCCGTCGGCCCGTCAGTCCGTCGGCCCGTCAGTCGTCCGACGGCCTGTAAGTCCGTCGGCCTGTAAGTCCGTCGGCCTGTAAGTCCGTCGGCCTGTAAGTCCGTCGGCCTGTAAGTCCGTCGGCCTGTAAGTCCGTCGGCCTGTAAGTCCGTCGGCCTGTAAGTCCGTCGGCCTGTAAGTCCGTCGGCCTGTAAGTCCGTCGGTCTGTCCGACGGTCTGTGTTCTAGCGCTTATACCCTGCGTAGGATTTTTTTCCAAATTGAAGAACCCTCTGTCCATCTGGCCTGAGTCATAGCTCTGATAGTCATAGAATCTGAAAAATATTAATTAATTTTTCGAAGTACTTTACACAAGACAAAATTTTCTTAACAACGGCTCCAAATTTTTTATTTAATTTCTTCTAAGAATAGAGTACAAAACGTTTTTAAAGGTGGCATAGGTCCAATTTTCACAGTTAACTCTGAATTGTAAAATTTTGAATTTCTTTTGCTTCTTCCTACAACTACAATGTTAAATAAAGAGAATTTTCCTTCAAATAAAATTTGTTGTCCTTAACCATATATGCCCAGAACTTTTTTTTTGCTACCGAGCGAAATAAGCTCAGTGCGTAGCTCGCTGACTTTGCAATCGGGAGGTTCGGGTTCGATTCCCGAGCCGGCCATCCTGAGCGGGTTTTTCGTGGTTTCCCTCGGTCATAAGGTGAATACTGGGATGGTTAAAAAAGTCCACGATCACCTTTCACCAATATCCTATCACCTCCTAATCCATTAATAATAATAATAATAATAATAATAATAATAATAATAATAATAAACCGGGGACAAAGTTGCTCGCTCCATGGTCTACCACACGTGTCCCCTGGGTAATGATAAATGCGCAACAGTGTTACGCCTTGACCACCATTGAGGGCGTGCGGATCCCTACAAGCTGAGGGGAAAATCAGCACGTCGGTACTGGTGGGCCCGTCACCAAATGGCTAACATGTCAAGGGTGGGCGTTGGCTAAAAACAAATTTTTTTGTAGCCAAAATATTTCATATTTACGTAACACGATACTATAATGATTATAAATGTTTAGGATAACCATATACAAGACACAAGTGTTTCTATTGGTCAGAAATTTAGTGTTGCGAAAACGCAACACTGGGGACATACCACCACTTATCTTCTTCTGTATTATTTCAGTAGTATACCTTTGCGTTCCGGCTCACACACGCAACCAATCTTTATAAATCAGGGCTCTAAAGAAACAGAATTTCATGGAGACTTCACGAATTCCACTTTGACTTTGAAAATATGAAGGAATTGGTTTAAAAAAGCGCATCCAATTATTGAAGTCAAATGCAACCAGCAACACTTACCAAAGTTTTCATCAAATAACTCCTAAACTAAGCGTTTTAAGGTCTTAATAACTAAAATTTTGAGGCCAACGGCCTCAAAGAAATTTTTACTACACCATAATCTAAAAAATGCGACATTTCCTGATCCATTCAATTAACTTTTCGGTTCCACGCTTCAGTACTATCAAGGCCACCTCATCATTTCAGCCCTTCCTGCTGGTAGCAATTTTTGTGGCGACACCCTTAGAAGGCTTAGATTCGACAATATTTACACTTTCTGTTAACACCGTAGTTTGTGCAGTCTGACGAGGTTCATTTGCAAAATCATTAATTCAAGATTTGCTCTCCAGCAACAACTAGAAGTACTACTATAGTTGCTTGATACCTATAAAGATTTTTTCTTTGCGTGTAATGAAACCAATCAATTAACGTTTTATCGGTGTCTGTAAGTGCTGTGTACCTAGTTGAGGAGCTAGCTTGAAATAAATGAAAAACAAAAATGAAATCGCGCTGGCCTACAATACTACGTGAATTAATTAAAAAAGCAAGTAAATTTGAAATTATAGAAAGAATAGGAGAAGTCACTCGACAACTGCCAACGTTCGCAGTCCAAAGTCACGATTTAAATGTTAGTGGTGTCTGGAAGTATGTACATCAACTCCCAGCTGCAAACTCATATTGCAAATAATATACCGTTTGATATTAAACTCAAGGTGTCGGTTCGTTGAGATACTCAATAAGCAAACCTTGTTTGAGTAACATTCCCATGTACCGAAGTGAAGTCTAAGCCTACTAAATTGTTTTCAATGGTAACAAATTGTATTTAGTACTCAAAGGTGAAAATATTAGTTCATTTTTTGGCTCGGAATTGCTTTTCTTGAGGTACGTAAGAACGCTGAAAATAATCCAATACTTTTTAATACACAAATAGTTTTTCAATTTTCGCACCTCAGCAAGTTGACATCTTTCCAAAACCCCCTCTGTTCCTCATTGCATATCAAGGAAAGTCAAATAATATTGCAAAGAGTAGGGTTGTACTTGCACGATCGGTATTTTCGCACTACTTTCCTTTGCCTTGCTCTCTGAAGAGTAAAGACCTTTTCTATTATGTTTGTGACTATCAAGGAAAGCGAAAAGCTGACTCTCAAGGAGGAATGAATAATTTGTTCAAAGTTGTTTTTGAAGAAGTATGAATTGTTCCGAGAACATCTCTCTACAATACTGAATAAACTTTTATTGAAAATTTGTTTTCAACACCAATTGTATTGTTATTTTGTTTGATATTCTGCAAGCACATTAGAAGTTACATTTATACATTAAAAAATAAACACGCTTCATTAACAACTTTCCTTCTTAATTGAAAGGATAGGCAAATGGATAGGGAAAGGGTGGGTTTTAACATGCGAGAGTTCTCGTACGGGTACGCTAGTATACTTCTTATTTGATAAAGTGACTGCTGCTGCAAATAAACACCTTTCATGTAGTATAATCTTTTTTGTGGTGTAAGAAATAATCTATAAACATTATTAAATAGTACGATATGTATGTTATCATTAAACTAGTGGGGCTTTCAAAGCACATACTTTCTCGCACTGCTTCTACATGGTCCTAAATGGACCTATTACACTACTAAATAAACATATGTATTTTCCGTTCCGAGACCCGAAATCTGATCCTTAACAGTTAACGAGCCGCCACTTATACCACTACGCCACATTAGAACCGTATGAACCGAACAGAGCAAGAAAAAGTATCGAACCGTGCCATAAAATGGTAAATGCATGATAGGAAAACAATTAATATGATGGTACCTAGAAGAGATGTGAAAGATTATTAAAAAACTGAAAATTGGAAAACTACATACAGACACTTCCAGTTCATTTATCTTAATTATCAATATTTGTGCTTCAAATGGCTTCATATGCTTTTCAATCATGTTTCAGGAATTCTCAATTATTTCCTGTGAAAAATAGAAAATTTTGACAAATAATATTCGCGACCAGGACTCAAACCAGCGAAGCTTCCCTCGGAAGCGCTGGGCCGATTCTCGCAAATTAACGAACACGGCTATCTTTGCTATGCATCGCTCTTGCACTTATATAATAGTAATAGTGTATGGTAGTTTCATTTCTAGCATTAATTCCAGAGAATGTGAAACAAAATGTCCTTTGGGCGCCCAAAGAAGGTATCTGGGAAGATCATCAATCATAACAGAAAAACTGGTTCAAACTATAGAGATTAGAAAACTAAGTTCTGCGAGAACGTCTGTGCCATTCTATAGCACCACTAGTTTATTTATTTATTTGTCGTCACTTATTACACATGTAGAGAAAATTTAAAGAAAAAAATTGGAGCGGTTTTTGAGAAATTTTTTTCGGCAAATTTCAAGCGCCAATTGCGCAAAAAACTACTCGCTTTTTCAGAAAATTGTACATGACATTTTTTTAAAGAATTAATTTTTGTACAACTGACTGTCTGAGGCCAAAATCACTATCTACAATCTTGTAATTTTAAAAATATTTTTTTGAAATTTTTCAAAAACAAAGCATCACCCTAAAATAGGATTAGCGCTATATTTTTTACCGTCTCTTGCTACATTAGTGAAGAAAATTTAAAGAAAAAAATTAGAGCGGTTTTCGAGAAACAACATTTTGGTAAATTTCAAACGCAATTTACGCGAAAACTACTCATTTCTTCGAAAAAGTGTACATGACCTTATTTAAAATACTAATTTTGCACAACCGACTTTGAAGCAGAAATCTCTCTCTTCAGTTTTGCAGTTTTGAAATGGTGTTTTACAATTTTCGAAAAATTGGAGATATCAACGAAAATGATATCTGCATAATTCTCTTAAACATTCTTCGCACTATTCAACAACACAATTTAATCAAAAAATTCGGAGCCTCTTTTTGAAAACTTTGAAAATGTCGAACGGCTTCATGTAAAGTATCCCCCAAAGTTAAAATATCGGTTTCAAATTCTAGGAGCCTCGACATTAGCCAAATCGATTGGGAAATATCAATTTTGAAGAAAATCGGCTGAACGGTTTAGGCACTATGGTTGACCACAGACGCACAGACAGACGGACGGGCGTTTTTCCGTCAATCGATTTTTCAGTATCAAGAAGCAACAAACATGGATTTTGGCTACACCACGAGTTAGAAGACTTTTTTTCTAAATTGAGCAACAGAATTTATCTACTTTTTCGTTATTTGACCCTAACTATAAGCGTTTTTTCTGGCGAAAATTCGCCGTTTTCCGCCTCATGATTACATAACTTTCGCTTCTTGCGAAGTGTTCGTAAGGCGAAAAAGCAAAAAACAGTGCCTCTGACCGGAAGGTCCTAGGTTCGAGTCTCGACAGTGGCAGTATTTTCGACACCAGCTTGTTAGTTAGGTCGAATTCAGTCGCTATCTGGAGGAGAATTCTATCGGCCGGCTACTCTGATCGGTAGTTTTTCATAGTCTCTTCGATAAACATCAGGTGAGTGCCGGAGCAGTACTCTTACAAGCGTGTCACGGACCTGGCGTGATCTTTCCTTCCCCTTACTTGTCCTATCCTCACCTTACTTACTTACTCACACACACACACACACTAACATACACTACTCTACCACACTTGCCGGGAGACTGAGAGACAGGAGTTTAGAGCTTGTCCCGACTGGGGCAATGCCCCGCTAGTGGGAGATACCTAGTCGAGAAAAAACCCTCAAACCAACGGTAGATTGAGGCAGGATTTCGCCATCCAATGGGGAATCACAAGCATATCCCAAGGAAAAACCATGCCCTACACTTACAGGACTAATGAGCTTAGTCGTTGTCGCGCCCGGAATTACTTTCAATCAATCAATGTAATCTGAAAACACCGAATTTTATAACCAAAGCGAACTGATTTGCCCTGGATGTGTTTCAGACCATTTCGATTGTAGTTAGGTATCATCGCTTCGTCGCAACAAGCTCTTTCTCTCAAATAGTATGCTACAAAAAATGAATTACAAACTGATTTTTTTAATTGCATTTATTACATTCTGCCTTACTATAAATTCTAACTGATCATCTGAAAAAAAAACTGAAGATCTCCAGCAGAGTTTGAGAGTAATCAATAAACATTTGTCTCAACATCATTGACTCGTTGCCATTTAATTTATTCCTCGTTTCATTTTCATTTGCAAGATCTTTCTTCCATTTCCTACAAGCATAATCATTGATTTGGATATTTCTTCCCTCATTTTCCCTTCGTGAGAAGCTGAAGTGCCGATTGCTTGAAAAAAATCTGATATTTCTATTTATTTACTATTCTTTATCATCAGCATTCTTTCTGCAATAAGCTGTTTGCCTGTCTAGTATTTCCTACCTAGATCTTCAACAGAACTCTTATTTGTCCTCTATCCTAATGTCAGGAGGAGCAAAATATGCAAAACTTATTAGAATTTTCATATGCCTTCAAATTCTCTCCCAGAATACACTAAAAGTTTGTCAGTAGTAAGTTTCTTGAAAAAATTGTTGTTGTCGATTGTTATTGTGTGTCATTCATGCTCAGTGTTGCGTTTTCTCAACATTCATAATACAAGACCAATCATTTTCGTACAATTGAAGATGTAAGCCACTAATAATATTCGCGTGTTAAAATACACACAAATCATTGAGCTAATAAAACATATCTCTTTCCCTCCACCTTTGAAGTCATTAATAACAGAATTAACCCTGAAGCAAAGATTACATGAATAACGACGAAAACACTTTACCAATCTGTTCTGCAAACTTTTGAATTCAAGCAAATTATGCAATTCAAGCAATTTAAATTTATGTGCGTTATAAAAGGTCTTATTGAGAAACCTTTCTCAATAAACACGACGCGTTTTCAGAGAGCCAACATGGATTCCGAAAATCAAAATCTACTATAACAGCCATTTTTTTCTTTTCTTAAAGATGTTGCCTCATCATTGAAGCAAAACGAAGCAACTATTGGAATATTTTTAGATCTTTCAAAAGTTTTGACGTCATTGATCATAACATTTTACTTTCAAAATTACCTTCGTATGGAATCCGTGGTATTGCTCTAGATTGGCTATGTTTGTACCTTAAACTACGATCTCAGAGAGTAGAAATACCTTACTGGAATGATGAAACTTTATGTACACACCTTTTCGGTTCTTTGCCAATTGCACGTGAAGTCCCGCTAGAATAGATTTAGGTCCTATTCTCTTCCTATTATACGTAAACCCTTAACGTATGCCCTTAGCAATTCGAAATGGAAGAACAGTTCTCGTTGTGGATAATACGAATATTCTTTGCAATAAAGAAACCGTAAATTGTACAATAACAAATGTTTCAAATTGGTTCCGTAATTACAAATTAATAGTAAATGAAAAGAAAACTGTTTCAATGCAGTTTTCCATTTCAAATAAACAAATCTGTACTCCATTGAAAATGAACGGTGTGTTATCGACTGATGTTAACGTAACAAAATTTTTAGGTCTATCAATTCAAACCTCAAATGGAATGTCCACTTAAATGAATTGTACACCAAATTAGTTCATTATGCAATGCATTTAGAATTCTTTCAAATTCCGTCAGCCTTCATTCTGCTCGTAGTGTATATTTTGCAAATGTTCATTCCCACCTGAGATATGGCGTAATATTCTGGGGAAACACATAGCTCCCAGACTTTCAAATTACAACTAGTGGTGCTACAACAGCACTTACTTTCCCGTATTAGAGGAAACAGCTAAGTAGTACTGTAATATTGCACTTTATGCGCTACTAACATCTTCGCTTGGAACTCACTATTTCCATTGCAGTGTTGTCAGAACTATGTGAATTCTACAACTTCACAAAAATAGAATGCAAATGTTTTGTAACCCTGTATTGGAAAAAGAAGCCTGATACCCTGGAAATATAGAAATGCCTTCCATTGTGCCATGATTAGGGAAGAGTATTTTAAAACCATGCAAAAAATTCTCTACTCACTACAAATGGTACAGCATTTGGTGCAAAACTAAATATTTGCCTGCAAATATCAACATAAATTAGACCATTATAACTCCTTTTCATACAGCTCCATTAGGTCACAACAATGACACTAATTCACAGATATTCGCGAGCGCAAAGTGATTTCCATTGTTGCAGACCCTGCATTGTCGCTATTCTGAGAGCTATTAATTCTTTTTACTTATTTCAAATATTTCAAAATAAACAATTTCTAAAATATTAATGTGTAAGTCTATAACAAAGTTCGAATGTAAGAAACGAAGAAAGAAATAATATACAAAATTGCACATTCTAATTTACGACGCATCCAGCTGTCCGAAGCGCAGTAAATTTACAGCGACCTATTACATTTGTCACAAAATTAAAGAAAAACTACTCGTATTTTGAAAAAATTAAGCATGACCGTATTTATTATATTTATTTATTTGTCAAAAAACAGAAACAGAAAGGCACAGACTTTCCCGTATTAGTTTTCTATTTTCCTGGGTCTTCGCTAGCTATTCGGAATTGCCACATACTCTTGCCAGCTACCATCTATCATCGCCAAAAGTACATTTTTTTGTCATTTTCTTAATTTTTCGGTTTCCTATTGGTAGAACAGAAACATTAATTTTAGAATATTAAAGAACACAAAAACCTAGCCGTAAATGGCAATTTTCTTTTAAAAATTATGTGCCGTTTAAGAGAAAATGGCGTTTTAGCACTACTAAAAATGCGAAATTTGAAGCTCATTTTCACAGAAATTTTTTGAGTTTTCAAAATACTTTATTTGAAGTTATTTGAAGCACTTACACTCATAAATATAATCATCTTTACAAATTGCGGATAATGTGCATATTAAAGATGTGAGAGATCTTTCAAAAAATTTACATTTATATAATTTTTGAAAAAAACAAAAAAAAAACTCAAAATAAACTTTACGCTATACTAATGAGTGTAATTAGCACTATCCGTTACAAAAGTTTCAAGAAAAAAATTGCAGCCATATACGAGAAAATGACGTTTGAGCATTTCTGAAAATGCCGAAATTTGAGCTACTTTTCACAGAAAACGGTAGTGTTTTCGAGAAACTTTACTTGACATTATTTAAAGCATATATACTCGTAAATATAATAATGTAAAAAAATCGCCGATAATGTAAATATTAATGACGTGAGAGACAAGTAAAAAAATTTACATTTTGGTAATTTTTGAAAAAACCAACCGACAGACCAAAATGGCTTTTATGTCATTGATAGAGTACATTTACCACTATCCCTACCAAAAGTTTAAAGAAAAAATTTGGAGCCCTTTTTGAGAAAATTTTGTTTTTGTAATTTTTTAAAATTGCACATATTGCACGCAATATTGCACGAAAACTACCAAAATTGTGAAAAACATTTACATGACCTTTATTAAAGAACTCAATATGCAGAACAAATTTTATTTGAAGAAAAAATCTCTATCTTCAATTTTGTAGTTGGAGAAAGACGCCGAAAAAAATTCAAACTTTCACAATTTTCGAAAATTCAGAGCTGTACGTGAAAATCGGACCTATGCCATGTTAAAAAGTGTATTTTCCTCTATTTATACAAGAAATTTAAAGAAAAAATTTGGAGCCGTTTTTGAGAAAATGATGAAAAACCCCGGGGGCTTCATATAAAGTACCCCCAAATTTAAAGAATCTTTTTCAAAATCACAAAGCTTCGACTAGAATCAGATCGACTAGAATCATATTCACCAGGTGGCAGTATCAACAGCTCACTACAAAAAATTCACATACAATTCATGTACATTATTCTACAACACTTCACCAGATGAGATTAAACGATTGAATTCCATAGAAAAGTTTAAGTCTCAAGTAAAATATTTTCTTCTGCATAATTGTTGCTATACAATTCGAAACTATACCGAGCATTAAAAGGGAAGTAACATTAATTTTAAGAATGATAGTTATTTATCATTTGGACTCTATAATTCTAAAGAACTTGTAACAAGTATTGTACCACAGTTTCTGGGTTGCCTGATCCTTTGAACTGTTTGCCTGATCCTTTGAGCAAATGCTGGGTTGGCCCCTTGTTTTGCTTCTGGACATAAATGTATCTTCATTATTTGTGCACGTCTTCTAAATGTCAGTGGGAAATATAGTTATTTAAATTATCGTTTTCCATATTGTCGCGGCAAAAAGTATTATTCTTTTATGAAGAACATGATGAGGGTTAAGGTCACAACTTTATAGCTGATTTACGTTTGAAAATATTTTATTATATAGGAGCGAATATTTTGTCAACAAAACTTGAATAAAACCGCTCTTTTCTGTATTAAAAATTCGACTAGAATATGGATTAGGATAGAGATCACAGAATAATGAAAACGTGCACTAATTTCACTTCTCTTAATAGCTCGTCACACACAGTTTTTAACTGTTTTCGACGTAAATAAATAAATAAAATAAATAAAATAAATAAAATAAATAAAATAAATAAAATAAATAAAATAAATAAAATAAATAAAATAAATAAAATAAATAAAATAAATAAAATAAATAAAATAAATAAAATAAATAAAATAAATAAAATAAATAAAATAAATAAAATAAATAAAATAAATAAAATAAATAAAATAATTAAAATAATTAAAATAATTAAAATTAATAAAATTAATAAAATAAGCACATAACATGAAATGCAATGCTGAAATTGTTGAAAATTAAAAGTATGCTTTGTTGCACCTTGTTGCGGAAACGCAACACTAGTTCTTTCACCAAGATGAAGTACATTTTTTGAAACCTATAGTAGTTTGTCCGTCCCTCCGTCATTCCTTCCGTCCACCTATCTGTCTGTCTCCCCGTCAGTCTGTGAACACCACTAGTGCCTAAACCATAGGTACGATTTCTTCCAAAATGGATCTTTTCCGATTGATCTGGCTCCGCTCGAGGCCGCGATTTTGAAAATCTTTCTTGAAAATTTGGGGGTACTTTACATGAACCCCGATCATTTTCAAAATTTTCTCAAAAACGGATGAAAATTTTTTTCTTGAGACTTTTGGTAAGGATAGTTCTAAATGTACTCGTTGAGATGACATATTGCCCTATTATTTTGTTTTTTTCAAAAATTACAAAAATGTAATTTTTTACTTGTCTCTCACGTCGTTAATATTTACATTTATACTAATTACACAATATATTTAGGAGTATATGTTCTTTTAATAATGTTTTATAAAGCCTCTCGAAAATTGAATCGTTTTCTCTGAAAACTAGCTCAAAATTCCGCGTTTTCAGATATCCTCAAACGCCATTTTCTCAAAAATTATTCTAAATGTCTTCTTCAAACTTTTGGAACGGATAGTGCTAATTACACCATTTCATATAATGTAAAGTTCACTTGGGGTATTTGCTTGTTTTCTGAAAAATTAAACAAATGTAACTTTTTACATGCTTCATAAAATTACACAAATGTAATATTTTGTAAGATCTGTCACACAGTCAATATGCATATTTCCAGCAATTTTTAACACTATTGGAATTGTGAGCTAATGTTTTTCAAATAATTTTTAATGACGTTTTCCAAAAACTCAAAAAAGCTTTGTGAAAAAGAGCTTCAAATTTCATGCATTACAAGCACGTGCTCATACATTGAACTTATTTCTTGATATTTACATTAAGCTAATTTCTTCAAATATATTCTTCACAATAATAACAAAATAATTCTACGAAATAATGGCCTCCTCTGTGAGTTTCCGGCGGCCGTGTAATCAACCACATTATAACATCAGTGAGCAGAATGAGTATGTCTTTTTCTCTCGTGTCTGAAAGTTTTCAGCACAGGTGACACTGTTCTGAAGATCACACCACACCACAGATCACACCACTCGACTTTACCGGTCGCTCGCTATTTCCGAAAAGAAAGAGCTTTCTCCAGGCACAAGATATCGATTCGCCTCCTTTCGCATCTAGCGAAACTGTCTTGGCGCGTCTTGGTGTGCCACATGTGTAGGTGTGCGTTACCGTGCAAGAACAAAGATTGTGCACAATTTTTCTGGAAAAGAACTCGCGGGAAACGCTTTTTTAACAACCCTTTGCGGTCCTTTCACTTTTCCGTCTTCTTCGTCTGGCGGTCCGATGTCCCGCGTCACGGGACTTCCCTTTTTCCTTGTTCTGGTCCTTTGTCCCGTGGGGCGGGACCTATATTTAACTCTGTATTATTTCACTCAGGTAAATGGCAACGGTTTCCTGTACAACTAATTATCTTCAGAAGAGATTAAGCAGTATTTTCCTTCATTGTAGCCAGACTTTGCCCATTTTATGTGGTTTAAAATCAGTTTGCTTACGAGGTTGCAGTTGAACTTATGGTGACATCGAGAAGTAAGTGTTCGAGATTGTCGAATCTTGAATTGTGTGATTCGGTAAACAATTCCGAGAGTTAACAATCTTCAGGAAAGAAAGAATTTAAAAACATTTTCTCGAGATATTCCGAGGAGTGTGAAGAAAATGACAGTAATGATAACTTTGACTTCGTTCATACAATGCAATATACGGGCTGTTCGGGTCCACAGCAAAGCAGAAATAAATACGTTTATTTCACAAGCAAGGCAGAACAGTTGAATTGCGTAATCGGCAGAGCGCGGCCGTTGAGCCGGTGAAATCACGTATCGCCCTCACATCCGCTGTTCCGCGAATTCTCCAACAGACGGGCGGAGGCGTCTCGCACGTGTGCGCCTGGCCATCTCGCCTCCCCCCAGCTCGGTCCGTTGCAGGAGCAACGGACAAAAACCGCCAGATCATTGCAAATCCAGATCAAATGGCAAATGGTAATTGGCCATCGCCATCCCCACCTCTGCCGCGCGTGAGAGCCCTTTCCTAACGTCTCTGCCCCAACCGAATTCGGCTTAACAGAATTCGGTAGTTCGCATAAAGACACAGTGCAAGATAGTCGCGTGTGTTCAGGGCTCCGCGCAGTAGCGTGTAAAGAATGTATAATCGTGGAAATGAGCTGCATACGGCTCGCACATAAATTGTTTAATCGTGGCAGTACACGCTTTAATTGTGTCTGTCGCTCTTGCGTGGGTTTGCGCCCGCAATTTTGGTTGAACTATGTAACTCGCGGCTGCTTCTGGTCGGCACAAGGTAGCCACGGCGGTCCACGGAGTTACTACAATAACTATGCTTGGACAGGTGTATTAATGCACCAAGGGAAAATTTCATGCTAATACTGTGCTTCTTGAGCATTTACTGTGTTAATACTGTGCATTTACTTATTAAATATTGTTTGTGCTGGAAATTTGCTCATGTATGCATCCTGCACTCCTGCGCCATCCCAAGAGCTATCAAAGGGTTTCGGGACTACTCTACTTCATCACTACAGTTCATTCATACAGTCCACTCATGAACATTAAGTGTATAGTAGCCCCGAACACGGGCGTTATTGGTAATGACGTGAAGCTCTCCGCACCAAACATTAAGTTACAAAATTATGTATTATGAATTAGGCAAATAAAATAATTTTTTTTGTTTGTAATAATACGAAAAATAATTTGAAACCCGACTACAGTTTCTTACGCAACGGCACGCCGGACCGGTGCAACCAGCTACCTGAGAATTTAAAGGATCTGCAACGAGGAAAACGCTGTGTCCCGCAACACAGGACAGAGGACCGCAAAGGGTTAAGGGTATTCAGAGTTTTGACGTAAAAATTTGAATCGATGATCACCATCAATGCCCCTAAAGACAGTGATCAGCAAGTCAGGACTCGACGCTCTTGCGGGTTGCCTGGAATGCGGCAAATCATAGAGATTGCCGTCTTCACTCTCCGAAGCTCTGACTCGTTTAGCCAAACGTCCAACGGTAGTATTGTCGACAGCAGAGCACACAAACAGTTGTCGAAGTTCACAACAGTTTCCTTCTTCGCAACGAGTAACTCACAGCTCGCTTTTGTAACGCACGTCGATTGATTGATTGATTGTTTGATTGATTCGTGTTTCCGGGCGCATCAACTACTTAGGTCATTAGTCTCGTAAGTGTAGTGCGTGTTTTCTTCTCGGAAGTTGGGTTTTTTCTCGGGATCATTTCCCCGCTGGATGGCGAGATCTGGCGCCGATCTACCGTCGACTAGCGGTGTTCTTCCTCCAACCAGGTATCTCCCATCGGCCCAGCCGTGACAAGCTGTAAGCTCCCGACCGGTCTCCCGATATGTCTGGTAGTGTAGTGCATGTTAGGGTAAGTGTGTGTGAGAGGAGAGGATAGGACAGGAAAGAGGAAGGAAAGATCGCGTGAGGTCCTTGGCCCGTTTGTAAGAGTACTGTTCCGGCATTTGCCTGGTGTTGATCGGAGAAACCACGGAAAACTACCGATCAGAGCAGCCGGCCGCTAGAATTCTCCTCCAGACGCACATCGTCCATACCCGCCATTTTAACAGTTGGTTAAGGAATAGCCATCTGTAAGAGAGACCTGAAAGTTCATACACCAATGCAAGGTGTGCGGAACTTTGATCTATAACTGTCTACCATTATTAATCGTTGAAGGAGAAAATTAGGGGCATTACTTTCTGATCGACCCTCGTATAAACATACCCATTTTTAAAACAATATAAGTTTATTATTCAGGCATTATTCTCGTAAACTTTGACCGAAAAAACTACGTTCTCCTCCTTGCGTTCAGGTTTTTGGAGCCAGTACTTTCAAATAATTGTCAGACGTCAGCGATTCGAGGTGCTGAGAAAATATTATTAACAGATTAATTTTCTCTGATATTACTATTTATTTCGATATAACATCATTTAGGTTTAATAATGTATAACCTTTAATAACAAATGCAACGTTCCTAGAAATAAGACTGTACCCAGTCGACTTCATTTACGAGCAGCTTTCCGAAGAAACATTTTTTTTGTTATCAGGAGCCTAAAGATGTCTATTGAAGCCAGACGTTCTACTCGGAGTTCTTGTGGCATTACAAAGCTTTTTCTATTGGAAGCATTTAATTTATAACGCATATAATTTGTTAATAACTTATTACAAATATTTTTCAGGGTTCCTACAAGTATATCGAAGTAGAAAAGATTGTTCTATGTGAAGATGTGGAAATCACGGGTTTTGACTGTTATTTTAAACCTTCCATTGTGGACGACGAAAAGAAATTCTATGGACACTGGTATTCCACGTTTGATTTAAATGACGATATAGAGGTAAGCTATCATCTTCCAAATAAAAATGAATGTATGTGTGTACGTATGAATGTATGTTTATCTACATGCATATAGCTATCTATACTTCCACTAATGTACAAATATATACAACCAAAAATGAACTGAGTTACAACTGAATGTACACCCATGGAAACATAAAATATTTTGTACTATTATATTTACATTCACATAAATGTGCACCAACAACCGGAAGACAACATAGGAGAAGATACCTCGAGAAGGGGATCATTAACAAGGAAGAATTCTAGCAGCTCGAATATGAATTAATTTCCAAGATGTCACCCATCACTCAATCGTCGTTTGTGAGGGAACAATATACTCAGAATGTTGAACTAAAACAAACCTCTAAATTCCTTCCTCTGTAGTTTAATTCTGTGTAACAAAATACATGCCACATATGAACGATATTTGTAAATGTCTATATATCTTGGAAGATTTTCAAACAATGACCAAAATTTGGCTCAATAATTAATCCGATCAATTGTAATACAACACTATTCGTTTGGCTCAATGATACAAAGCTTTCTTCCGAAACCTTAGGCAGCATAATCGAATCCAATGGAAGACGCATTGCTTATCGTGGAAGATGCATTGCTTATCGTGATTTTTTGTTAAATGAACATATTGTACTCTCTTCTTTGCGTAAATAAATTTTTACCGATTATTAATAGGAAATAAAAAAACAACTCCGAGACAAATAGGTGTCTCTCCCCCACTAATGCGATAACTGGCTCTCGTGTCGCATGATGGCCCAGTCGAAAAATTGAATACGGAGAATAAAGTTTCGTTTGCTTGCGTTTGAGTGAAAATATTGCTTTTTCTTTGTGGCAACGCTACATTATTTCCTTCTGATCAAGAGTCGACGATGCCAAGGACAGTTGAAATCCTGTTACTTAGAAAGAGAGAAAATCGATAATGTCTCTCAACAAATAAGACGCGTTTATTCAACTCCCTTGAACTATAAAATTGTAGCAAGAAGAAAGTCATGGACATATAACAATACTAGAAGCAGTCGTATTTTACATTAATTTTTGATAGAAATGGTTTTATTAATCGAAATTACGTAATCGTCAAATATGTCATTTCTTCAAAATTCAAAATTTCGCCCTGTTCGCGAATGCAAATGTTGGCTGCTTTATGCATAACATTGACAAGACAAATGTAGAATGTTTTAATTTAGAAGATCTTGTGGCAATGTAGAATGGATAAAAATACTTACCTTAACGCGAAATCGAACCCGCCACTTTTCCAGTTCGGGAACAACACTTTGGTACTGAGCTGTCCTTTCGCTGCTCGATTACCTTTCTTATAACAACACATTTTAAATTAACGCAATTTCAATGCAACTATTACAAAAATTACATACAAAAAATAATGTCAATTTAGTTTCATGGGCAGGAATCACAGAAGTCTTTTACTTCTGTTCTACTTTTTAGCTCTCAATGGACGTTAAAATGTTTCATACTTTCAATCAAATGAATTTCATATTCCTAGTTCGGTCGAGATCACGTAGTTTTCAGATCCACCGTTAGATGTCGCTTTCGGGAGGGAAGGATGTCCATCGCCATCAAGCCCGCGGGTCAAGGCATTTTCGAGGCGAAATTTTTGTTTCCATGGGTGTACTGAATCAATATGGATGACATTTTTGTGCGAGAGTTCTTTGAAAGTACTGTAGGTTATGATTTAAAAACCATAAACTTTAATATATTTACAAAATAATTATTACATCAATTTCGAGATTTTGACTTAAATACGCGATTTTTGGTCCCTGATACCTAACAAGTCATTGATTTCAAAACGTCTCTCGGTCCGTCCGTCCATCCATCCATCCATTCCATTTGTCCCTCCATCTGTCCGTCTGTGCGTCTGTCTCTTAGACATATAGACGGACAGGCCGACAGAGCCTGCCTCCCTCCCTCCCTCTCCATCCCTCTCCCTCCTCCCCTCTCTCTCCCACCATATCTTCTTCCGTCTCTTCTTCGGTCTCTGTCTTAGTGCTTAAACCGTCATTCGATTTTTCGGTATTAAAACCTGTGACTGGATCTATAATTCTCTATTCTAGAGAAAAGGATCCCTGGCTATTCAGGGTTGGAAGAAAATTATCGCTGGTGGAAACGGGGCGACTAGTAGATTGATGATTAACAACAAAAAAAGTAAATGTATATTAAACTATCAATATACTCTCTCAATGAAATAAGAGACACAATTACATGGTATGGAGCACTCATAAAAAAAATATATATATTCAAACAAGAAAAATTTAAATTCCACTTTCTTATCCTCTAAAAAATAATTTCCCTTTTACAATCTTTGCCTGGCCACCAGCAGTGCACTGTTACAATATTCTTAAAAAAAAAGGAGAGAAAACAATACAATTTCTTTCTTTCGCTTTAACCCCTTTATACTAATTTCATTGAGAAATACAAGGAACTTAAAATTCTTTTTTTCTTCTTATTTACAACTTATGATTGCATTAAATATATTCTGTTATCTGTCCACCACAGAAACGTCAATCTTTGACCTCGCTGGTCGCGGATTTCGCTGGAAAATGGTAACACGTATTTTATATTATAAAATACTGACAATATTCTTTTGACTCCCCTTTCGTATTCCCGAGCAACGCAACCTCGTGTCCAGCCGGAGGGGTCACGGCGTCCGCTCCACGTTGTGCCTCGGACAGGCTGCCTGCCGGCTGGGCTTGCTTTGACCTTCGCCCACGGTCACGTCTCCAAGAATTCCACTAAGAATTACGCCCCAGTCACCGGGGCGGTATTCACTAAAAAGCTGAAAAGTTTGTGAAGCGATGTTAACTTTTATCCTTATGTACTCTTCATACCTGTCGCCACGTGGCGCCATTACATGATAGAATATCATTGTAATCGCATTTTCTCATCCGCCACGCTTTTCTCGTCTCAGATAGTACTGGACGTTTTATCTGAATATATGTCGTGAACATCTATAACCTCTATTGAGCTTGAATGGTATTTTCCTGTAGACAATCGTCGTCCTCGTGCTGTTACCCGGCGGCTGCGCATCCAGTTAGCTGTCGATGCTCACGGTTCGGCGGCTCAAACAAGGCGTTCAAACAAGTGTCGGTTCGGAATGACTGGGCAGTAGCCGGCATCGATTTGCGTCATCGATCGCTGCGCCTCACCTCTCGCGCTCCACGTTCTCTGTAAACGTTGCACACGTACACGTTCCGCGCAATTATTTCATAACTTTCTCTCTATTCCTTTATGTTCACTTGTCTCTCACGTCGTTAATATTTACTAACGGCGATTGGTTTACATTATATTTATGAGTACATTGCTTTAAATAATGTCATATAATGTTTCTCGAAAACTCAACGGTATTCCAAATTCCAAATTCCAAACTTTTACCTCGCAGGCTATTATTGTAGAAAAAGAGAATCTCATAAAGTCCGGCATATGGAGGTTCTTGTATTTACGTTAAAAAATAATATTGATTCTATCTCTTTGACGGAATTCAATGAGTATGCCGGTTGAAAATGTTTTGAAATTTCTGTTGTACATCTTCCTGTGCTAAAAATGATATTGCTTTGCATCTACAGGCCTCCAACAAAGAGAGCTGCAGATTACATTTTGTTCTTGAGAAAAACTAGAGATAGACACTAAATCAAAGTCATCAATCGCTCTTTTGAATCCATTGTTGTATGTGGAGATTTTAACATCGATTTTCTGGTCGAATCTTGCGAGAAAGAGCAGTTTCTTAACTTAATTAATTCCTTCAATTTAGATATTACAATAAAAGTACCTACACGGATCACAGTAAATTCAAAGAAGGGCAATCGATCAAATTATAATTAACAAAACCATTACTCGACATGAAATTGAAACAAAAGATTTAGGATACAGTGACCACGATGCACAAATTCTTACCATTATACGAAATATGCGAACAATGACACAATAAATAATACACGTATGAGTAGAGTGTTTTCTAAAAGTAAAATAAAATTATTCATTGATTATTTGCTACAGGAGTCATGGGACGCGGTTTATAATACTATTGATACAACAATAAATATTATTCTTTTTTTTCAACGCTTTCATTTCATTTTAACACTTGCTTTCCTCTTCAGAAAAGAAAATTAAACATTTCACGCAAAAACAATTCTTGGATAACACAAGGGATTAGAACATCATGTAAAAACAAACGAGTTCTTTCTTTCATTTCTAAGCATCATAACGTATCTCAAGATTTCCTCCTGTACTTTAAAAAATACAAATCATTGTTAAGAAAAGTCATAAGGCAGGCTAAAATCAGGAAACACGATCAGGATATTTTGAACTCAAATAACAAAACAAAATCAATGTGGGATATAGTAAAAAATGCGACCAAACCAACTAGAAACCTTGTAGAGAATGTTGTTTTAAAGATAACGATAGAGATGTGAACGATCCGGCAACAGTGGCTAGTCTCTTTAACCAATACTTTCGAGAGTTGCTGTCGAATCTCACTAAGGGTTTTTTCAGCCGAACAAAATTACAACATCTGAACGTTTCCCTAAAAGTCTCTTAGACACTATGTTCGTTTCCGAAACCCTCTTCCTTCCTATGAAATTCTCAAAATAATTCGGTAAATTAAAAATAAAATATATTCGCCGGTTTTTAGATGAATTTTGGGATTGTTTTTGTTAAAGACGGTGCGCACCACAGCCATTATACACCCTTAACCTCCCCATATTTAATTAAATGCATCCTTATTCCAAACCGGAATTTTTCCAGGTTTTTCCAAAATTCGGAAACAGCCATTTTTTTCTTTTCTTAAGGATGTTGCCTCTCAATTGGATCAAAACGAAGCACTATTGGAATATTTTTAGATCTTTTCAAAAGCTTTTGGACGTCATTGATCATAACTTTTACTTTCAAACTACCCTCGTATGGAATCCGTGGTATTGCTCTGATTGGCTATGTTCGTACGCTTTAAACAACGATCTCAGAAAAGTAGAAAACCTTACCTGGAATGATGGGAACTTATGTACACACTTTCCGGTTCTTTGCCATTGTTACGTGAGTCGCGGTCAAGGATCGATTTTAGGCCCTATTCCTTCCTATTATACGTAAAAAATGACATGCCCTTGAGCGCTTTCGAAACGGAAGAACCATTCTCGGTTGCGGATGATACAAATAATTCTTTGCAATAAAAACAAAGAAACAGGAAATAGTAAACAATATCATAACGTTTTTCAAATTGGTTCCGTAATAACAAATTAAAAGTAAATGAAAATAAACAGTTTCAATGCAGTTTTTGCCATATCAAATAAAAATTCTGTACTCCATTGAAAATGAACGGTGTGCCATTGACTGATGTTAATGTAACAAATTTTTAAGGGCTATCAATTCAGTCAAACCTCAAATGGAATGCCCACTTAATGAATTGAACCCAAATTTAAGCTCATTATGCTACGCCGTTCAGAATTCTTTCAAATTTCCTCAGCCTTCCATACAGCTCGTTGTGTATATTTTGCCAACGTTCCATTCCGCCTGAGATAATGGCAATAAATATTTTGGGAAACACATCTTATATCACAGACTTTCGATTACAATAAAAGATTGTACGAATAATAAGCAAATCCCACCCACGTGATCTTGTAAGTCACTCTTTTTAATTAGGATTTTACCATTACCTGTCTCCTGATTTACAATCATAAGTTTTGTTGTTCAAAATGACTTACTTAAGGGCGGAATATATTTTCAGCAACGCCGATTCCTATAATTATAACACACGACGTAGTAATCATATTCACCAGGTGGCAGTATCAACAGCTCACTACAAAAAAATTCACATACAATTCATGTACATTACTCTACAACACTTTGCCAGAAGACATTAAACGATTAAATTCAATAGAAAAGTTTAAGTCACAATAAATCTTTTCTGCTGCAGTAACTGTTTCTATACAATTCGAGACTATATCGAGCATCAAAAAGGAAAGTAGAATTAATTTTAAACAATGATAGTTAATGTAATTATTTATCATGTGGACTGTATAATTCCAAAGAACCTGTAACAATTATTGTACCACAGTTTCTGGGTTGATGGCCCCCATCTCGATCAGGTTTTTCGTCCAGTTTCCCTGATCCTTGAGCAAATGCTGAGATGGTCCCTTGTTTTGCTTCTGGACATAAATGTAACTTCATTATTTGTGCACGTCTTCTGAATTTCAGTGGGAAATATAGTTATTCAAAATTATCGGTTCTCATATTATCGCGGCAAAAAAGTATTATTCTTTCATGAAGAACATGAGGGTTCAGGGCAGGAATTTATAGCTAATTTACCTTCGAAAATATATTTTATTATATAGGAGCGAATATTTTGTCAACAAAACTCGAAAAAAAAACTCTCTTTTCTGTATTCAAAATTCGACTAGAATATGGTTTAGGATAGAGACCACAGAATTATGAAAACGGTACACAAAATTCACTTCTCCCCATAGCTCGTCATACGCAGTTTTAACTGTTTTTGACGTAAATAAAATAAAAATAAAAATTCTGTGAAAACTAGCTAAAAATTTCCGCATTTTGAGAAACGCTCAAACGCTATTTTCTCGTAAGTGACTCCGAATTTTTTCTTCAAACTTTTCGATTACACTCTTTAATATGACGTAAAGTTTATTTCGATTACACTCTTTAATATGATTTTTTTTTCAAAAAGTTTACAAGTATAATTTTTTTGAAAGATTCTCTCACGCCTTTCATATGCACATTGGAAGAAATTTGTAAACACTGTTGTATTTGTGAGTTAAAGTGCTTCAAACGACTTCAAATGAAGTTTTTTCGAAAACTCGAAAATTTTCTGTGCAAAAGAGCTTCAAAGTTTGCATATACAGTAGCGCTTAAACGCCATTTTCTTAAAAACGGCCACAGAGTTTTCAAAGAAAATTACCAATTAGGACGAGGTTTTACGGTTCTTTAATATTCTTAAAATAATATTCTTATAATAATATTAGAAAACCGAAAAATTAGGCAAATGTAAAAAAAATGTACTTTGGGCGGCGAAAGATGGCAGCTGGTTTCCCAATATTTATCAAAACTACATCTTTAAATAAGGTCATGCTTAATATGTTTGAAAATACGAGTAGTTTTTCTATAATTTCGTGACAAACATAATAGCCCGCTACAAATTTACTGCACTTCAGACAGCAGAATTCGTTGTAAATTAGAATTAGCAATGTTGTATATTATTTCTTTTTTAGTTTTTACATTCGACCTTTTGTTATAAATTTACACCTTAATCTTTAAAGAAATTACTTCTTTTCAACTATTGAAAATAAAAATTGCTAGCTCTTTAAGGGAGTATCGACAATGCAAGGGAACGCAACAACTGAATTCCGTTCCGCTGTCGCGAATTTCTGTGAATTACTTGTCATTGTTGTGACTTGATAGAGCTGTACGGTATCAGACTTGTTTTTCCAATACAAGTTTACTAAACTTTTGTATTATATTTTTATGCAGTTGTGGAATTCACATAGTTTTGACAATACTGCGATGGAAACAGTGAGTTGTTCGCACTGTGGAAGACATATTTAAGCGTGTTTACTCCCAGTCTAAAACTGAAGCTTATGTAAGGCTAGTTCTCAAAGTTCTCGCATATAAGTGCTGCAATCTTTGGGTTTCATTTATGCAAGGTCGTGATTGGTCGCGTAATGTGTAACAGCCACAGTTTAAGATGTCATCTTAAGATTATCTTACACCGCGACCCAAACCGATTGAACGGACAAGCGAGGAACAAGCCTCAAACTGGTTTCAGAAAACTGGCCCCAAAGGCGACTAGTTAGCATACCTATATATCTTACACCGTGGTTGATAGCTTCTTGGTTGAATTGGACGTTTTTAAATAATAGCTAAGATGTTAGTAAGGCAGAAAGTGCAATATTTCAATTCTACCGTAGCTGCTTGCCAATAATATGGGAAAGTATGTGCGGTTGTAGCACCACTAGTTATATATTAGATTAATTTTCTGGACAATTATTTTTCGTGAAATTTCCAATCTTTTAATAGTTATTCTGCTATTCGGGGCGAAGATGAATCCAACAAATCGGAGGTAATTAAAATTGGTCCAGTCGGTCTTGAGTTATAAATTGTTTAATTAACCCGACTTTGATTTATTTTTTTAGATGCTGCACGTCTTTGAGTAGGTGGAGTAATATTGAGTAGCGCTGGACCAGCAAAAATGTAATAGAATGTTCAAAAAGATATCATCCTTTAGAATATAGTGTGAGAATTGTTTCTTTGAGGCCTTTGGCCTCAGATAAACAATTTTGAGGCCTCAGATAAACAATTTTGAGGCCTCAAAGAAACAATTTTGAGGCCCTAGAACGCTTCGTTTAGGAGTTATTTAACGATATAAATTCGAACTGTGTAGCGGGCTGCGTTTGCATGAATATCTGGTTTTTTATTCTACTTCGCCATTTTTGCGTAGTGCCATTTTGCGATATTTTATTTATTCTGTTATTCGGGACGGAGATGAATCCAACAAAACAGAAATAATTAAAATTGGTTCTGTCGTTCTTGTGTTATAATTGGTCTAACACAACTTTGTTTTATATATTTAGATTATATTTCATTTCATAGTGTTTGTGAGTGTTGTACTTCTTCATTGGGCGTTTCCTCCCAGTCTGGATCAATTTTTATATATATATTTTAAATACCTGGCACACCTTGCTGCAAGTTTCAACAACGCCATCACTATCGGAAAACGGTGGGGGGTACTAATAATAGTTTTCTTTCTCGACGCTAGTTGCGTTGAGGAGCTTGCAGCATGCCACGGCACCATGAAGCGTACCACTACCAGCAGTATTAGACCTTGGCATCACTGCCCTGGTTATTTATAGCTAAAATAAGTTTTTTGTATACCATCATTATAAACGACCCTTTTCGATACCCCGAATCGTGCATAATCCAGTATTTTATCGCACGCTACATGACGTTATCGCCATTATTAAACGCAACATGACGTCATGACGAACTTCTACTGTTCACAGAAAGACAGATCTGTAGAACTGGTTTCAGAAAGTAGACTTGTTTCATATATAACTGAACTTTGTTATAAGCAGAAATGTCAATTCCATCTTTAATTTTCAGCATAGTCTTCAATTTTGAATGACTGCACAACAAAGATGATGCCTTACATACTGCAGACTTCAAAATAACATAAATTAGAAAATGAGAACTCGACACTAGTATTAATCATAAAAAGTATGACAAACTTACCAACTCAGATATATATGCCAGAACAACAGTCTCGCATATAATATTTACATTATTTGTTTCAATCCACTTCCTAAATTTTATATATTCCTTCTCATACAATGCACTCGACTTTTAGGTATTAAACTTTCTTCTGCCTTCGAGGCTTTTTCTAAAACTATCATTGGTAACGACGCCATCTTTCATTCGAATGTGCGCGTGAATCGGCTCTCCGCTGTCACAGTTGTGACGTCATAATACCAACGTCCATGTTGCCAACTATAAATCTTTACTTACACTTACTTCGTTTCATTTATAACTTTATAATGATGTTATACAAAAAAATAGCGTATACAACTCGTTTATAATGTTCCTTTTTTGCACTCATAAGAAAATAGTCTATTACTAAACTCACTCCTTCGTCGTTCGTTTAGTAATAGACTATTTTCTTATTCGTGCAAAAAAGGTCAACATTATATACTAATTGCATAAACTACTATTGTGAGATCCATGAGTGGACAAAAGCAAATTCTTATAGATTATTGAAAACAAGAGCTTCATATATTTAAATAACATGTCTCGCTACGGAAATAACACGATCTATGGGTAGTGACAGACCAGAACGATTTAGCATTTGAAACTAGAATTGCCAACATTTCAGTTCCTCAAAACACATACGCACGTCAAAAGTGCAGTCTTATTATTCAACTAACATAGCATGCTATTTCAATATAAGCAACTCTTGGTTTCAGAAAAGAGATGCTCATGATAATGGATGCCCTCCGAGAAATCAAAAGTTGTCATGGAAACAAAACACACTAGCATAGGTAGAAATTAAACTGCAGGGTGTTCAGCGTGAAATTGCCTTTCGCGGAGATGGCTAAATCATCAAACACTCGTCGTGCGATATCCGCAAGTGATCATCCAGAGGACATTGGCTGGTGGGTGGTTCCGGCGGTGGCAGGTTTTTCGACACTAGCTACAGAGCTAGGTCGAATTCAGTCGTTGACTGGATTAATATTCTAGCGGCCGGCTGCTCTGATAGGTGGATTTTCCGTGGTTTCTCCCATGAACACCAGGTGAATGCCGGAGCAGTACTCTAACAAATGGGTCACCGACCACGCGCGATCTTTCCTTCCTCTCCCTTCCTTGTCCTATAAACCTTGTCCTTCTTCACACACACTTATATGCACTACACTATCACACATGCCGGGAGGACCGGTCGGGAGCTGAGAGCTTGTCCCGTCTGGGGCGCACAGTGATCAATTTTGTGTTCGTAGGTGGACAAAAATCAAAATTTCAACTTTGTCATTGGAATTTGAAACTGATCATATACCCAGATGTCTGAAGCGTCTGGAAAACAGCTTGTGTAAGCTTCAGTTGATAAGCAGAGGTGGCATGGGAGACCTTACATCAGCAACTTCGAGCACCCTTCGTATTAGTCACGTTCGGAGGCCCGTTGAAAGTAGTCCTCGTAAATGTCCAGAGACTCGACATACGAAGATTTTGCAGCATGGAACGTGTTCCCCGGGGTGTCTACAACACATTCAACATATATAATTAACCATTTCTTTGTTTTCTTTAGTATTAATAGACCAATCTATTTCTCATGTCGTTCGAAAGGATGAACGCTTTCTTTGAACTGGATTATAAAAAAAGACCAAAAATGACATCTCTGATTTTCTGATATCCTATTCCTAAATATGTGTTTTAATAGGTGTATAAATATCTTTTGCTCCTGTTTGCGATTTTTTGAGAAAAGTTGATTTTTCTTAGGATCGGCGCGCCGAGTAACGCGGAGGGAGCTACTGACGAAGGGGAGACGAAACGGCAGACAGCAAACTCTTTGTGGAACTTTATAATTGGGTTATATTCCCCTAACCGTACATAATATTGTGATTCACAGAGAAGATTTCATAATTTCAATGATACTTCCAATAGGACAACTGACGGAAGATGCGCAAGAGCTCCGACAAAGATTAACGGAAGTACGGGAACATCACTCCAGAAAAATGTTGCTGTCTGCAACAAATGACATTCATCACAGCCATTTGCTTTCTTGAGACCCCTCATATCGAGTCTGCGGAAAACGCAGAAGGCAAGAGGTGAAAGTCTTCCAGATGAAGTGTCAAGTTTATTAATTCGCGACTCCAAAGAAATTGAAAACGAAATGTTTAACATTCAAATGACAGTGAATGGGACTTAGATTTACTATAAAAGCTCAAGAATGTATCTAATTTATTCATTAATTTATTTATTTATGAAATTCAAAACAATATATCATTGGGGGTTTTGTCTTAAAATACGAAATAAGTAGATATTTGCTCCTTCAGTGCAGGTTTAGGAGTTAATATTGTCATCAACAATAAGTGCTTAATTTCTTAACTATGCGTACTATCTTATTTTTATATCTTACATACCTGTCATGTAATTGTTGTTTTCCAAATAACTATTTTTGGTTGCCTTCCAAAACGTCTGTCTTGTAAGACTTCCTTCTCTCTTTAACTAGTATTTTCCTACTTGCTGCAGTATCGATTAAACCCAAACAAATGATTCCTTCCTCTGTCACTGATGTTCAGTACCTCAGCGTAACTAATATCCTTCGGTGAACGAGACTACAAACACATCTTTATTCAGCTCGAACCTAAACATTTGAAAGATAGCAAATCGAGTCCAGAACAAGGAAGTCTTGTGCCCTCAACCATGCAGGCAGAGAACAAATTAGCCTCCGAATCAAAAGTATTTATTTACGAACAATTTTATTCTAGGTTGAAAGTTCATTTTATTATTTTATTCATTTCGAAGTATAAGATCAATAATAAATTAGTTTGAATATTGTAAGCGTTTACAAATATTTGTTAAGCGTCTCGTAATTAATTATCTTGTAATATCATTTTTCGACATTTGCAACAGACTGAAGTCTTGGGATATAGTGATGTTCCAGTATTCACCTGGAAATTATCGTGATAATAGCTGTTAGATTACCATTTCAATTCCAGGCAAGACCACAAACTTGCTGGAGTTTATCACATGAAGCCAACTTCCGGCCATTGACCGGCATCGAACTTGCGACCTACCCATTTACTGGCATACTCGGCCGCTAAGGTGTTGCCTTTACAATCACCGATACTCGTATTGGTAGTGAACACACATATACCCAAAAAACATTGTTAATCTCAAAGATAGCGTCACTAGGATTTTTGTCCACTTAGGAATGCAAAATTGATCACTGTGGGGCGGTGGCCCGCTGGTGGAAATACCTCGTTGAGGAAAACCCCGCTAGTCTCCGGTAGTTCGGCGCCGGATCACTCCGTCCAGCGGGGGAAGATCATCGCCACCTCCCGAGGAAAAACATGCAGTACACTTACGGGGACTAATGACCTCAGCAGTTGACGCGCCCGGAATCACTAACAAACCGCAAGTGATCATCCATAGTATCATCCAGAGTGATCATCCAGACGTTTGGCCAGCGGGCATTCATCAAGGTTCCTGCGCCTGCGTCATGCTCCCCCAAGGGGGCCAGACGATTGCAAGACGTGAGGCTCTGGGTGGAGTTGGAGATGCCTACCCAGTCGGTCGCGAGTCTGTCAGCGGTACTCAAGCGGTACTCGTTAGCTTCAAGGTGGAGGAAGTGAGGTGCTTCGCCACCGACTTTTGTGCAGGATCAGGCGTGGGACAGCATCCTTTGTGCGGCCGACGGCGGATCTGAAGCCCACATATAAAAGTCCGATGGGGAACATGTACCCCCAGTCAGGGTATCTAGGTTCCGGCGGTTCTCACGTCGATAGCTTAAAGATGGATCGATACTCTGGGCAAAGAGGAGGGACTTGCCCCGGTGGATTGTGAATGGCGCTTAGTTTGGCTCCGGTGTTAGCCTGGAATCTAGTATCTCTGAGGTGGCAGAATGTCTCAGTTTCAGGCTTAATTGGATAGGTTCGCCAGAAGGTTAACTGCGTTTTGGTGGGATCCAGATACCAACACTGTCGGCGTACTTTTGCGCCGGCGGGTGCTTAAACGCGAAAGCTTAGGTGCCCCACCCCGAGGAGCAATCCTTCTGTAGAACAAAGAATTGTGTGGAGTAGTAAGTCCACGTAGGGTATATACCTGCGTTCCCTAACACGCAACACTCACCGCACATCACGCAAATTTTGATGTGCTATGGAATATTATAAATAGTGTTTTATAGACATTTTGTATCAGGACCTTTCGTAACCTTCGCGCTTCCCGCAGCGGGCGAGCCGTTGCTTCGGCAGCGCTAGGAACGTTACGCGGTGTCTATCAGCCGGTGTCAGATTTCCAAGCGCGTTCGTTCCATCTGAACCTGCAAAGTAACACCCGTTTTTTGTCACCCCGCCTGCCCTCCAAGTAACTGAGACCTTGCCGATAGGCCGATAGTGCAGGCGCGGTGTATGAGTAACGTCCGCAGAACCAGCGGCGAGCAGCGATTTCCGCCCTTCCACGGTCGGTAAGGTCAAGAAAGGTCCCAATACTAATTATCGCAAAAACATTACTTGCAATGCTTCATAGCACGTAAAAATTTGTATGTAGGGTTTTGAAAGGTGCTGAACAAGCTGGTAAAATCTCAAGTCAATCCGAGTATCCAGCACGGTGAGTGTAAGATATTCGTTGCTGGCCACATGGGGTACTTCCGCCTTGTGCGTGTAGTGAGTTGAAGTTTATTATTTTTTAATAGAACTTAATTGAATTAATTGTTTAAATCAGTGATTGCCAAATCGGTCCCTAGCTACAAATAACTTGCTGTCACGCTCAAGATTGTTAACCTGGAGTACAAACGCAAGAAACAGACACACACTGCTGAATGTTTGGTCAACAACTCACCCAACATCCGAGTATAAAACTTAATGACAAAAGAGTGCCATCTTTTCCCACTAACAAGTGAGTTAAAAATCTGTTCTTACATTTATAATTTCAAATATTTTTGTAATGTGCAATTTGAATTCAATTTATTATTTTTATTCAGTGTGCATTTTTATTAAAACTCTGTTTTATATTTAATAGAAGTTGATGTTTTCAGAAAATAAATGTTAATATTTTTTAAATCTATCTTGTTTTCTTGATAGCTCACAGTAGGATTGAAAACGATAACTTCTTAACTTTGGCGACCACTGCTTTAAATGATATCTGCGTACAGTAACTGTGTACTTTTTTTAAATTTGTTTATTTTAAGTCGCATCAACAGCCGCATGGTTATTAGCGACTACAAATTTATACATTACATAACATTTTCTTCAGTTATAAAAACAATGATAAAATAAAAAGTACAGAAAAATTATACAGAATAATTTAACAGTTTTGAATTACATTTAGAAGGATTATATGTCATTTAGAAAATTACATGATTTACAGAAATGTAGTACTTTTACTGTGTACTTTGTTGCATTCACTATTATACAGTTTATTTCGAACATAACGTAAATTTCATAAAATCATAAATCCTTAACACGATAGGTCGAGATGTCCGCTACAAATAAATGAAATCATTACAAAACTAGTGGTGCTACAGAATGGCACAGACTTTCCCGTATTAGTATTGAATTTCCTTTGTTCTCGGCTAGCTATACGGACTTGCCATATACTCTTGCCAGCTGCCATCTATCGCCACCCAAATGACATTTTTTAACATTTTCTTAAGTTTTCGGTTTCTTAATAGTACAACGGAAATATTATTTAAGAATATTAACGAAATGTGAAACCTCGTGCTAAAAGGCGATTTTCTTTTAGAAATTTGGAGCCGTTTTTAAGAGAATGGCGTTTAAGGGCCACTGTAAATGCAAAATGTGTAGCTTTTTTTCACGGAAATCTTTTGTATTTTCAAAAAACTTTTTTTGACGTCATTTAAAGCATTTTAACTCACAAGTACAATGTTTACAAATTGTGGGAAACGTGCATATTATCGGTGTGAGAGATCATTCAAATAAATTATATTTGTGTAATTTTCGAAAAAACGAAAAAATACCCCAAAATGAATTTAACGTCGTATTAAAGTGTAATTAGCTCTCTCCGTTCGAAAAGTTCGAAGAGAAAATTTGCAGCAACTTTTGAGAAAATGGCGTTTGAGCGTTTCTGAAAATGCGGAATTTTGAGGTAGTTTTCACAGAGAACTATTTGAAAAATTTTGAAGAATTTTTGAAAAACTTTATACATTATTTAAAGCACATATACTCATAAACATAATTATGTGAACAATTTGCCGCCAATGTAAATATTAAGGACGTGAGAGAAATCAAAGAATTACATTTTTGTAATTTTTGAAAAAACGAAAGAATAGAGAAATATGGCGTTTATGTCATCTCATAGAGTACTTCAGGCACTATCCCTGCCAAAAGTTTAAGAAAAAACTTGGAGCCGTTTTTGAGAAAATCGTGCTTTTGTATTTTTTTAAATTGCACATATTGCACGCAATATTGCGCGAAAACTAATGAAATTTTCAAAAGAAGTACAGGAACCCTTAATAAAAGTACTGACTGTAAAGAACAAATTTTATTTGAAGAAAATATCTCTATCTTTAATTTTGTAGTTGGAGGAAGATGCCGATAAAATTCAAACTTTCGAAATTTTCGAAAATTTCGAGTTATCCGGGAAAATCGGACATATTCTGTCTTAAGAGTATTTTACTAAATTATTACAACATATTAAAAAATTTGAAGCCATATATGAGAAAATTTTGACAATGTCTGGGGGGGCTTCATGTAAAGCGCCCCCAAATTTTGAAGAGTGTTTTACAAAATCGCGGTGAAAGTTTTACAAAATTCAAGTGGAATCAGATCAACGGGAGAGTATTCATTTTGGAAGAAATCGTACTTACGGTTTAGGCGTCGGTGATGTTCACAGACTGACGGACAGACGGACGGTTTGCTTCCAATTGGTTTTCTCGGTGTCAAGGACCCACAAAACGGGGATTCTGGCTACACCGCGAGTTAGAGAATATTTTTTTTCTTAATTTAGCAACTGGTTTTATCCATTTTTTGTTATCAGAGCCCGGCAATGAAATTTTTTCTGCCTAAAATTCGCCTTTTTTTTTGCGCAGCATTTCTTAACTTTCCCTATACTACGTAATTACTCCGTATTTATGTAAGTATAACGGAAAGTAAAATTGCGTAAGTGTGTGTGTGTGTGTGTGTGTGTGTGTGTGTGTGTACGCGCGCGTGTATGTATATTTGTTGATTTATGTAGTGAATTTAGAACTAGAATTAAGTGTAGATTGTACCTATAGTTCATAAGGTTAGTTAATAAGTATTCCCCCCACATAAGACTAATCCCGCATTAATGGCATTCAATTGAATTCTTTTGATTTCCAACAATGTAGTATTCTTGAAATTCTAGGTCATATTAACAATATGGAGATGGGGCACAAACAATTGGGCAAAGAATTATGTTTTTCGTGACAAAAATGCATGCCAAAAAATGCAAGAGACAGGGGTTGAAGTAGTAGAAGCGATGTTAAGAAGTAGCGGATTAGATGCAAGTCATTGCTTCTTCGAAAAGGTAAGTACGAGTAGAAAGTAATTCTTTCATTTTTATTCATTTTCTTATTAAGCATTTATTTAGTATTACTTTGAGATCTGAAAAATAAAATATATGCCTGAAAGTTTTGTTTCAATTCTTACTTGCTAATGAACGTGTTAACAGTTTGCACGCCAGTTGTCGAATAAAGCAACACTAAATAACTTCACAATGAAATTATTTGCCGTGGTGCAAGTGGAGTCCCTTCCTCTAGGCAAGGTATAGTGACGGGAGAATAATGGGAACGTGGCAGCTACCGCGTGATTTTTTCTTCAGATGATGTGTTGAACATGAAACAATGGCGGCACGAGCATGCGACACGTTTCATTCTTAATCTGCCACAATCCATATGATCTTTTAATGTGCGGTACTCATCAACATTTGAGAGTGCTAACGAAACAGTGATATCTGTGTAGTGATGTGTATTTGTTACTAGTTATTTAACACAAGTCATATGTCGTAAGATGAACTTGTCTCAACAAAATTAACGTTGGAGTAGTCCAAGCAACAACCAAAACCTTCGCAATTGCTCATTCACGTGATCGTGGGAACAGTCTAGCTGCACAGCGGCGGATATAACCGTTTTCCTCGTACAATTTCTGGTCGGTGTGCACGTTCCCCGTATTACGAATCGTGTCAACGCAGCTGGCAACTTCCAGGCGGTTTGATGTACCTCTTTGTAACATGTCATTTGACTTGCGTGCGGTAATTTGTAATTTAATGAGCGATTTGTCGGTAAGTCTGTTTTTTTATATCATTTGTTTTTCAGTGTAAAAACTTCTTATTTTATGAAGTGAACTGTGTCCTTAATTTGTCATTCTGTGTTCCCAAGTTTGTATTACAAAGAATCTACATGGTCTAACAAGGAAGGAAAATCAAACCCACTAAAATTTCAGAAAGAGTAAACATACGACTGCATTTGTAAGAAAATTACTATCAACATATTGAAAGCTAATGTAAACTTGAAGACTTAAATTAAGATTAAATATATTGTTTTTATTGGATTGCTTTTCATTATATGGTATTGGAGAGACAGGAGTTTAAGTGCCCTCAAACCCCAAAAATAGTCCACTTGCTCAAGGGCGGTAAAATTCTTTCACCGGTTCCAACATACAAACTTCCAGATATTACAAAATTACCAACTGCTTCCGCTCTGAGTAGCCCGAGTACACAAAATAGTAGAGGCGATAATTTGCGCTTAAGCTGAGAGAGATGGCTTCGGGATTCGGCACTAGCCACTATTCTAGCAGCCGGCTGCTCTGATCGGTAAATTTTCCGTGGTTCCTCCCATGAACACCAGGTGAATGCCGGAGCAGTACTCTAACAAATGGGTCACCGACCACGCGCGATCGTTCCTTCCTCTTCCTACAAACCTTGTCCTTACACACACACTTACATGCACTACAATACCACATATGCCGGGAGACCGGTCGAGAGCTGAGAGCTTGTCCCGGCTTGGGCGATGCCCTGCTGGTGGAAAATACCTGGTAGGGGAAAACCCCGCTAGTCGCCGGTAGGTCGACGCCGGATCTCGCCATCCAGTGGGGGAAGATCATCGCCACCTCCCGAGAAGAAAATTTGCAGTACACTTACGGGACCAATGACCTTAGCAGTTGATGCACCGGAATGACTAACAATCAATCAATTCGCGCTTAACAGTCTCACCAATGCCGTTGCAATTCCCAAAGAAGGTCATCAGCGAACACCAGATGGAGGAGCACGCAGTCGTGAAGCAGTGTACTGTACATTTTTTATGGTGTTGCTTATTTCACAACTTAGCTCGATATCTCAGTATTGCTTCCGATGACCCCTATTCTATTATAAGCGGAATAGGCACTTTGATGAATCTGAAATAAGTTTCTGTAATTCTCTAGTACGAGGGAGGTATCGTGGAGGGCCAAGTTATGAAATTCATTTGCCTTAATATAATTAAATTTGAGTGAATAATTACATAAATTACAATAGTTGATGAAATGATGAATAATTAGTATGTAAATTGTCTTTGGAAGTTGACGGAAAGCATTGAACATTTGAATCAGCTGATTGGCAAAACAGCCGTTGGCGTTGACAAGTAATATGACATAACTGAGGTAAACACCTTGTGCAAATTAAAACACAGTGAATGAACGAGGGTTGTACCAAAAGTAAGGTTCCCATATTTTTTAAAAATAGAAAACATTATTTATTGTTATTAACTTATACATCGTTGAAAAGTTTACACTGTTGTCTATTTTTCAACATAGTCTTCATTTTTTTCGACACACTTTTGAAAACGGTGTTCCAGCTTTTGTATTCATTAGTCGAAGAGTCTCCCGCCAATCCGTTGAGGAAACGTGTGACCTCTGCTCGGACTTCACCGTCGCTCTTGAAGCGTTTGCCACCTAAGTGTTCCTTTAGCTTGGGGACGAGGTGATAATCGTTGGGGGGCTAAGTCCGGCTTGTACGGGGTTAGGGTATAACGGTCCATCCAAATTTATTCAAAAGCTATTGTGTTGGACGAGCGACGTGGGTTCGAGCGTTGTCGTGAAGAAGCACTACTCCCTACGTCAGTCGTCCTCTCCGACGATTCTGGATTGCGGTGACTTCCTTGCGTGGAGAAACCGGATTACTGCTCGAACCTCGCGCTAGGCGGAAGAGGGGATCGACACTTCCATCTCTGACGGCTGCCAAGCGAACACTGAGCGACGTAGCGAATCGCGGATGGGCGAGCTCGAGCGTGGGGGAACCACTGCGCACGGCACTGTTGTCGGATTTAGCCTAGCACCTTCCCTCGAGGCTGTAGCTCATTGGGAACCTCACTTTTGGTACAACCCTCATATGATTAGACTGATAATGAACTTGACACGTGCAGTATGCCAAAAAGACAAAAAAACAATGACAAATGTATTGACACCAGAACGCATTTAAAACGGCAGCAGACACTCTTGGAGATGTGGTCGGGCCGTCAGACGCAACACAGCTGCCGCGCGGGCGATGACCTTAAACAGCCGGTTTTATTGATTGATTCGTGTTTTCGGGCGCGTCAACTACTTAGGTCATTAGCCCCGTAAATGTAATGCGTGTTTTTCTAGGGAGGTGGTGATGATCTTTTCCCCGCTGGATGGCGAGATCTGGCGCCGACCTACCGTCGACTAGCGGTGATCTCCCCCCAACCAGGTATCTCCCACCAACGGGGCACCACCCCAGCCGGGACAAGCTGTAAGCTCCCGACCGGTCTCCCGGCATGTGTGGCAGTGCAGTGCATGTTAGTGTGTGTGTGTAAGAGGAGAGGACAAGGAAGAGGAAGGAAAGATCGCACGCGGTCCGTGGCCCGTTTGTTTAGGGTACTGCTCCGGCATTCGCCTGGTGTTGATCAGAGAAACCAACGAAAACTCAGAGCAGCTGGTCTCTAGAATTCTCCTCCAGACAGCGATTGAATTCGACCTAGCTGACAAGCTAGTGTCGAAAATCCTACTGCCGTCGGTACACAGCCGGGAGTGAGTTGACCACGGTATCACGCGCACAGCGCGCATGATGCCACTGACATAGATTTTTTATTGAATAATTACATGCCTTTGGTCAGTTAGGCTCTTGGCAGCAGAAGATGAACTAATTTAATATTACAAATAAAAATGAGTTGCTATAAAATGAAGCTCTCGCATCAAGAACAATCTACTTCATGTGTTAAGTCAAATTCGAAAGAAGATTATGAGGGGCCGAAGTATTGTTTGGGCAATTTACGTTTCAGTTCGTTACGATGGGGATTGTTTTTATCAAGTTAAAAAGGTTTTTAATTGGAAGTATACCTAACTCAGAATGAATTTGTATATTTGAAATAAACCAAGGGGCTTTATCAATAGTTCTTAGACATGTATTCTGATTACATAGATCACGAAGTTCAGGATACGTAAATTAGTTTCTCACCAAAAGGCGTAGAACTTTATATATCAGATTTTTAATATTCTCATAGATTCAGTGAAATCAGTGTCATTGTTATTAAGAGATTAATGATTATTCATTTATATTACAAATATATAGCTATTTCTATTGAATTGATAATTAATTTGGGGTGCATTCCGGAGCATACAACTTCACAATAAGCCAATGTATGCCTGATTAGAGGCATATAATACATTTCGTACTGTAAATTTCATATGTACCATGTAATACCAAATATTATTTTATGCAATAAGTTATAATTTTTCTTAATAAATAACACTAATTTATCGCAATTATTGTTTTTGTTATTGCATACATAATAGTTTCTTTGTTGGCGCACTCAGTGCGACGCGCGAGTTATTACGTGTCAGAAAGAGATGCGAGTAATTGAAGGTTAAGCACAACTGCGAATTTTCTAACTGTAGGATCATGATAGGTGTGGTATTGCAACAATATTTTGTTCACAAAAATGTCTGAACTTCCGAAAGTCTTTAATGTCTTGGAAAAATATTTTGATGTTATTTTCAGTTTTGTGTGAAATTCAAGGTAACACTTTTAATTTTTTAACTAAGGTAACACTTTTAATGCCATTTATGAGACGATTATAGTTCTCAGCTCCGTGGATTAATAATAATACACGGAGATGAGATGGAGAGAGGTGGGAGTTTATTATTTGTTACTAGAGTTTCATTTGGGTGGATATTGCTCTTAGTTCATTTGTTTGAAATAGTCCGTATCTGTTAGACACTGGTACGGCATATTCCACATGATCACTATCATGGTGTCTTAAGTCTTTTACGTTTCTCTGATTCAGAAAACTGAGAAATACTTACATTATTTCCAGCGCTGGCATTGCTATTTTAATTGTAGCTTACGTTTCTAGTTGCTAGTTGTTCTTGCTGCGGGAGCTGTGATGTTGGGAGTGCTGGGGTATGTCCATTTGTTGCTGATTTGGTGGTTGCTGTTGCAGTAGGCATTGATATTGCATTTATTGAAGTTTGTTGAGTTCTTCAACGTCTATGTCTGAAGAAATTGTTTTCGTGCGTAGCTTGGAAAAGCAGAGACGGAGTTTCTGTTGTGCTGCTGACGGTCGAGAGCAATGGCATTTTCTATCACGAGAAGTAGATTGCTTACAAGCACTTGACACTGATTACACTGTCAGTGAAAGGTTCACACAGTAAATGAATTGGCCGCTTAATGCTGCAATGCAGCATTTTTTTGGCTGTCGGCCGCCGCGAACAGGTGCGGCTTATCACTATGCGCAGCCTAGGTTAACACTGATAAGCTAGAACTTAAGCACTGATATAATAATAATAATAATAATAATAATAATAATAATAATAATAATGCCTTTATTAATGGCGAGGCTCAGGCCATAGGGCCTGCTCTTCCGCCTAACCACTCAATCTACATTCGTACAGAGAAATAATATTTCAAGAGGGGGAGGGCCAGCTGTACATTTACATCTGGGAGAGCAAAACTAGGGACCACCCCGGCATACGCCTTAAGCGATTGAGTAAACCCAGAAAACCTCAATCAGGATGGCGGCTAAAGGCTGAACATTTTAAAAACAAAGAGAGAAGTGAAAGAGAGTGGAAACAGATGTAAATGAAGAAGAAAGGTCGAAAGAGAAAGAAGAAAGGAGAGAGACTAAAAGGGGGGACAACTGTACATTTATGACTGGGAGTGCAATACAAGGGACCATCCCGGCATACGCCTTAAGCGATTGAGTAAACCCAGAAAAATCTACAACTGAAACCCAGAAAATATCTACAACTGAAAGCGATAAAGTTTAGACGTGTGGAGCGCTAGGAGAGGTGTTGCCTCTAAAAGGGCTGGGCTCCAACTGAGAGTTGACTTCTGCGATAAACTGGTTTCAAGCATGATTAAATATAAGGATTCAAATTAGTTATAAATTTGTACAAAACTACATGTTCGGGTGCAGCACCTAATTTAGGAGCTTTTGTAGTGGCCTGTATTAACGAGGTAAAGGCGAAGCACAGCATTCCCGAAAACCACTTTGATAGCTCACGGAGGAATTATGCAGGAATTTTCTAGATTGACAGTAAAGAAGTGCACAACTACGTTTAATAATCACTGCACTTAAGCATTTGATTACACGCGCTGGGCGCGCGTGCGCTTCTACAGAATCCCGTGGGCGGGCATCCGGCGGCGTGGCTGTGGCTTATCGACAGCAAACGGTCGCACGGTGCGACGCTTACACGCAACACTCACCGTGCTGGATCCTCGGATTGACATGAAATTTCACCAGCTGATAGAACACCATGCAAAACCTATATACGCAAATTTTGAAGTGCTATGGAATATTATAAATAGCGTTTTATAGACATTTTGTATCAGGACCTTTCGTGACCCTCGCGCTTCCCGCAGTGGGCGAGCCGTTGCTTGGCAGCGCTAGGAACGTTATGCGGCGTCTATTAGCCGGGTCAGATTTTCAAGCGCGTTCGTTCCATCTGAACCTACAAAGTAAACAACCGTTTTTGTCACCCCGCCTGCCCTCCAAGTAACTGAGAACTTGCCGACAGGCCGATAGTGCAGGCGCGGTGTACGAGTAACGTCCGCAGAACCAGCGGCGAGCAGCGTTTCCGCCCTTCTATGGTCGGTAAGGTCAAGAAAGTCCCAAAACTAATTATCGCAAAAATACTACTTCATAGCACGTAAAAATTTGTATGTAGGGGTTTTGAAAGGCGCTGAACAAGCTGGTAAAATCTCAAGTCAATCCGAGTATCCAGCACGGTGAGTGTTCCGTGTTAGATCAACAGTTCTGCTTTGCGTAATATAAAATAAAATTATATTTTATTCTGATTTGCTGTGGGCCCGAACACTACGTTTCTTCTGACGAATGCTTGAAAATAAAACATACAATTGTAAGTTAACTAGGGAGTTCCCGGTGTCACCTACAGGTGGCACATTCTTTATCATTTTCTATAAATAGTCCTTTATGAAATTGAGTAAGTTGGTGTCACGATAATCGTGTTTTAACCTTACTTGAAGGTGCTGAAATTGGAATTTGGCAGCATTGTAACTAGGGAATTGTTGTTTTAATTTATTCAACACGTCTTGCAGTAATTTTGGCGTATCGTGCACTTCTGCTCTTTCTTTCTACAAAAATTGGAAGATAAGGAAGCACAAATTAGCAATAACTTGTCTACGGCATTATCAAATCTGCAAATAATTCATTAGTAATTGTCATTTGGTAATTCATTGTTCTTAACATAGATTTTACAGACCGCAATTCAGGGATGTCACCTCCAGGAAGTTGAGCTTGTTTGATACAGAATATGGCGTGATCTCGGGTGGCAGGCATTCTTAGGCGTTTTATTTTTATCTTTTGTGGTCTAGGAGTGCTTCAGAGTTTAGAAACGATAGATGAGCATTACCAAGATTACCAAGATGATACTTTTCTTTTGTTATCTCGTGATGTTGCTCAGTTCATCAATGAAGACACGGGTGACGAAACTACAAGGGACACGAATCATCTGCCCGGCTGACTTCTGAACCTAGTTGTTAAAGTTCACGGAACGATGTAATATGATTCTGGCGAAGGAAACGTGTATCAACCAGATGTGGCATGTGAAGAAATAATTTATAAAACAGCAAAAACATCTTACTCTTCGGGCAAGAAACATTACAGCAAGAAGGAAACAGCTGAATATCAAACACAATGTGTTGAAAATGAAAGCTACTTTCATATCAAATCTTATAAAAGAGATGAGGACACTAAAATTCACGAACATCCTTTGAACCCAAAACAAGCGTAATGCATAGCTTGTAATGAAACATAGTCAAAATGCCACTGAATTCACATACTGCGACTTCGAAAGTGATTGTCAAAGTTATTGCTTTTTGTTTTAAGAAAAGGATCCTCGCAGACTTCCCTAGTGGAGCACCCGTCATAAGTCGAGTGCAACCGGAAGTAAAAAAAGATTATGATGTAAAACACATTAGAATATATTGTTATCAGAGAAAATAGTTTCTGTAAACAACGCACAAGAATCATGTGCCAAAAGTGCAAAGTAACAATTCATTTTCAATGTTGGCACAAATCGTATTTTAAGCGCAAATCTCGAGAACAGCTGAACCGATTTTGCTAATTCTTTTTTTAGAATATTCCTTGAAGTACGAGGGATGGTTCTTACGGAGAGATAAATTTAAAAAATTGCCTGAAAAAAATTAAAAACAACATTTTCTATACTCCCGTACAAATGATTCGTAATAATGCATAAAAGTCAATTTGAAATTTAATACCATACCATAAAATTCAATTGTTAGTGGAGAGGGTCAGGGAATTCAAAACAATTGAGTGACGTTAGTATCGTATCAATATTTATACGATGGTAACATAAAATGTCACTTGAAATGGTAAAATGTCACTTGAAATGTAAACGTCTCTTTGTGTGTTTGTGACTCATTTATACTCGACATGCCTCCTATAAGGCGTCGGGGCAAATTTAGGCAGAAGACCCGAAATGCAACGAATCAAATTATTATCAATCTAATCGTACTGCCCATGAACGTGAAAGATCGCAATGAACGTGAAAGGATTGAGGTAAGACAGACCCATGAAGTGCGACATTCGACTAATAATGGTGCAAGTTTGAATCGAGCTGCTTTCTATTACGATATGTCAATGTATTACAGTGCCTACACTGTGTTGCTATTGGATCTATGAACTCAGTTTGCCAATGTTGGAAAGCATTGAAATACAAAAACGAAGCCAATGGATTGTGTTGCGCAAATGGAAAAGGTGAAATTGATACCATTGCTTCCATTTCCAGAGCCATTATACTCATTGGTTTTAGGAAAAGGAACAGATTCCATGCACTTTTTAAATAATATTCAACAATACAACAACTGCTTTCGAATGACTTCATTTGGAGCAACAAAAGTAGTTCGGGAAAATTTCCTGCCAATGTTTAAGATACAAGGTCAAATATATCACAGAGCAGGTTCTCTGCTACCAGTGCCAGATAGCGAGTACAAGTTTTTGCAAATGTATTTTATGAGCAATTCTCCACAAGAAATCAATCTACGTTGTGCATATAACAATTCAGTGAAAAGGTCAATAGTTGAACAATTACAAAACTTATTTCACGAACACAATCAATTGATTATATTATTTAAAAGTGCAATGGATATGATGCCATCTGATGATCACAAAATTGTTATCAGAGCTGATAAAACTCCTGTGGGCCAACATGCAGAACGTTTTAAAGCACCTACTATCGATGAAGTGCCATTGTTGTAGTTGGAGAAAATTTGGAGTCACGTGATATTGTTTTACATCGTCGAAATAATAAATTACAACGTATTAAGGAAACATCGCATATGATAAACTGCGATATCCCATTATATTTTGTCAAGGTGAAGATGGCTACGATTTCTCAATCAAGATGATAAATCCCATTACAGGTTCTGAAATCAACAAAAAAGTTAGTTCAATGAACTATTATTCATACCACCTAATGATCAGAGAAAATGAAGACAATCACATCTTGAAATGCCGGCGATTATGTCACAGATATGTATGTAGAGATTGAAACGGAGAGATTAACATTCATCAGGTTGAATCAGACCAAACTTCCATCTGAAGAGTATATTCACCTTCGAGGTGCAACTAATTCTGATGGAAATGCAGAAAATGTTGGTTGGATGACTATTCATCCAGCAACCTACATAGGAAGTCTTCGGCATTTGCATGAATATGCTCAAGATGCCACGTCATATGTTAGGCATTATGGCACAGCAGATTTGTTCATTAGATCTACATGCAATCCACAATGGATAGAAATTAAACAAGCGTTATTACCTGGCCCATCACCTATTGATCGTCATGACCTTACAGCAAGAGTCTTCAGGCAAAAGTTGAAATCTTTAATGGATTAAATTGTGAAATATTGTGTGTTTGGTGAGACACGCTGCTGGATGTATTCTTAGTGGCAGAAACGTGGATTGCCGCATGCATATATTTTGATTTGGTTGGTTGAAAAAATTAGGCCAAATGAAGTTGATAAAGTCATGTGAGCTGAAATCCCTAACGAACAACTAGATCCTGGCTTGCATGAAGTAGTTATCGAAAACATGATACATGATCCATGTGGAACACTTAATCAAAATGCACCGTGTACGGTAAATGGTAAATGTTCAAAGCGCTATCCACGGAAATTAAAATCGGAAACAATTACTGGAAATGATGGTTATCCACTGTATCGTCGGCGATCACTAGCAGACAATGGAAGATCAACAATTGTTAAAGTAAATCAACAAGATATTGAAATAGATAATCGTTAGATTGTTCCATATTCACCGATCTTATCAAAAACTTTCAACGCACACATCAATGTTGAATCTTGCCATTTAGTAAAATTTATCAAGTACGTATGTAAATACGTAACCAAAGGAAGTGATATGGCTGATAGTAAATTTTTTCACACGTTTCTCACGTCGACAATATTTACATTAGCGGCGATTTTTTCACATTATTATATTTACGAGTACATGTGCTTTAACTAATGTTAAGTAAAGTTTTTCGGAAACACAACTGTTTTCTGTGAAAAGTAGCTCAAAAATTCGCATTTTCAGAAACACTCAAACACCATTTTCTCATATATGGCTGCAATTATTTTCTTGAAACTTTTGTAACGGATAGTACTAATTACTCTCTTTAGTATAGCGTAAAGTTTATTTTGAGTAATTTTTTTGTTTTTTTCAAAAATTACATAATTGTAATTTTTTTGAATGATCTCTTACACCTTTAATATGCACATTACCAGCAATTTGTAAACATTATTATATTTGTGAGTGTAAGTGCTTCAAATAACTTCAAATAAAGTATTTTGAAAACTCAAAAATTTTCTCTGAAAATGAGCTTCAAATTTCGCATTTTTAGTAGCACTAAAACGCAATTTTCTTTAAAACGGCACATCATTTTTAAAAGAAAATTGCCATTTATGACTAGGTTTTTCTGTTCTTTAATATTCTAAAATTATCATATCCGTTTTACCAATAGGAAACCGAAAAATTAAGAAAATGACAAAAAGATGTACTTTTGGCGGTGATAGATGACAGCTGGCAAGAGTTTGTGGCAATTCCAAATAGCTAGCGGAGACCCAAGGAAATAGAAAACTAATACGGGAGTCTAGGCCATTCTGTAGCCCCACTAGTTATTTTTTGACATAATGTAATTGTTGACTTATTAACTTTCTTATTTTATCTTACTAGCTGACTCAGCGTCCCGAATAGCAGAATAAGTATTAAACAAACTAAAAAATTAAAGAATTGACTGTTAGGCGGTACAAAGTTCGCCGGGTCAGCTAGTTTCATAATATAAATTATTATAAAAAATATTTATTTTCTAATTTAACTTCAATTTCATGTGTTATTTATTATCTTCTTGTGTAAAAAGAACTACTAAAAGGCCGTTTGACACCTAGGATACAAATGCTCGTAAATCATTCCGTTGTATTTCATTTTCGCTAGACCCGCAACGCCCAGCGTCACCACCAGGTGACATCCCCATAAAACAAAAACCATAGTATTGATTTAGATAATTATCTACTCAAAGGTTAAGGGGAAGAATAAATAAGAAATATTTAGAATGGCAAACCAAAGTCTACCACGTTATGTCAATGGGAATTGTCGAGTTGAATAGCTTAGGAGCTTGCTTCGACACCAGAATAAATTACAATATAACACAAGGATTTTTTATATATAAGAACTAATAATACATTATTTTGTAATATATTACAATCATTTACTGCAGATTTGCGATAACATAATGTCAGGTTTTGAAGTATGAGAAGGGAAAATATATTTATTTTTACTTATACGTCATTGCTTGATATTCCCTCCGATATACACTGCGTAACTTATCTGGATCGAGGGATCGTGATTACAAGGGAAATATGAAAACACTTGAAAAAGCTCCATGTTCTCTCGTGGAGGGAATTATGAGAGGGATTTATGGAAAGACAACCTGAGTCATGTTAACATCTAATTAATTAGTAAGTAAATCCATCCATCCTCTTTCAATGAAGAGGAGACATGCGCCATTTTTAAGCGTCCTTTACGCTATCAGATGACAAATTTTAGTCAAAAAATTGGAAGCCATTTTTAAGAAAATTTACAAAATATTGAGGATGGTTAATGCACGATATTTGTGCACATGTGTATTACTAACGTTAGAAATAACTAAAATTATACACTGTAAAATGATAATTTTCATTAGATATAAGAATTATGATATATAAATTATAATATATACCTGTTTTCTTACCTGATATATGTATATAATTTTTTTTATTATTTTATTTTACCGCACTTTGAAAAATATAAAGAAGCATTTATCATAATTCACTATATTCATATTTTAGACCTTAAATTCTTCTTATTCTTTTCGCTTTTCAAGCATTGAGAGACAAAGGATCGTTTTGAGACTCAGAACAGTATTCATACAACTTCATTCTAGTTGTTGTCACATGTCTGTAGGCCATACGTCTATAGAAGAGAACTAACTTTGGTAGCGTACTTGATTTAATTTTGTTTACAAGCTAGAACTACTTCTGCTGGTATTTTTCAGTGCCTTGTACTATACTATCAATACCCCTCTATATCACATGATCAATATGCTCTCGTTTGGAACACTATCCCTCAAAGTTACACCCAGTATAGTTCTGAAGAAATTCATTTGAGAAGCATCTAATATTCTTTTATCATCTTTTCAGTGTCCACGTGTTATTTATAAAGCAGAGTGTAGGTTGAAATAACACATTGTATGATCTTATTAGTGTATTATTTAACGTTTTATTTTTAAAATACCTCTTCATTACCCTATTTTCTTGCATTCTCTAGCCATTTGGGATGATGTCAGATATTTTGCAGCCAAGGTAAGTGAATATATACTTTGCCGTCTTTTTGGCTAGATAACACTAAATTAAAGTTTGTAGCGCACGGTTAAGGAATGTTATAATTCTTTTAAAATCATGTTTTCAGGTAGTCAAAACACTTGATCTGCATACGTTATTTCTCGACTTTGGTAACTCTTGGATTTATGTTACTTCGTAGCTTCATAATTTTGTTAATGTGTATATGTTGAAGACGCTTGGGAGCAAACCAAAACCTTAACTTAATCCTTGGATTAAGATGCTAAGATCTTGTGTTTAGCAATCGTTTATCCTAATAGAAATTTGAGCATTCTGGTAAATGCTTTTAATGCCATTTATCAGGTTTCCGGGAATGTCTGAGAGCTATAAAATACACCAGAATTATGATCTAAATGCACACTTGAATCACACTTGACTATGCTTTGCAATAATCCAGAAACATGTACGGGGGCAGATTGAATTCTCTTCGCATCTGCAATATGTGCTATAGAGAAAACGGCATCACATCTTCCATTCCTCAACCCGTTAACTTCTTCTTGTAGGAGATTCACCTCCTTGTTACGGTTGCTTTTCAAAATTATGTTACAACTTTGAAGCTGATTCAGATAAAGAGGTCCCACGATAACTATTACATTCTTCATTTGACCTTTTAAGGCTACTTTACATGAAGTCTTAGCGACATTTTCAAAATTTTCAAAACATAGCACCAATAATTTTAACAAAAAAGTTTTTGTTGGATAGTCTGAAGGACGTTTAAGAAAACGACGCAGGTCTCATGTTGGTTGAAAACTGATTTTTCGAAAATTGAAAAAATTCAAATTTTTTTTTGCGTCTTCTGCAATTATAGAGATATAGTTTTTCTACTTAATGAAATGTGTTCCTAAAAAACAGATCTTCAAATAACGTTTAATTTTTCGAATATATGAGTATCTGTAAAGTAATTGGGCATCAAAATTAACCACCTGCTCTGAAAATCCTTCGCTTCCTGATTGTAATTTCAGAGGTTTTGAATGAGATAAGGTGTGTTAGATGGTGTATATTATTTCATGTTTCTTTGTTTCTTACATTGGAGCTTTTGTAATACGTTTAAATTAATCTTTTAGAAATTATATAAAACTTATTTGAAATAAATATGAAATAAAGATTGCTAACTTTCAGTCGCCAAATCCTAAATTACGCAGTTGGATGCTACGTAAGTTATAAGTTGTATATTTTTTCATATTTCATTTTATTATTGTTATTATTATTATTATTTACTAAATTTAAATTATATTTTTATTTCATTTTAAATTTCGTATTTAAATTGTGCTAAATGTGAAAACGAATAGATAAACGGTCATTGTCGGTTGTTGTAACCCATTGTTGTAACACCGCACTGATAAGCTACTTTTATTTGTAGAATATTACAATACCATAGTGTTTAATAATAACTATTATATGTTACTACCTGTGCTCGATTTCTAAACCTTTAGGTGGTGGATCGCCTGAAAAATTGACTACCTTAATTAAATGTATTATTATTTTGTTTACTAGCTTGTCCATTAATAATTATACATAACTTTATAATAAGTATAATTTAAAGTAATGTATATTACAAATAATCTTAATTTCGTATAATGATAATATTTTTTGATAATTTACTAATTTTATTTCGTATATATTTAGACGTGATAGGGGCACTTATAAATTAACCATATATTCTTTTTTTTCTTCCCTTCCTGTTTGTTTTTTCAGCTTCAGGGGATGCCCATTTCGACTATCCGTGATGGGTACCAATTCTGTCCCTCATGAGGACACATTTTAACCTTTACACTAGACACACTTGTGGGCTCCTCGGTCAGCGGTCAACAGACTCATGAGGGCTTCCGCGACAACACACATACATGAAAGTCATGGGATAAACAACCATGCCCACGGCGGGACTCGAACCCCGACCGAGGCGTTGAGCACACGCTCTAGCCACCTCGACCTTCCAAAAGTTCCATTAGCCATACAGTTTAAATCTGACAGCAAGCCTTTTCATTTCATCTTCTCCGTAATTCAATTGGACATTTTTGGGTCAGCGTTTCACTCTTACTAATTGACATGTTCTTGATCGTATTCACGAAACAGCGTTGTTTCAATTGCTTCTTTTCATTCTTCATGAAATTCAATAGGGTACACAGGACCGTTGTTGATGCATTTTTGTGAAGAAGTACTCGGATAAAGTCTGTGATTCGCACAATGTTAAATAGAGTCGGGAATGTTTCCTTAAACAATGCTCCAGCACCATTTTTCTCCCTAACATTATCGCTGCGCTATCACCAGTTAAATTCTTTTCCAAAAATGAGTTTGTTATTCTGTAAGATTGAAGTCACTTCTTTACATAATCAAACACTTACACTATTAAACTCAACCTGGTCCAAGAATAAATTGAGTGCAGTATCTATACCTTCTTCTGGTAAACAGAATTGAATGAAAACAATTAAATTAAATATTTTACTTTAAGTTGAATCGCTAATAATTTTAGCATCTGAATGGACTATTATATTTAGTACTGTTTTTTGCTTTCCGCAGCTAATGTGCTTTACAATAGTACAAGCTTTATTCGAATATCAAATGTCTCTCTATGAAATGTCACAGTTCGTTTAATTCCTGTCAATTTCTATTTCAAAATTGTTACAGAACTGCTTTTTTCTTTCTCGCTACTGCTTTCGCAATAGAGAGAATGTTATGTAATGCTGTGGAAAAAAAAGCGGCGAATTTTCCCCAGAAAACTTTTTTGCTGGGCCCCGGTAACGAACACGTGGAAAAATCCAGTGGCTAAATTTAGAAAAACAAGTCCTCTGTTGTAGCCACAATCCATGTACTCGGTGTCCTTGATACCGAAGACTCGATTAACGGCCAAACGTCTGTCCTTCAGTGCGGCTAAACCGTTCAGCCGATTTTCTCCAAAATTTATATTCCCCCAATCCATCGATCAGCCCTTATCGCTGGCCCTTTGAATTTGAAAACGAAATTTTCATTTTGGGGGTACTTTCTACAGTTATGAAGATAGATCTTTTCCTCAATGAAATTTGTTCCTTAAATAGAGATTTAGTAATAAGGTTGTGAACAATTTTTTCGAATATTTGAGTACGTTTTTCGTGAATATATGGGTGAGAAAGTACGTGCTGTTTTAGCACCACCAGTTTTCTGTACCAATTCATACACGAGGAGGTACCACCGGAACACCTTTCTGGTGCGTTCCCCCTGAAATCAAGCTCTGGTTTCTACTGTATGTTCGCGAATACACTGCATACCTTATACAAAGAATTCAATGCCAGAAATATGTTTTTACTCTCTCGTGACTTTTTATTTAAAGTTTGGAATAAAAAACCCTTTTGCTTGAAACTTTAATTCTCGCGGCATATGTTTCACGATTTCAAATGAGTTTTACAAAAAAGTATAATCAAGATGTGTTAATACGGAGAGAAATTGTGGTATAAATAGTATTACATAACCATTACTAATGGCGAGAAAGTACGTGCTATTTCAGCACCGCTAGTTATTCACTTGTAACGTAGATCTCTACCCTCTCTGCTATAAATTGTCATTCTTGTCTTTACTCTGTTTTCTAGGGTAACTACACCGTGAATGGTTTTCCTTACCGCTTTGACAAGCTCAAAAAGTTTCCATATCTACCTACGGGAAAAGGCAAACTCCGCATATTATTTCATACAGAAGGAAAAGAACTGGCTTGTATTGATACGGAATTTGATATTGTTCCTGAAGATAAGAAGAGAGTTGAAGTGGGTTAATAAACATTGCCGAAGACAAATAAAAAATTTCAGTGAAATGTAAAACAAAAGAGCATGTATTTGCAAAGCATTATAAAATGCCATGACAAATATAAAATGGAAAATTAAAAAATAAAGATATTCCAAATGAGCTGTTTTCTGGTAGTTTCTGATACACTTTGGCAAAGACAATCATAAGACTGGTGTGGAGGTTGAGTTCGCGAAAGTAAGAGTGGAGAAGCGAACTCTGTTTGAGTGACTGCGGACTCTAGTACCTCTTAGATATGGTTGTTTTCCTGCGGCATGGTGGGTTGTCCCACCCCACAATGCATCACCTATCCCATAATGCTTCCCATAATATCCCCTATTACGTGTCGCCCTTGCAATTGAGTGGCATGCAGTGGCGTCTACTGAAAAATCGGGTAGGGTTTACTATAAAAAGTAGCGAATAGTTTGTCAATAAAACACTGGTTGCCTTTACAGCTTACTGAAATCTTGTCCTCAGCCGCCAGGATATAGTTACTTTTTGGTATTCAAAATTAATACAAAATAGCAAATAATAGTAAAATACTGTATATTGTATTATTAATGATCATACAGTATAAACTCAAAATGTTACAGTATTTAGGCACAGCAAAAGAAAAAAAAACTTGAGACACCAGACCCGAAGGTATCTAGCTGTAGCTCGCACGTTGTTTCCCAATCAAAATTCATGGAGATATTATGGTGTATCAATTTAACCCTTCAATGTATAGTATTAGCCCCATCAGTTGTGCCTAATTTGATGACTTCTTGCTTTTGGTGTTGGGGTAGGTCTTACGTTATTTTTATTTCTTACACGTTTTTAGCTCAAAAGGCACATATTCAGCTTTTTACTTTCCCGTGTACAAACGCATATACGGACTAAATGTACGGAGACTAGCCGTTAGACCTAGACCATAGGGGAAGTAGGGACCGTAGGGACCGTATAGGGAAAGTTATGTGATGCTGCGGAATATCGATTTCGCAATTTCAACGGGAATACACGTTTTAGGTTCCCCTATACCAAAAAAATGTTTGTTTTGTTTTCAAAACGTCCGTCCGTTTGTCTGTCCGTTCATCGATCCGTCTGCGAACACTACCGCCTAAACCATACGCAGGATTTTTTCCAAAATCGATTTTTCCAGTTGATCTGTTTTTACTCGCGGAGCAGTGATTTTGGAAAGACTTTATTAAAAATTTGGGGGTTATTTACATTAAGTCCCCGGTCATTTTCACAATTTTCTCAAAAGCTGCTCCACTTTTTTAATTTTTTTGTAACAATAGAGTAGGATACACTTATAAAGGTGCAATAGATTCGATTTTCAGGGTTGGCTCTCAAATGGCTCCAAATTTTTTCTTCAAACTTTCGGAACGGATAATGCTAATTGCGGTTTTTAATTTTACGTAAAGTTTACTTTGGGGTATTTTTTGTTGCTTTTTAATTACACAAAAGTAATTTTTGTAAGATCTCTCACACCCTTAATATGCATATTTCCAGTAATTTGTAAACGCTATTGTGTTTGTGAGTAAAAGTGCTTCAAGTGACGTCTAATAATTTTTTTCAAAAACTCAAACATTTTTTGTGGAAAAGAGTTTCAAGTTTCAAATTTACAGTAGCACTTATTTATTTTAGAACAAATTTATTTATTTACGTCAAAAACAGTTTAAAACTGTGTGACGAGCTGTGGGGAGAAGTGAAATTAAACGTCATTTTCTTAAATACGACTTCAAATTTTACAAAGAAAATTGCCATTTGGGACAACGTTTTACTGTTCTTTAATATTTTTAAAATAATATTTCCGTTCTACTATTAGGAAAGGGACAAATTAAGAAAATGTTAAAAAAAATGTACTTTGGACGGTGATAGATGGAAGCTGAAAGAGTATGTGGCAAGTCTGAAAAGCTAGCCGATACCAGAGAAAAGCGAAAATAATACGAGAAAGTCTGCGCCATTCTGTAGCACCACTAGTTTCATGAGTTTCTTGCAAACGTTATTGAAGATAAGGTGAAAAGTTTGCTTTTCTCTGTTATAAAAGCCTCGATTGACATTTCAGCCCCCCCTCCAAAGTGATCGGCTGAATTGGCCCCTGGCCTGGATGTAATTGAATGAAATTATAGGAGCCGAGGCTAGTATAATAGATGCGTTTGCGGAATCGCATCCGTCACGTGTTTTGTAAGCCCGTATCCCCAGAAGGCCACCATCTCGAAGGTCATTGGCCATGCAGCAGAATAGAACATAGCGAACGGATGTGATTCTTACGCGAAACCACAGTGTTACGAAACCAGGTACTGTTGCCGATACAGAGGTCTGAAGCGCCCAAAAAGAGGATAATATATTTTTCCATAGAGAAAATGAGAAACGTATAGTAAAGTTTAGAAATCACAAAACCAACCGAATAACAAAGGGATGCGACGAATCACTGGCATCCATTGACGCTACACCACTGGTGGCATGTGAACATGAGCTAGGGGTTTGTGGGGGCTACACGCGGTCGATGGGATTTCCCTCCCGCCAGCAAGTGTGGGGCTGGTGACGCTAGGTTGCGCTCCGTACGGTTCTACGGGATACCGAGAAGCGGTACCTGGCCCCTCCAGCTGCTAATTACTGGCTGCCAGGTAGCGACCCGAAGACCGCACTAACAGGGAATTGGTAAGTATGTATGCATGTTCAATATGCATATGCAATAGCCTCTGTCGAAACCTGGGCATACCAACGGCGTCCCGGAGGTGCGTCAAGCTGGAACAGCTATGTCAGCTACTAGGGCGGAGAGGCACGTCAGGTTTGTGGATCTTAGGAAGACCATAGATCCGGGGTGTGCAGTTGTCGTCACCTGACGTGCCTCTCCGCCCTCTAGTGAGCGCCATCAACTCACCTTCGCAGCACTTAGCCCGTGACCTTGCCAACAAACTCAAACCCCTCGCCAACAATTTGCCATCCACTGTCCTCAATTCCGAACATTTAATTGAGCTTATCCGCCCTATTAAAAACCAGTCTAGGAGATATACTTGTGAGCTTTGATACCACCTCCCTGTTCACGATGGTCCCGGTCAGTGACGCAATCAGTATTGTGGAGGACAACCTCGGGAAACACCAGCTGCCGACGGAGTGGGCGAAACTAGCAGAGGTCTGCCTGTCTACCACCTTCTTTCAGTACAAACAAATATCTATGCGCAGACTGACGGCATTGCCATGGGCTCACCGCTCTTCCCGGTGGTGGCGAATCTTTTCATGGGAGCTTTTGAAGAACAGGCCCTCGATAACGCGCCTTTAAAACCCACGATCTGGCTCCGTTACGTCGATGACACTTTTGTCATCTGGCTCCATGGCCCCGAGACTACAAGATTTCCTTTCTCACCTTAACAGCATTCATCCTCGCATCCATTTCACCATGGAAACCGAACTTCAGGGCCGGCTCCCATTCCTAGATGTGCTGGTCTCTAGACGCCCCGATGGTACCCTCGGCCACTCCGTGTACCGCAAGCCCACCCACACAAACAGATATTTACACGCGGATTCACACCATCACCCTTCCACAAAGCGGGAAGTCCTCACAACCCTAACCCACCGGGCAGCCATCATCAGTGACAGCAACAATTTCAAAAAAGAAATAGAGACACTTAGAGAGACTTTCCTCGCCAACGGCTACAGCGAGAGGAGTAAAAATGTACGCCCCCTTCACTGAATAAATTCCCGCCCTTCCAGGGTAACTGGAGGGGGGAAAATCGAAAAAAAAATTGGCAGCATATTTCATTTGGCAGACATAGTTCATTTGGCAGTCGTAGCCATTTGGCAGACATAGCCATTTGGGGCGGACATAGCCATTTGACAGACATAGCCATTTGGCAGACATAGTTCGTGGGGCGGCCTCGGCGCAAACAGAAATGGCCGTAAAATTGCCAAACTTGTAGCGACAAGGCGGGGCGTAGAGATCTGCGCACCGAATAGTCCTACGCATTTCCCGGAAGTACGTAACAGAAACCCGGGTGATATTGATTTTATGATCGTGAAAGGCGTTGAGTGTGTGGTTCCCCGCTCAATCGCCGCACTGGATTCCGACCATAATCCAGTAACATGTGTAGTGACGACCTTGTACCAGTACGCCAAGATAGATTTCGAACATTGTGTGCCACGAACTGGGCAGATTTCGCAACACAGCTGAAATCTCGGCTTGAGCAGAAATCACTAAATACGGAGGCAGAGATCGACGAAGCAGTGAATCACTTCACGGCGACGCTGAAATCGGCCTACAAGCACAATACGACTGTCACACGCGAAGTGAATTCTCGCCTGAGCTCACAATTGAGCAAAGAAGGATTTTAAGAGAATTGCGCAGAACTGTCAAAGTTCATCGCCGCTATGGCGATCCCGTTGACGGAGAGCGGGCGCGCAATCTAAGCAGAGAATTCCGTTCATCTGTACGAGATGAGAGAGCTGCTCAATGGTCTGAAACAATTTTAAAATGCAACCTTCACGAGAGGCACATTTGGGATCTTTCTCGTGCGCTGGGCCGCAAACCGGGAGTAAACAGCCCGATACAGAGCAACGCCGGGACGGGGGCGCTCGGCGTTCAACCATCTCGGCCTACTTACGCGTGGGACGACGCGACAACAAGCGCAATCTTCGCAAATTCGCTTGCGTTGCAGTTTCACGCGTTTGAAATAGGCGCCGCTGCGCTGCCATTGGCCGCCATCGCCTCAGGTGACGGGCCAATGGAGCGCGCGGCCGGCTGTGGCGCCATTGGCCAGCCGCCTCCCCGCTCGTCGGCTCGCCGAGTGACGGAGGGCGAGCTGATTGCAGAACTCCGTCGAGTTAGTAGCCGCAAGGCTAGCGGCCCGGACGGAGTCACGGCGTCGCAGCTGCGAGCTTTGCAGGGCTTCGGAGTCGAGTTCCTACTCGAGTTCCTGAATGCGTGCTTAGCGAACGGATATTTTCCGAAGGCGTGGAGGCTTGCGACCATCGCGCTTATTCCAAAACCTGGCAAGAATAAACTACTTCCAAGCAGTTATAGACCTATTAGTCTTCTCTCCATCCTAGGGAAGTTGTTCGAGAGACTGATTCTGTCGCGTTTGCAACAGGAAATACGTCGTCTCAATCTTCTCAGAGATGAGCAATTTGGTTTCCGAGCTGGCCATAGCTCCGCGCAGCAGCTAACGCGGCTTTACACGGAGATCGGCCTCGCCCTGGAGAGACGGCATTCTATGCCAGCGGTCTTTCTAGACATGCGATCGGTCTTAGATTCTGTGTGGCTTGCTCGCGTGCCTCGCGGAGTCTGGGATTAGCGTTTGCTATGTCAGATTGATCGCGAGTTTTCTCTCGGACAGGCAGTTCCGAGTGTGCGTCAATAACGTACATTCGTCCTTCAGACGAGCCGAGGCGGGGGTGCCTCAGGGGAGCGTTCTCTCTCCTGCCCTCTTCGGCTTATACGTAAATGATGCGCCGCTCGCTGCAGAAGCTCAAACCGGTATTCAGCGCTGCGGGCTCCTGATGTTCGCGGATGATTTCGCGTATTACGCGAAATCGGCGAACGGAAGGCAGTCTGTTAAATACTTAAGCGACTGTCTCGCCGCCCTTCCTGAATGGCTAAGTCGGAAACGACTCGCCTTCAACCTCGAGAAATGTGAGGCTGTCAACTTCACTCGTAAGAGGGTTGATGAAACGGTGAGCTTGGCGGGCGCGCGTCTCCCCTGGCAGAGCGAAGCGAGATATTTGGGCGTGTTGCTTGACAGCGGTCTCCGCTAACACGCGCTCGCTCGACATCTCGCGGCCAAACTCAAAACCCGCACTCTACTTCTAAAACCTCTTCTCCGTTCTCCCGACCTTGACATCCGTCTAAAGCGCCGCCTCTTCACCGCGTGCGTGCGCCCCCTGTCGGCGTACGCGTGCGAGGTCTTTGCGGCTGCCTCTCCGTCTACTTTGCGACCAATCCAGGTCGCAGAGAATAGAGCGGCGCGCCCGCATCTTCCTTTTACCGGACCTGACCGCTACCCCAGCAATGCTGACGTGTTCAGGGTTCTAGGCGTGCGCCATCAGTTCCCGGCGGAGCTGCAGCGGCGGGCAGAGACGGCGCTCGCGAGGGTGCTGCGGCCGTCCGCTCCGCGCATCCTGCGCGAGACCGGCTTAGCGGCGAACAGCGGCGTGCACAGGGCCTTCCACAGAAGAAAGGGCCCGCAGCACGTCGCCTTCACCTTCCGCGCACTTCCCCCGCACAAGCTCGCTGAGCTGTGCGACGCGGGGGAGCAGGCAGTGCGTGGGAGGCGGTCGCCGCTCATCAACGCCGGCAATCGCGAGGGCGGCGCGGACGCGCGCCACGCCGGGCCTGGGCCGCCCGGGGCCGAAGACGTCGCGGCTCCATGGACGCTTGAGTGAAGTCGACGCCGTGGCGAACAAGTGACGTGTACATAGTGTAAATAATGCAGTATAGTGTGTAGTGTGTATGAATGCGAGAGAATGCGTGAGAGAATGAGCTGTAAATATAGTTATAAGAATGAATGAGTGAAAGTAGTGAACAAAAAAGAAGAAAACGTTTCTAAGAACTTTATACCCGAAGATATCAACTGTAAATAAACTAGGCTAGGCCCAAAGAGGCCAGCCCTGTAGTAGTTTTTTAATAAATAATTTAGTTTTAAGTAGTCTTTTTAAGTTAGCGCCCTCCCAAAAACTCCAAAAGCCTTATCGGCTGGAGTAAAAATGTACGACCCTTCACTGAATAAATTCCCGCCCTTCCAGGGTAACTGGAGGGGGTAAAATCGAAAAACATTTGGCAGCAGTACGCTTGAGGAAGGCCACAATATCTTGGCCGAAACGTCAGCCACCGAATCGACAACGCGGCTCATCCCGGATAGCCTGGACAACACCAAATATTGTAATTTGTTATTGGGACAAGGAATTCACGTAAGCCCATGATAAGGAGAGTACAACCATTTTTTAAAGAAAGAGCTTCCTAAGAGTTTATATTAGGAACTGAAGCGAATTCCAGCACTCCAAATATTGTAATTTTTTGAATGAAGCATGCTTATATTGATAAATAGTAATTTCTTATACTTTTTTCTGGAACATTGACTTTAATATTGTTTCATCTTTTTTGTAACTTGTTTGTAACAGTTGCTTGGTGACATTTGCAACATTACTTGTAATTTGGTTTGGGACAAGTGGCAGGACATCTCTCTCCCAAAATCCCACATGCATTTCAAATTCTCTTTGACATAACACACCAATTTTAATAGTGAAAATAACCATTGTCTTACCTAGAGCTTTTCACAATCCCCATCAGCCACTGCAAGAGTGTGTGTTTAACTGGTGTAATAAATACAGTGAAACTTCTATATAATGTTCCTCCATGTAACGTTTTCCTCTATGTTATATCAATTTCTTCTGGTCCTGACTAGATGCACATATACACAGTCTTCCTCTTTATAGTGTTTTCCTCTATACAGTGTTCAGAATTCATAGTCTCTTAAAAAAATCTTATATAGAGGTTTCAATGTATATTAATTTTTTTGTCCAGATTTTATTTTTGACAGACGTATACATGTTGAAAAACAAAAAAATAATAATAGATTAAGAAATTATAATAAATTAAATTAACATTTTCTAACTTTTAAGATTATGGTAAAACAAATTGAAACATAGAATAATCGACTGGTAGCAATTTCAAGTTCGAAATAATTTATTATTTTGGCTTTTTGAGAGTGTTTTATGTACGTGCTAACTACATTATAATACAATGAAAGTATAAAGCACGTAATAATACAGAGAACGTTTATACTCGTATTAAGTTAAAGAAAGTATTTTAAACAAACTACTTCTTTGCGTACCGTTCTGCAGTTCTCCCTTGCTGAAAGGGAATGCATCGGTGAAATCATTCCGAGCAGTAGTCATAGGATATAGCAGGGAAAGTAGGAACAACTCGCGTTGACAGGCAGAGCCGCTAGACACGGACTGCGCAACGCCCACGGATTGCGATAATCTCCATTTCCGGTGATACATTTGAAGTAGACACGATCAACTTTCAGAAGAATAAAACACTACAGATATTTCGAGGAATCACCACACATAAGAATTGCAGACGGAAGATTGTATCGTATTCGCCCTTGGCCTATTATGAAATAAATTCACCTCACATGGAAATTTCTGTTTTCCAATTCAGATACCACTTGAAAAACTAGAAAAATAAAACATAATAAACAGCGAAAAAAATATTTTTATTCATATGTTTACATAAAGTTTTCTTCTATTGAATTCATGATCATGTTCTGATTCTTCAGTATGATCATGTTCTTGAGTATTTACGAACATAAAAGTATCAAGGATGCACTATGTATATTTTAGCCTTGATAAAATGAATAGTTAATTAAAAATTAGCAATTTCAAAAAGAACTTACTATTGAGCTCTTAAAACGATTTCAAAATTATATTTAAGATATTTTCCTCTCTTTCTTGATGTATGTTCCTTCATGTACAATATTTCATCTCCGCAACACATTCAAATGCCTTTCTCAGAATGAAAACATACCAGTTTTATCACCTTCCTTATTTTTCGGAATTCTAAGGGACCCTGTATAGGTGACGCAAGCAAAAGTAATAAGATGATTGAAAGGTGACACCCAGGTTTGCAAAGGATGTCAGGAAGATCGCAGCAGTTAAAGTAATGTTTAATCTGCCAATCAAGGTTTGGGGCATTCTTTCGATGCGAGACAGAAATAATCAAGTACCAGTTATATTAAACACAGAGGATATATTCTTTCTATAAATGTGTTAAACAAAGAAAACAGCAGGTAATATACTCAATGATCTTTCAATTACTAAATGAAGTATTCAAAATAATGTTCGCAATAAAATAACACTTGCTGAAAAACAAATACAAATCCACAATTCATAACTCCTTTACACACATGAACAAAAAATGTGTACCCTCAAAAAAAAGGTACTACAATTATTCCATTAACTGACCATCACACTGTAAAAATTTAAACTTAGATAAAAGAAAGAGAAATATATAATACATATTTACATTGAGTTGTAATTACAGATTTGTTCGTGAGCAAGTATTCCAATTCGGGAATCTCTTCAAGTTAATCCAGTGGAAGGTACACGAATTCCTCGTAATTAAATGGCATGTTTCAATGACGTTCTCCAAATTAAGAAGGGATCGTACCTAGTGACATGTTACATGTTCATGACATTACTATTTTTACTTTCCTGTATACATACGTGTATATATATATATATATATATATATATTTTACAGGGAATTTATATAATGATGCGCGAAAAAAAATGCGAATTTTCAGCTGAAAAACTCTCACTGCCGGGCCCTGATAACGAACTAGTGGTGCTACAGAATGGCATAGTCTTTCCCGTATTAGTTTTCTATTTCCTTTGGTATAGAATAGCTATTCGGACTTGCCACATTCTCTTGCCAACTGCCATCTATCGTCGCTGAAAGTACATTTTTTTTCACATTTTCTTAATTTTTCGTTTTCCTAGTGGTAGAACGGAAATATTAATTTTAGAATATTAAAGAATACTAAAACCTCGTCCTAAATGGATATTTTCTTTGAAAAATTTGTAGCCACTTTTAAGAAAATGGCGTTTAAGCGCTACTAAAAATTCGAAATTTGAAGCACTTTCCTCGGAGAATTTTTGACGTTACAAGTACGACAACATACCATCGCTGACGTACAACATACCATCGCTGCATTCGTAGACATCTCGCAATCTTTTGACAGGATTTGGCATCCAGCTCTCTACTTTAAATTAATTTCAATAGGTACACCCAAATATCTAGTATTTGTTATCCTTAGCTACGTCACAAATATAACATTTTCAGTATCAGTCGAAGGCCACTGCTCTAATCCTAGGAAAATCACTGCTGGGTTCCCCCAAGGTTCACCACTTTCTCCCTTATTGTTCAATTTATACCCTGCAGATATACCGACTTCAGCACAAATAAACACCGCTCAATTTGCCGACGACACTGCACGCTATATCTCAGGAAACTCTTTAACAACTCTTCAAACACAGTTTCAAAATCACTTAATCTTACTTACAAATTGGGCTAATATCTGGAAAATAAAGTTGAATTCAACAAAATCCTCAGCAAAAATATTCACATTAAGACCATTTACAAACCCTCTTCCACCTTTCATAAATAATGTAATCATCAATTGGACACCAATCAATAAAACAATAAAATACTTGGGCTTAAACTTCGACACTCGACTCAACTGGAAGCAGCATATAGAGGTAAAAACTCAACAAGCCAAAATAAACTAATTCAATTACAACCCTTTAACTCTCCATATCTAATGATTTATTACTCTACAAAGCAATAATCCGGCCGACACTATTATATGCTCGTCCCATCTGGACCAATGCCGCCGATACCAACCTAAATAAAATGCAAGTGATCAAAAAACAATTTTTAAGACTAATTACAAAAGCACCATAGTTCATAAGTAACAATCAACTGCATAATGATTTGATATGAACACTATAAATAACCAAATAGCCTATCTCGCACACAATTTTTACACCAACCTTCCCCAAATTCAAGCATCATTCTTCCAATCCAATAACAGATATCCCCTGCTTTCATTCTATAAAATGTTTGCAAACCTGGAATACTTACTTATCTGAGGTGCTTCCTGCTTCCTCTATCGTTTTATTTTTTATATTATTTTTATAGAATTGTAGTGTGTATAATTTTAAGTTAGAATAAGATAGAGTAAGTCCATCAAACATTTTCACAGTTAAAATGCAAACTGAACAATGTAATGTCAACTCAAAATAAAATAATAATTTAAAAAACGCCGGCCGTTAGAATTATCCTCAAGGCAGCGCTTGAATTCAACAAGCTCTCTGGCTAATGTCGAAAATCCTGCCATCGTCGAGACTCTAATTTCGGACCTACCTGTCAGAGGTTCTGCAGTGATATCAGTTGTTGCTCTGAGCAATCTCTCCCGGTTTGAAACCCCAGAAAGCCTTGTAAAGAATTACGTAAATTATAGTTACTCACGAAATTAGGTTGCAGATGATTCAAAAGCGTATGATACACTATCATGATTGAAGACAAAACGTATTTCAAAATAGTGTGATGTTCAATACATATATTCGATGTAATAAACAGTAATATTGTTTTATCTTCCAAACATATCATATATTTGATCTATTTCGTGAGTTATTGTATTTATAAACGTAGCGTTAAGAACCTTGAACGGCCCCCCCCCAAAAAAACAACAAAAAACGAACAAGAATAACAATAAATATTAAAAAAGTATGTACACGTTCATGTAACATTTTTTCGTCATTGTGCTTAGTAATAATTCAGGGAAAGAAAGAAAAATACGAACTAAAACATTGCGTATTGTTTGAGTGTATACACACCAACGTTGCGAGACGTTTTTTGACTAAAAACTGAATATGCATGAAGTTAAAATATTGATCTGTAGTTAGATAACTGGAAATCAAACCTATTTGAGGGAGTGCAATTATTAAGCAGCAATATTTTATTACAAATGTGCAGTTAGTTCTCACTAACAATGCTACTAAAACCTATGGAATTGAACAAAAGCTTTCTGTTAATCTTCTTTTTGTCGATAAAATTGTGCACGTCGCTTTGGACAATGGTGAGTAAATAAGAATGCATACAACACTCAGTGGCGTAACCGACATTTTCCTATGGACTTGGATTTTTATTGCAAAGAATTTGCCATTTGTGCTTAAAATAAATGTAATTTTTACTTTCCCATATAAGAAGTATGGAAAAAGGTTTGTAAAGCTGCAAAGAAAAAGAAAACAATGTCGAGATTTTGGCCGAACTACACACTTAAGAGACCGGTGTTACCAACCTTTTTACTTTCCCGTATACGTACGTATACACGGAGTGATATACGTAGTATAGGGAAACTTATGTAATGCTGCGCGAAAAAATGGCCAATTTTCGGCGGAAAAAAATTAATTGCCGGGCCGTGAAAACGAATAAGTGGATAAAACCAGTTGCTAAATTAAGAACAAAATCCTCTATCTCGTGGTGTGCTCAAAATCTATAATTTGTTGCTTCTTTATACTTAAAAATCGATTGACGGCATTCCGTCCGTCTGTCCGTCTGTGGTCAACGCTAGCGCCTAAACCGTTCGGTCGATTTTCTTCAAAATTGATATTCCTCAGTCGATCTGATTCTAGTAGAAGCTTTGTGATTCTGAAAAAGATTCTTTAAAATTTGGGGGTACTTTATATGAAGCTCCCCGGGGATTTTCAACATTTTCTCAAAAACGGCTCCAAATTTTTTCTTTAAATTTCTAGTATGAATAGAGGAAAATACACTTTTTAACATGGCATAGGTCCGATTTTCACGTACAGCTCTGAATTTTCGAAAATTGTGAAAGTTTGAATTTTTTTCGGCGTCTATCTCCAACTACAAAATTGAAGATACAGATTTTTTCTTCAAATAAATTTGTTCTGCATATTGAGTTCTTTAATAAAGATCATGTAAATGTTTTTCACAATTTTGGTAGTTTTCGTGCAATATTGCTTGCAATATGTGCAATTTTAAAAAATTACAAAAACAAGATTTTCTCAAACACGGCTCCAAATTTTTTCTTTAAACTTTTGGTAGGGATAGTGGTAAATGTACTCTATCAATGATATAAAAGCCATTTTGGTCTATTGGTTGGTTTTTTCAAAAATTACCAAAATGTAAATTTTTTTACTTGTCTCTCACGTCGTTAATATTTACATTATCGGCGATTTTTTAAGATGATTATATTTAAGAGTATATATGCTTTAAATAATGTCAAGTAAAGTTTCTCGAAAACACTACCGTTTTCTGTGAAAAGTAGTTCAAATTTCGGCATTTTCAGAAATACTCAAACGTCATTTTCTCGTATATGGCTGCAATTTTTTTCTTGAAACTTTTGTAACGGATAGTGCTAATTACACTCATTAGTATAGCGTGAAGTTTATTTTGAGTTTTTTTTGTTTTTTTCAAAAATTATATAAATGTAAATTTTTTGAAAGATCTCTCACATCTTTAATATGCACATTATCCGCAATTTGTAAAGATGATTATATTTATGAGTGTAGGTGCTTCAAATAACTTCAAATAAAGTATTTTGAAAACTCAAAAAATTTCTGTGAAAATGAGCTTCAAATTTCGCATTTTTAGTAGTGCTAAAACGCCATTTTCTCTTAAACGGCACATAATTTTTAAAAGAAAATTGCCATTTACGGCTAGGTTTTGGGTTCTTTAATATTCTAAAATTAATGTTTCTGTTCTACCAATAGGAAACCGAAAAATTAAGAAAATGACAAAAAAATGTACTTTTGGCGATGATAGATGGTAGCTGGCAAGAGTATGTGGCAATTCCGAATAGCTAGCGAAGACCCAGGAAAATAGAAAACTAATACGGGAAAGTCTGTGCCATTCTGTTTCTGTTTTTTGACAAATAAATAAATAAAATAAATACGGTAATGCTTAATTTTTTCAAAATACGAGTAGTTTTTCTTTAATTTTGTGACAAACGTAATAGGCGTAATAAACGTAATAAGCGTAATCTGTAAATTTACTGCGCTTCGGACAGCTGGATGCGTCGTAAATTAGAATGTGCAATTTTGTATATTATTTCTTTCTTTGTTCTTACATTCGAACTTTGTTATAGACTTACACATTAATATTTTAGAAATTGTTTATTTTGAAATATTTGAAATAAGTAAAAAGAATTAATAGCTCTCAGAATAGCGACAATGCAGGGTCTGCAACAATGGAATTCACTTTGCGCTCGCGAATATCTGTGAATTAGTGTCATTGTTGTGACCTAATGGAGCTGTATGAAAAGGAGTTATAATTGTCTAATTTATGTTGATATTTGCAGGCAAATATTTAGTTTTGCACCAAATGCTGTACCATTTGTAGTGAGTAGAGAATTTGTTGCATGGTTTTAAAATACTCTTCCCTAATCATGGCCCAATGGAAGGCATTTCTATATTTCCAGGGTATCAGGCTTCTTTTTCCAATACAGGGTTACAAAACTTTTGCATTCTATTTTTGTGAAGTTGTAGAATTCACATAGTTCTGACAACACTGCAATGGAAATAGTGAGTTCCAAGCGAAGATGTTAGTAGCGCATAAAGTGCAATATTACAGTACTACTTAGCTGTTTCCTCTAATACGGGAAAGTAAGTGCTGTTGTAGCACTACTAGTTTTTTTATCGACCGTCTCTCCATCCGTCCACTTGTAAACAACTTTAGTGTTTTAAGACGCTAAGATTTTTTCAGAAAATTAATTTTTATTTATCGATTGGACCAGACTCAAGGGCGTGTGAATTTGAAACTGGTCCTCCAACTTTCGAAGATACTTTACATTGGGTATATCCTCTCGTTAACATTTTCTCAAAAAATCCCTTCACACTTTTTTCGCTAAACTATTTGCCTGAATAGCGGAAAATACAATTATAAATAATAAACATGTCAGATTTTTATTAAATATTCTGAATTTTTTAATAATTGAACTATTTCTACTTTCCTTTGAATTCTTTCTAAAAATGAATTCTTTCAACCTGGAGATTCCATTCTTAATGCAATCCTTTTTCAATGTAGAATCTGCAAATTTTTTAAATGTTCAAATTTAAGTTTTACGGATAAGCAGAATGCATAATGTTCAATATCCTTGTTTTGAAAGAAATCAAAATAAAATTAAACATAAGTTTCCATTCAAATTTGAATACCCATTACGAACCAATGTGTTTCAATAGAATGCGTTCAGAAGTAGAGAAACAATGTGGGCCAAAGTAATACAATCTCAAGGTCAATATTGGTCTAGAATAATTTTATATATAAAATTGTCAACTAAAAACACGTTCTACCCTTTACACAAACAGAACCTAGAATTTGCCTAGCTAAATAAAATAGGTTACACGAATAAACAGTGATAATGATTAGTTTTTAAAAAAGAATATGTAATTTTGGAAAAGTGGGCTAAGGAAGTCCGAATTAATTTATACCAGAATATTTAATACTGTAAGTGATTTTAAATCTCTGGTGTTTTAAATGTTTCCAACGTTTAATTTTTACTTTCTCGTATATTCGGAGTAACAAACATACTATAGAGAAAGTTATGTAATGCTGCGGAAAACCGATTTCGAGATTTCAACAGAAATACACATTTTGGTTCCCTGTTAGCGAATTTTTTTTTTCAAAAGGTCTTTTCGTCCGTCCGTCGGTCAGTCCGGCGGTCTTCTGTGTTCTAGCGCCTGAACCCTGAGTAGTAATTTTTTCCAAATTGAAGAACCGCCTGACCATTCAGCTTGAGTCGTATCTCTGCGATTCTGAAAAATATTAATTAATTTTTTAAAGTACTGCTTTAGGTGAGACACAAAAATTTTCTAAACAATGGCTCCAAATGTTTTCTTCAATTTCTTCTAAGAATAGAGTACAATACCTTTTTAAAGGTGGCATATGTCCAATTTTCACGGTTAATTCCGAATTTTCGAAAATTGTAAAATTTTGAATTTTTTTGTGCTGCTTCCTACTACTACAAAATTAATATAGAGAATTTCCCTACGAATAAATTGGTTGTCCTTAACCCACATATGCTCAGAACTTTTGTTGCCAAAATATTTCATACTAACTGAATGTGGCGTCGCCGACGCTTGAAATTTCTTGGGTTGTTTGAATTTTCTTTTTTCCTGCTTTCTTCGGTTCAGGGTCCTTTTATTTAGTTTAGATCTTTTGTCAGCGTTGCGAATTGAACAATAAAATTTTGCAATTATTTTGTGATAATTTCTACCTTTGCCTTTCCTAAACTTTGTTCAGTAATGGTTTTATAAAATTAAATTCGTCAAGTGTTATTTCGAAGTCTTTTTCTTTCCATTTGTAGTAGTACATATTTTAAAAATCAATTCGAAAACCACATGACAACCGCAAACACGCACTTATTTGTTACACCTCCAGGGCACTTACAGGGCCGTTTTACCAGCATTGGGAGCCCTTAGGCCTAGGTTAATTTGGGGAGCCGCCTATTCTTACTTTCACTGATCTCTCTCCCCTTCAATGCTGAAATATACAGAAAATCCTGTCAATTCACATTGAATTTTAATATTCTGAAAGTATTTCTTAGTATTAATTTTAACATTATTCAAACAAAAAGTTTAACGTATATTTACAATTACATTGAAAAGACTGCTTTATATTTATATTTTTTTCATAACTTTGGGAGCCCTGGTCCCAGGCCTACGGGTCCCTACGTTAACACGACTCTAGACACTTCGCTTATCTTTATTTCTCATACAATGTTATCGTCTTCTCGATGTTCTTTGATGACATAACATTGATCCCCGCAGCCCAGACGCAGTGACCGGCTCGATGACAAAGCTAGGCTCGTCTCGGAATGTGCAACCACGGCCGTCCGATCCGGGGAACTCAATAGGCCTTACGCTTAATTAGTTCCTTTTCTGTGATTCGTCGTCCCCCTCCTCGTCTTCCCCCTCCTCGTCTTCCCCCTCCTCGTCTTCCCCCTCCTCGTCTTCCCCCTCCTCGTCTTCCCCCTCCTCGTCTTCCCCTCCTCGTCTTCCCCCTCCTCGTCTACCCCGTCCTCGTCTTCCCCTTAGGCTCCATTGGCAACGGACGAAAACCTCCAGAAAGTTCCAACGCCATATTCGAATGGCTAATTGTGATAGGCCACTGCCATTGTTTCTATACAATTCGAAACTATCAAAAGAATCAAAAAGGAAAGTATCAAAAAGGAAAGAAGCATTAATTTCAACAATGATAGTTAATGTAATTATTTACCATTTGGTCTGTCTAATTCTAAAGAACTCGTAACAAGTATTGTACCACAGCTTCTGGGTTGATGGTCCCCATCTCGATCATGTTTTTCGTCCATTTTCCCTGATCTTTTGAGCTAATGCTGAGATGGCCCACTTGTTTTGCTTCTGGACATAAATGTAACTTCATTATTTGTGAACGTCTTCTAAATTTTAGTGGGAAATATTCAAATTATCGTTTTCCATATTGTCGCGGCAAAAAGTATTATTCTTTTACGAAGAACAAGATGATGGTTAAGGGCACAAATTTATAGCCAATTTACATTTCAAAATAGATTTTATTATATAGGAGCGAATATTTTGTCTCAACAAAACTTGAAAAAACAATGCTCTTTTTTCTGTATTCAAAATTCGACTAGAATATGGTTTAGGACAGAATTATGAAAACAAATTTCACTTCTCCCCATAGCTCGTCACACGCAGTTTTTAGCTGTATTCGACGCAAATAAATAAAATTAATAAAGAAAATAAATAAATTAAATAATCACATAACATAGAATGCAATGTTGCCTCACACAGAAATTGTTGAAAATTAAAAGTATTATTTGTTGCACCTCGCTGAAAAAACGCAACACTAGTTCTTTCACCAAGATGATGTACATTTTTGAAACCTTTAGTAGTTTGTCCGTCCCTCCGTCCGTCCGACCACATGTCTGTCTGTCTGTCTGCCCGTCAGTCTGTGAACACCACTGGCGCCTAAACCATAGGTACGATTTCTTTCAAAATGGATCATCTCGGAATGATTTGAATGCGCTCGAGACGCCACTATTTTGAAAATTTTTCTTGAAAATTTGGGGGTACTTTACCTGAACCCCCGTCATTAAAACTTTTCTCAAAAACGGATCAAAATTTTTTCTTTAAACTTTTGGTAGGGATAGTTCTAAATATACTCTTTGAGATGACATATGCATCATATTGCTCTATTAGTTTGTTTTTCAAAAATTACAAAAATGTAATTTTTTACTTGTCTCTCACGTTAATATTTACATTAGCAGCGATTAATATATTTAGGAGTACATATGCATTTATTAATGTCATATAAAGATTCTCGAAAACTCAACTGCTTTCTCTGTAAACTAGATCAAAATTTCGCATTTTCAGAAATGCTCAAACGCCATTTTCCCAAAAATAGCTCTAAATTTTTTCTTCAAACTTTTGGAACAAATACTGCTAATTGCACTATTTCATATAACGTGAAGTCCACTTGGAGTATTTGCTTGTTTACTCAAAAATTACACAAATGTGACGCGCTTCATAAAATTACACAATGTAATGTTCTTGTAAGATCTCTCACACCCAAATTGCACATTTCCAGCAATTTGTAAACACTATTGTACTTGTGAGTTAATTTTCTTCAAATAACTTTTAATGAAGTTTTCCAAAAATTCAAAATTTTTTTGTGAAAAAGAGCTTCAAATTTCATGCATTACAACACGTGCTCATATTTTGAAATTATTTCGGGAAATTTACATAATGCCAATTTCTTTAAATGAATTTTTCACATTCAATAATAAAATAATTCTACGAAATAATGACCTCTTCTGTGTTTCTGTGAGATTCCCGCGGCCGTGTAATCAACCACGTGATTTCCTCAGTGAGCATAACGAGTAAGAGTTTTTCTCTCGCGTCTGGAAGTTTTCAGCACAAGTGACACTGTTCATTAACATCACACCACCTCTGTTCCATACTACTTTACCGGTTGCTAGCTTCTTCGGAAAAGAAAAGAGCTTTCTCCAGACACAAGATATCGTTTCGCCTGTTTTCTAATCTAGCGAACTCTTTCGTTAAATTCTAACGCTTCTCTTTCTTGAGGGACACATCTTTTGAACTTTGGCGTTTCTCCCTCGTGCCTGCTGACAAATGTGCCTGATTTTTTCTAATCATTAGGGAAAACGGGTGGCGACAAGAGCACCACTAGTTTCAAATCAGTTCCCTAGACTTGTACAGATTTGCGCCAGCGTGAATCTAGAGCGTGCTTGCCTTGCCGGTACCAAGTATTTCCTGACGACGGTGCCATTCCTTCACTGCACAGATCACATCGGTGTCATGTTCAAATTTTCTTCCGCGAATATCTTTTTCATTGGCTTAAAGTTATTAAAATCGTTGGTAATGAAAACTTGACTGCATAGAGGATGGGGAAGCAACTCATTTGGTGACTGTCTTGGTGGCCAAATGTGTAGGTGCGCGTTACCGTGCAAGAACAAAGATTGTGCACAATTTTTCTGGAATCAAACTCGCGGGAAACTCCTCTTTAGGGTATTCAGAGTGTTGACGTAAAAATTTGAACCCATGATTATCATCAATGCCCCAAAAAACAGTGATCAGCGAGTCAGGACTCGACGCTCTTGCGGGTTGCCTGGAGTGCGGCAAAACAGAGATTGCATTCTTCACTCTCCGAAGCTCTAACTTGTTTAGCCAAACGTCCAACGGTACTAATGTCGTCAGCAGAGCACACAAACGGTTGTGGATGTTCACAACAGCTTCCTTCTTCGCAACGAGGAATTCAACCACAACACGCTTTTTGTAACGCACGTCGACCAGAGCCGCCATTTTAACAGTTAGTTAAGGAATAGCCATGTGTATGAGAGACTTGAAACTTCATAAACTAATGCTGAAATACGAAATTTGGAAGAGATAACAACTAAAACTGTCTACCATTATTATTCGTTGAAGGAGAAAATTAGAAGCATTACTTTCTGATCGACCCATGTATAAACATTCCATTTACAAGCAATATAAGTTTATTATTCAGGCATTATTCTCGTAAATTTGACCGAAAAAGCTACGTTCTCCTCCTTGCGTTCAGGTGGTCGGAGCCAGTACTTTCAAATCATTGTCAGACGTCAGCACGAGACGTCAGATTCGAGGTGCTGAGAAAATACTATTAACAGATTAGTTTTCTCTAATAATACTATTTATTTCGATATAACATCATTTAGGTTTAATAATGTATAACCTTTAATAACAAATGCAACGTTCCTAGAAATAAGGCTGTACCGAGTCGAGCAACTTTCCGAAGAAACAATTTTTTGTGATCAGAAACCTAAAAATGTCTATTTAAGCCAAACGTTCTACTCGAAGTTCTTGTGGCATTACACAGCTTTTTCTATTGGACGCACAGAATTTACAATTCATATAATTTGTTAATAATTTATAACAAATATATTTCAGGGTTCCTACAAGTATATCGAAATAGAAAAGATTATTTCATGTGAAGATAAGGAAGGGATGTCTTTTGACTGTTATTTGAAACCTACCATTGTGGGCGACGAAAAGAAATTCTATGGAGAATGGTATACCACGGTTGATTTTCACGACGACGTAGAGGCAAGTTATCATCTTCAAAATCAAAATGAGTGTGTATGTATGCATGTATGTATATCTATATAAATGATACACACATACATATCTATGCTTACACTAATATACAAATATGTACAGCCAAAAATGAACTGAGTTGCAGCTCGATAAACTCTGAATGCACTTAATCAATATCAATGACATTTTTGTGGGAGCTTCCCTTTGAAGGTCAGGAGCACTATAGGTTAAGATTTACAACCATAAACAAAATAATACTTTCGTGATCTCATTACTTTCGTTCCGTCCGTCCGTCCGTAGTTCGTCTGTGTTTGACAGACAGACAGGCGGACGGACAGATGGACAGACTCCGTCTGTTCGTGTTTCTGTCCGCCTGTCCGTCCCTCTCCCTCCCTCTCTCCGTCTGACTGTGAACACCACTAACGCTTAAACCATGCGTAGGATATTTTTCTAATTGAAGAAACCCTTGTCCATTTGACTCGAGTTGAAAGCTTTGAGATTCTGAAAAACATTCTTTAAAATTTGGGAGTACTTTACATGAAATTTTTCCGGATGAGTTTTACGAACCGACGAATTTTTATACCATAGTGACAATATTTGATTAAAATGCTACCATTTTACTATGTGAAAAAAATGTACATTGGTCGGCAATGTGAGCTGGTAAAAGTATATGGCAAGCCCGAATAGGTAGCCCATACCAAAGGAAATAGAAAACTAATACGGGGAAGTCTGTGCCATTCTGTAGCACCACTAGTAACTTTCTCCCTGCGGATTAGGCAATAGAGGGATAATATGTAATGCTGTGAGAACATGAAAAAGGGAAAACTGGCAGGAAAACTCTTCTTGCGGGGCCATGATACCACATGAGAGGATAATTTCCGTTAGTTAATTCAGAAAAAGAAAATCATCTAACAGAAGGTTTAGCCAAAATCCATATTTTGTGGATCCTTGATACTGAAAAATCCACTGGCGGCAAAACGTAGGTTCGTCTGTCCCTCCGTCTGCGAACACTACTAGCGCCTATACCATACGTAGGATTTTTTTCCAAAATGGATAATCTCCGACTGATCTGGACCGACTCAAAGCCTTGCGATTTTGAGTATAACTCTTTTAAATTTGGGGGTACTACACATGAAGTCCCAGGCATTTTCAAAATTTTCTGAAAACGGCCCCAAATTTTATTGTTTAATTTTTTGAAAGAATAGAGTAAAATACACTGATGAAGACATTTGTCCGTTTTTCACTGTTAACTCCGAATTTCTGAAAATTGAAAAATTTTGAATTTTTCCAATTTTATTTCGTTTTTTCATTAAGAATACGTATTGTTTTGCACATTTAGTAGTTTTCGCGCAACATTCCGTGAAATATGCATATATTAAAAAATAACAAAAACAAAAATTTCTCGAAAACGGCTCCAAGAATTTTCTTAAAACATTTGATAGCGTTAATGCTAAATGTTGTCTATAAGATGACATAATACCATTTTGCATTCTTATTTTGTTTTTTCAAAACATACAAAACTGTAATTGTTTGGCATTGTCTCACTTCGTTAATATTTACTTTAGCGGTGATTAGGTTATTGCATGTATGTACATGTGTTTCAAATGACGCAGTCATAAATTTTCTCAAAACTCAACCGTTTTCTGAGAAAACTTATTCAAAATTCCGCATTTTCAGAAACGCTCAAACGCCATTTTCTCAAAAACGGCTCGAAATTTTTACGTCAAACTTTCTATACGGATAGTGCACAATGCTATCTATAAGCTGACATAAAATTATTTTGTTGAATTCTTTTGTTTTTTCCAAAATTAAACAAAAGTAGTTTTTGTTAAATATCTCTCACACCTTTAATATTTACCTTTCCAGTTATTTGTATACATTGCTGCTTTGTATACATTTTTGAGTGAATGTGCTTCAACTGACGTCTCATAAATAAATAAGTAAATAAATTAATAAAAACTATTTTTCAAATAAAATCAGGCGCATTTAAAACAAATTCCTTAGGCGTAACAACGGGTGATATGAATAAGCTGGTGCTAAGACAGAAGGTACATTCTCGACCGTATTTTCACGCTAAATTACGCGAAAACTACTCGAATTTTCAAAAAATTATACATCCCCTTATTTCAAAAGGTATTTCTACCTTTAAGGAACCGATTTCATTAAGAGAAAAATATCTTCGTAATTGTAGTTGTAGAAAGATGCCGAAAATATTTTGAACTTTTGCAATTTTCGAAAATCAGGGTTTTCAACGAAAATGAAACTTGCACCGTTATCTTAAATGTCCTTCACACTATCTAACAACAAGATGTAATCGAAAACGATGGGATAATTTTTTTGAACATTTGGAAAATGTCCCAAGATCTTCACGAAAAGACAAAAAAAATAGCAAATCGGTTTCAAATTCAAGAGGTTGCGACATCAGCCAAATCGATTGAGGAATATCAATTTCCGAGAATATTGGCTGAACGGTTTAGCCGCTAGCGTTGTTCACAGAAGGATAGATAGACGGATAGACAGACGTTTTGCCGTCATTCGATTTTTCGGTATCAAGGATCCACAAAACGTAGGTTTTTTCTATATTTAGTAATGATTTTATCCAAATTTTAATTTGTATTTGTATAGGGCCCTGTAATACGTTTTTTTCTGTCGAAAATTTGCCGTTTTTCGCGCAGTATTTCATAACTTTTTCTCTACTCCGTAGCGAGAAAGTGAAAATGAACTTTTACTTCTTTCTCGAGTTTTCGAAGCAATTGCTCGAAATCATATGAATTGAGTGTGAGAAATTGAAAGGTTAAAAAAAACAGTCTTAGTCCAAAAAGTTAGTATCATAAATGTATAGTGCTAATTTGAATTCAAGTGTGGAAGAATAAATCGTATCATAAATGAAATCATTAGCGTACTTCCATTATAAGCGGTGCCATGTGGATTGCTCAACCATAGCGACGAGCGATTATTTTTATTAGTATATTCACATGTTTTAATTTCAGTTCATGCAATGTGTATTAAGCCTATACCTACTAATACTTCAGGTCTCCGAACTACGTCATCCGTGACGTACTCCGAACTACGTCTGTCCGTGACGTAGGCACATGCAGACCACGCTGCCTACATGCCACTAGTTTTCTCGACCATGTTGTTAGCGTTATAGCTGAGCAAAACAGTGCCCGAGTGTTATTTGCCAAACTTACAGTTGCTTAATTACACTTACTTCAAATCTGAAATGTGGGTTTTAGATGTGTTGCCAATTGTCGAGGAAATTATAAAAATGTCCCCCGAGTGTCCGTATTTTCTCTCACTAAAGACAAACTTTTGTGGCAAAAATGGTGTTAAGTTATTTATAGGAAAATTCTTCACCCAACGCAATCCTCTAATGTCAAATTAGACTAATTCATACTACATACACATAATATGTGAAATATTATAGGCTAATTGTAGAGAAAATGCTTTTCAATGATTGTGTATGATCGTACTATTCTGCGTGATGTGAGGTTATGTATCATTTACCAATCATGAAGAAATACCTATTCCTAAAATTTATCATGTATAATTCCTTAATCTATTGAGTACTGATATTACTATTCAACTGTAATTAATATTTGGTATGTGTGTGAAGCCCATTTTCGTTCTGAAGACATCCTAAAATCTGTTGAGTGCTGCGACGAAAATGAGAAGAGACTGCAAGCTTCTGTGTGAAGAATAAAACTGAAGGTCGGTGCAATACCGCCAATACTTCTCAACTGCCCTAAGTATTTATCATCGCACTCGGCTGCGAGAGAAAGTGGTGAAGAAAGGTACAAAGGAGTGGACAAGAGGGACATTGAACTTGCAGTTGGCGAAAGCCTATCCAGTGCAAGTGAGTTCAACAAAAAATGGAGTTTCGAGAACTTCTCCGAATTTTTATGCCTGAAGAAGTGAATTGTGAATATACACTCATCGTCATAATTGCACCCCGAAGGACCCTACTGATCCTCTTCAAACTCGGTGAGTATTTTGCACACCATTCGCTAAGCCAACGATTTCATTTTCACGGTTCGGCCGCGCACTGGGGGGCGCGGAAGTAGAGGCGTGACGTCGCGCACACCGGTCGAGAAAAGAGAGTCTCAAACGGCAGCGCTGACCATTGCGACATCGGGTAGGGTCGCTAGAGCGTCATCTGCACGTACAGCTATGCCTAGGCGACGCGTTCGACAGCTGGTTGTCCTGTTAAACGCATTCTAGAGGGGCCGCATCGTGGGTCTGTGGGAGGCTGGTTGGTCCTGACGCCGTATTGCGCGCCACACCGGTCGTAAGGACACCACCATCGCCCGCTGTTGGCGGCTAATGGATTGAGGAAGGCACGCACACACGACATGCTGGATATGGACGTCCGCCAAGCACCACGAGAGGGAGAATCGATTGTCCGCCACGCATGAACAGATTCAACGGCAACGACTAGTGCTATTCAGCGGGCTGTGCAGCCTGCACTGCCATATCCTGTAAGTTCCAGTACCATTGGCAGGCGGTTGCCCAACGCAGGGATCGCCGCATGCCAACCGTTACGACGCCTGCCACTCCACCTCAGCATCGTCGCTACAGGCTCGCCTGGTGTAGGGAACAACGGACCTGGAGCCATGCAGACTGGCAGCGGGTCACCTTCAGCTACGAGTCCCGCTTCAGCCTTGATGGCGACGACCACCGGGTTCGTGTGTGGAGGCGCAGTGGGTAGCGCCACGACGCTCGATTTGTGGTATCCAATCACACGTCCCGCCAGCCTCGTGTGATGGTGTGGGGCGCGATATCGTATGGTACCCGTTCACCGTTAATGTTCCTTTGGGGGTATCGCGACAGGTGCACGTTACGTTTAGGAGATGCTGCCGATCGAGAACGTTCGAGAACGCACACGCACACGCCCTATTCAACACTGCGACGCGCGTCTACATACTGCAGCCATCTCCGGAAGCATGCCTCGCAGCCGTGGATAATCTGTCATGGCCAGCCGCATCGCCAGATCTCATCCCGATCGAGAAGTTTGGGGTGATATGGACCGTGCGATCCGGACCCCAACCCTATCCATCAATCTACAAGAGCTACGCGCTCAGGTGCAAGCTGCATGGGATGGACCAACAGAGGACTCCATTTCAGACCTGTACAATTCCAAACTGCGATGTCTGGACCAGTGGCGGCTGCTCTTTGAGGACTCTGGGGCGGCGCCCACCCCGGTAAAATTAACAAACACGAAAGGTTTCAGAATTTAGCATGTCCTACAAACGTGAAAATGTAATAATGTCGTATGCGTATCCTTGTACCTACCTGTCAACACTGATCGCAATCCTCCTCGTCCTTCTGGGTACAGCTTTTTATAACGATGAGTGTATGTGCAAATGTGATCATTTATTTGTTTATATTATTTTATAATGTATTTGACAGTAAATATTGTATGTTTTATAAAGACAAGATAAACGATAAAAGGATTTTTCATTAAAAGAACGTAGTAATTGTTTCACTACTGCAATATGTTGAAATTACGTGTTCTTAGTTAAAACGAAAATATTTACAAGATCTAGCCATAAATATAAATTTCCCAAGTCACATTGTTGAACTTAACCTACAATTAAAAGTTACATCAAGAACCTAACTTGTATTCCTTCTTTCAATTGTATGAATTCCAAAAGAAATGTTGAGAATGTCATTTTGGTGACGAATGCTGTAATTATTTTTCTAGTAAATTATTTCAGCAATAACAAAGAGAATGCTAAAAAATCGTTGGCTGTATCAAGTTATTTAATATCGCCCATTTGAACGTACTATTCGCCCTGTAGGTCTTATTAATGACACAAAGGAATAAACATTTATGCTCTTTAAGTAGATCCAAAGGGCACGTTTTCTCCAATCAACACTTTGTTATATTTGAATATTCCTCTCCAGCCTTACGGTTTCGGAGAGGCAGTGGTCTACATATGCTGACGTCACGGATCGGGTTGTGAGGCTTGAAGTATTAGTAGGTATTGATTGAGCCGAAATACAGAATTCATTATGTATTGAGCTAAACACAGTGACTCGTCATTAATTACCAATCCTCATAATGCTCATTAGTAACGGTATGAAGTTATAACAAATTGGCGACGAGGTGAACAACGATCTCGAATTTATCAAATAAAAGAAGTTTCTGAACATTTACGGGCGCAGTCAACAAGAACCAAGAGACCGATCCTCGGTGAACGAGATCGCTAAGACAGTAATATCGTAGCGATCTCGGTCCGAAGGGTCGCGGGTTCGAGTCCCGCCTCGGACGTGGTTGTATTTGGTTCGTCGTTTCACCCCCACCATCACCATAACATGTCATCTTCACAGTTACCATAACAGTTAAATCCAATAGTGGTCGCTAATGACCTAAATGTTGATGCGATCTTAAATAACAAAAAAAATCGAGAAATGTTTAGTACCAATACGAAGAAATATATCCTTCAAATCGACACATTGATTTCCCAGGTAATTTATGTAATATTTTTACACAAATATTTTATTTTAAAAGACTTTATAATCGTCATGGATAGTTCACAGTTCTCACAATTCTTGGAAATTCAACAGAAATTAATTGAACAATTATTAAATCAGTCAAAAGGTGTTAGAAAGTGGTCCAGTCCTCAACGTGCCGGAAGTCAACACAGCTCTTTTACCAAATTTTGAAACATTCGACCCAGCAAAAGAGTCGTTTCGAAGTCATAAATCTCGTTTTAAAAATTACCTTGAAATGAAGAACATTATCGGAAATAAAGATAATTGTGCAAAGTTGCTTCTTAACTCCATCGGAGCCAAATATTTTAATATGATTTCCTATTTAGCAGCACCGAAACTGCTCAAAGAAAAAACCTATGATGAAATCATGTCGCTTTTAGAAAAAAAAATCTGACGCCGAAGAAGAACGAACTTGTGTTCCAGCATGCATTTTTATCAAAATATCAAACGGATTTTCAATCAATAGCCGAATTCATCGCTACGCTGAAGACAGACCTCGTAGATTGCGATTTATTTCACCGTGTGAATGTGCTACATCGATTGCTGATATTTTTCTGCGAGGTCAATTTATTCGTGGAATCAGAGACAATTCAATTAGGGAACAGTTGCTGCAATCCGAAGAGAAAGATTTTAATAGGATCGTGTCCAAGGCCATGGTTCTTGAAACTTCAAAAATCGATTCCAAAGAGCTAAGTCACAAACGAGCGAATCCGAATTATTCTTCAGTTCCAGATGTTAACAAGATTACACGTAATTCAAAGAAGAATTTCAAACATTAAAAAATCGAAATCAAACTCATCCCTCGCCACAATATCAATCCACTCAACAGAGAAAACCAAAAATCGACTACAACGAATTGGGTATCAGTAGACTTTGTTTACGATGCGAAAGAAACATTTGGCAAAACATTGTCGAATAGACAAATCAAATCTCAATTGCTCCACTTGCAATAAGAATGGACATGTTGTCGAAGTGTGCATTTGTACGTTGTTAAACTGCAATCAATCGTCAACGAATTACATTCTAGAAAATCAAGAAGAGGTCGCTGAATACAGCTATAGGAGCAAATCAAATAATTTACATTTATCGAAGTCAAGCTACAGCATCAGATTTTCGACGTTCCAGACTGAAGTGAAAATCCAAGGCAAACCTGTTATTTTGGAAATCGATTCTAGTTCTGACTACACCTTCTTACCTCGAAACAAGTTTGCTGGACTGAAATTAGATGTAACATTAGAAACCGCATCGCCAAGTTTTTAGATCAGTGGTTGTCAACTCAATGCTGTGACGTCACCGCAATATGCTCTGCCCGGAGCTGTGGAGCAAAAACAGAGCCTGAGGCGGCGGCTGGCACACAGCGTTCCAATGAAGCTACGAAAACGGGAGGAAAAGGTTCATTTGGAAAATCGATATTTACTCTTTTAATGGTTATATTATTTAGAACGTTTATGATTAATAACAATATGAAGAATTATATAATAGGAACATACATTAGTTGATAATGTAATGCAATATCCGACTTTAACATAACAAGTCCTGTAATTCCACTTCCATTCTTCTATTATATAACATTTCTGGAAAAGGCTGTTTTAACATTTTAGAACAATAATATTTTATACGATGATATAGAATATAACGTATTAGTTCGTTCTGAAACAATAATTAATGTTAATAAATAGATAACCATTAGGTACACGGTAAGGGACACGTGAGAAAATGTCGACCCCAGGCTTGATTATTTTTGATTTACAGTTTTGTTTCAGAATGTTGTAAATCCTCGTGATATCAATATCTTTTCCGTAATCTTCAGTGTGCATATTCCTTCATCCCATGATTGAGAGTTATGTAAATTCTCAGAATTTATTTTTATCTCGCATATTTCTGTGGGTCGCGTAGCTAAGTAAAGACTTTTAAACATATTGCGATTCTTTCGAACATACCAAAGAAAATTGACGCGTGTAGATTGTTTCCCACTCATGTTACCTGACACAACAGTAATGGCCCACTGCCAAGGTTTTAGTTAACGGCGACCCGTCTGCCCCTTCCTCCCTCCCCCTTTGCTCGCACCGCTTCTCCAAGCCCTGCTCGGAGATGGGAAGCACTGCTCTGATGTCATTTATTTTTCAGTTGGCAAACGCTGCTTTAGATAGTACATAAACTATTTATTTGTTCCGGAAGTGAAAATTCGAGTCAATGTGGAGTATAATGGACATTCAATTCAAGACATCTACGTTGTACCAGAAGATAACGCAGCACTTTGGGAAGAAGATGGATACGACGATTGAAGATTGATATGGAAGAAGTGGATCAACGACATTCTCCGATAGTTCCATCAATTCACAGTGTTCAAGAGGTAGATGAGATCATTATGCAATTTCAAGATATTTTTGAAGAAAAGATTGGATGTATTCGTAACCCTTCTTTAGTCGCGTGAATCTAGTTACCTTAAATAGTAGCATCACGGAGGAAACCTCCAGGTTCAGAAATTGGACGCAAACAAAACATATTTAATCAGTCAAAAATGCTTTAATTAATGTAGTTTTTAAAGAAAATTAATCTATTGTTCAGTTTTACATGAATACAAATTATAAACATAAAAATATTTTTATTATATGAGGCATTGTTTTGAGATTGAACATAATGAAACGTTTGAACTTGTACCATTTCATTGTGGTTGACGATTTTTTTCCAATCACAGTCTTCCATCCTGTGAGAGATTTTGATGCGGTTTACACATACGCCACCAAGTTTTATTTTGTCTTTTCCTGTAAAAGAAGGGCAACCAAGAAAATAATTGTCAAAATAAGTTGCAGCGTCATCAATTCACATTCTGCAATTTCATCTGGAAGGGTTCTTGAAATACAGTTTTTTTTTTTTTTTTACAGCCTACCTTGCACGTATTTTACTATATTCAAATTTTCATTCGTATACATATTTGCATTTTTTTTTTCTGAACGCAGAAATTAGTTGCAGATGAAAACCGGGTGTTCAAGCTTCATGCCCAGATTCTTCCGAACACGAATTATGATAATTTCTTGTAGATAATCTTCTTTCTCTCTGTCGGATTCATCAGAAATTTGAACATCAGTTCTTTCATCTAGCACATCCAAAAATATTTTTTCTACATTGTTCCTCTTTATCGACCTTCTTGTACGATAAAAATACCAGAAGAAACAATAAAAGTCCAAGCAGCACACGGCATTCATGCGAGAAATCGAGCACTCGGCAACGGTCGCGTCACGGAGATAACCTCCGGGTCAGCGCACGAAGTTAAGAAATACGTTGTCACCGGTCGAGGATTTAACTCACACTGATGTGCATCTCAGCGTTGGTCGACAGTCTAGACAGTATAGTCTTTCAAAAATTTTTGATATGGTTTGCAATAGACTAATAGGCTTGTAGCTTTCAACATATCTCGGGTCTTTTCCAGATTTACAGAAGGGAATTATTACAGCTTTTTTCCACACTGTGGAAAACCCACACTGTGGTGCGGCGTCTCTAGACTTTTCCGAATAATGATGGTTTTTCAAGCACTTAACGCACCTGGGATAATAGCCACAGTTAGATTGTGAATGACCATATCTCTGACATTTTTATACATTATTACTCTGAAATTTAACCTTTGCTGCACTTTGATTACACTATGAATAAATCTGTTTAAAGAATGCATCTTTAGAGCTTCATTATTGTTTCCTAAATCTACTGCACATACTGGAATGTGCTTTCTTTCCTTATTATAAAGTCTACAAACTTTTAACACTGGTAGATTCAAGCGAAAAATTTCATCTTAATGTCTTTTCCTGGGTAGCTTGTAGGTATGTCCTTCATTATCACTGATAGTAGCTTTTGAGTTGGATATCTAAACGAGTAGTACTGAATGTTTCGTTCATCATAAACTTTTCTAAAACAGCGATAGTCTTCAATAGAAGTGAGCAATATTTTGACTGAATTTTTGTTAGGTTTAGTAGTAAAGTCTGCTTGGACTACATTTTTAAGTTTGATAGTAACTCATTATAATCATCTACTTCGTAAAGGTAAATGAGAGGATTTTCACTTGCACTGGTTCTAACTGACTGTGCATCATGGAATTATTTTCAGTATTTTCAAACACCTTGTATCTAGATGAGACTGGGATATTATACCTGATTTCACTACGCTCTTCACTATGCTTTTTATTACTTTCACTACGCTGAGAGAATTTGCGCTTCTTACTGTCCGATCTGCTATCGGTGTTAACGCCACTTACTTGTGAATTTTTGGGGTTAGTAAAACCAGGCGTACATACGCCACTTTGTTGGTCTCCTTGTGCTGTAACTGTTGGCCCTGGTTGAGATATTGACGGAGGCGAAGGCCATGAGGCTGTTGAGGCACTTCCATGAGCTGCGGCCGAGTTTGTCCTTGTTGTGCGAGTTGCAGCTGTGTTTGCAACTGATAAAGCTGCTGCTGATACATCTGCTGCTGTTGTTGAAGTTGTTGTAGATGAGCTACCATGTTAAGATCTGGCTGGAAGTTCACATGATCACGTTCACTTTCCGCTTGATTTAAAGTTTCCATGGCACTTCTGATAAGTTGCCCCGTTAAGGGGCCTTAGTTCACTGACATTCATAATAAATCGTCACTTAACTGATGTAAGAAAGTCACAAAAACCATGTTGTAAATAAACGTAGCCCGTTACGGGCTCCGTATCCGATGATCACCACCTGACGCTTATCTTGCTTTGCCACCACTGAGGCGAAGGTAAGCGCTGCCGCGCAGACGGACGTGCGTACGCTACCACTGCTAGGCCGAGACTGGTGTGACTGGTGAGACACTGAAGAAAAGATTATCAGCAATTATTGACGAACCTATGCCGATACAGATGAAAGTTCGGGAAATTTTTTTTCGATATCGAGCCACGCCATTAAACAGTGGCAAATATCCAACAGAAATATATCTGCATAGACAAATTCGAATCAAATTCAATGCTTTGAAGCCAATACAATTCAAACCTACTTGTAACGCAAATTTAACAATATAACACATTACAAAAAACTGCCTTAATTTCGTTTATCAAAGACAATTTACTAATCTAAATAAAGCTTTAGATATCTACTATATTATCTATTATCTATATCTACTATATATACTATATATTCAACCGAATATCAGAACCAATTGATCAAGTTCTGTGAAAATTGTAATATCCTTAACGATACATAATATTGTATAATTAAGTTATCTAATATATATAATATATGATGCCATACAATGTTAGATTATATATATGCATTTTGGTTAATGTAATGATAAATTATATTTGTATAAACAATGTAGTCGCTAATAACCTTAGTCGTTGATGCGACTAAAAATAAAGAAATAAAATAATTCAAACCATCTGATTTTGCTAACAAATCAGCACAACAATTAAGAGTGGGCAAGCGTGTACAAGCCCGTTATTATTCAAATAAGGTACAATGGAAGCTTGGATCGATCATACAAAATTGGGTTTTTATTTTATTTGGTTAAGCTTGATGATGGCTGTGTCTTCAAATTGATTGACTAATACTAAACTCTTGATCAACTAATATATTCGGCCGTACCACCAAAGAAACTAAAGATATGTCTCAATTTCTTCGGAAATTCTTTTTCTTCTGCACTTCATGGATTAGGCAAGAGCCTGTTCCGTCTTCACAAATTTTCCGTCCATCGTTTTTTGGGTCTGCACACGTCTCTTCTTCCATGCTGTTGATAGAGTGAAGCTAATTTAGGAAGTCTTGTGTCACCCATCCTTTGCGTGTGTTGATACTTCAATATTTAGTTGTTTTGCTTCCAATTCTTTCCCAATTTAGTTTTTCCCTAATGCTCTCATACGAATATAATCTTTCGTGCAGCCTAGCGTTCTCCTCAAAAACTTCATTTCAGGGGTCTGTATTCTACTTAAGATTTCTTTTTGTTGGTACCCAGCTTTCGTTTCCATGTAGAAGAATTGGAAGAGCCATAGTCTTATAAAACTTTATTCTTGTATCTTATCTTGTCTTTTTGAGTGTTATGTATAGTATCACAAATTCTTTGAAACCTTGCCAATTTAATGTTGATGTCTTTATTGGTATTTTCATTGACTTGACAACTTAAATAGTTGAAACTGGATATTTGCTCTAAAATTAATTTATCCAAAATAATGTCTGATCCTATTAAATGTTTTTCCCAAAATGCCATCACCTTTGTTTTTCCTTTTGATATTTTAACATTGTATTCTTTACATAAATGATTTAAATGAATAACTCATATTGTAAATCATCTTCTGTTTCCTAGAATATTAAAGCGTGTTCTGTGTAGAGTAAACTATTTAAAATATTTTCTATTGATATCTTAATACATTTGTAAATTATTTGCTTCCAATTTTGGATAATGTCATCAATATAAATATTAACTAGTGGTGCTACAGAATGGCACAGACTTTCCCGTATTAGTTTCCTATTTCCTTGGGTGTGGGCTAGCTATTCGGAATTGCCACATACTCTTGCCAGCTACCATCTATCGCCGCTCAATTTACATTTTTTGGACATTTTCGGTTTCCTAAAGGTAGAACAAAAATATTCATTTTAGAATATTAAAGAAAACAAAAAACCTCATCCTCAATGCTCAGCCTAAATGCCTCATCGTCATCCTCTGGAGTACTTTCTCATTTATATTCATTTAACTCAATGTTTAAACTTTTAATGGCGTTAAACGCCATTTATTTTCTCTGGTCGCTCTTTAAAGCTTTCTGGTAAAAATCAACATGTAACGCAAATATAACATATACTAATTATCCTTTAGATTACACATTAAAAATTTCATTCATACCAATTTACATCCAATAACATTTATTCATTATGTGCGCAGATGTGTGCACTTGCACTATGTGTTTGTTAATGAATGATCATTCTGTGTTTGATATTACTTTAGAATGTAAATGATCTTGAGCCTTGTACATTACCGTACCGTCTTCTAAGGGTTGACACTTCCCTGTCAATGATTTTCACCAGCCCTCTTGGTCGGCAAATCCTTTTGTCCTCCAGAAACCATTTTTTTCATCGGCTGCGTCGTTGTTCAGTTTCTACCCATCTCCTCACTAAATGGTAACGGATTTCTACATTTTAATTTTCTAAAAATGCTATCTTCCGTGCAATTCCTACTTACTATGATTGCTTTCATGAATTTTGAATTAAAGTGAAATGCTAAAATTTAAAATCATCACATACACAAGCTTCACACAAGGTTGTACACAAGCTTCTTAACTTTGACGACCACTGTTTTAAATTATATTTGCGTGCATTAACTGTGTACTTAGTTGCATTCACTATTTTACAGTTTATTTCGAACATACCGTAAACTTCATAAAATCATAAACCTTAACACGATAGCCCGAGACATCCGTTTCTTCACACTTTAAATGAATGAAATCATTACAAAACTAGTGGAGCTACAGATTGGCACAGACTTTCCCATATTAGTATTCCATTTCCTTTAATCTCAGTAAGCTATTCGGACTTGCCATATAGTCATGCCAGCTGCCATCTATCGCCGCCCAAATGACATTTTTTAATATTTTCTTATTTTTTTGGTTTCTTAATAGTAGAACGGAAATATTGTTTTAAGAATATTTTAAGAATATTACAGAACAGTGAAACTTCTTCCTAAAAGGCAATTTTCTTTTAAAAATTTGGAGCCGTTTTTAAGAGAATGGCGTTTAAGCGCCACTGTAAATGCAACATTTGAAGCTCCTTTTTACAGGAATAATTTGTGTTTTCGAAAAACTTTATTTTAAGTCATTTAAAGCACATTAACTCACAAATACAATAGTGTTTACAAATTGTGGGAAACGTGCATATTAATGGTGTGAGAGATCATTCAAAAAAATTATATTTGTGTAATTTTTTAAAAAAATAAAAAATACTCCAAAATGAACTTCATCTCATAGTAGCATGAACTTTACGTGTAATTGGCTCTCTCCGTTCGAAAAGTTTGAAGATAAAATTTACAGCAACTTTTGAGAAAATGGCGTTTGAGCTTTTATGAATTGCGAAATTTTGAGTTAGTTTTCACAGAAAGCTATTGAGTTTTCGAGGGATTTTACTACATTATTTAAAGCACATGTACTCATAAACATAATTATGTGAACAATTTGCCGCAAATGTAAATATTAATGACGTAAAAGATAAGTCAAAAAAATACATTTTTGTAATTTTGGAAAAAACAAATGAATACAGAAATATGGCGTTTATGTCATCTCATAGAGTACATTAGGCACTATCTCTACCAAAAGTTTAAAGAAAAAATTTCGGAGTCTTTTTGAGAAAATCGTGCTTTTGTATTTTTTAATTGCACATATTGCACGAAATATTGCACGAAAACTAATAAAAATTTCAAAAAATGTACAGGACCTTCATGAAAGAACAGACTGTGAAGAGCAAATTTTATTTTAAGGAATCTCTATCTTCAATTTTGTAGTTGGAAGAAGATGCCGAAATTAAATTCAAACTTTTGCAGTTCGAGTTAACCGGGAAAATCGGACATATGCCATCTTAATAAGGGTATATTACTCTATTCTTATGAAAAATTTAAAGAAACAATTTGAAGCCATTTTTGAGAAAATTTTGAAAATGTCTGGGGGGCTTCCCAAATTTTGAAGAATGTTTTACAAAATCGCGGCGCCTCGAGTGGAATCAGATTCACGGGAGAGTAATTCATTTTGGAAGAAATCGTACTTATGGTTTAGGCGCTTGTGTTTTTCACAGAGTGACGGACGGACAGACGGACAGACGGATGGATGGACGGTTTGTTTCAATTGGTTTTTCGGTGTCAAGGACCCACAAACGGGGGTTCTGGCTACACCACGAGTTAGAGGATTTTTTTTTCGTAATTTAGCAGCTGGTTTTATCCACTTTTACGTTATCAGTTCCCGGGAATGAATTTTTTTCTGCCAAAAATTCGCCGTTTTTTCGTATTTTAATTTTCATTTCAGAACTTAAAATTTCTGAAAATGCTATCTTCCTTACAATTGCTACTTACTATAATTGCTTTCATGAATTTTCAAAAGTATTCCCCCCACATAAGACTAATCCTGCATTAATGGCATTAAATTGAATTCTTTTGATTTCCAAGCAATGTATTGTTCTTAAACTTCTAGATAATATTAACAATATGGACATGGGGCACAAGTAATAACTTTCCCTATACTACGTAATTACTCTGTATATACGTATGTATACGTGGAAGTAAAATTGCGTATGTGTGTGTATGTATGTTTGTTGAATTATGTAGAGAATTTAAAACTAGAATTAAGTGTAGATTGAACCTATACTATTTAAGGTTAGTTAATGAGTATTCTCCCCCACATAAAACTAACCCCGCATTAATGACATTAAATTGAATTCTTTTGATTTCCAAACAACGTATTGTTCTTAAACTTCTAGATCACATTAACGATATGGAGATGGGGCACAAGTAATTGGGCCAAGAATTATGTTTTTCATGACAAAAAAGGATGCCAAAAAATGCGAGAGACATGGGTTGAAGGACTAGAAGCGATATTAAGTTGCAGCGGAATTAGATACCAGTCAATGCTTCATCCCAATGGTAAGTACGAATAGAATGTTATTATTTCATTTTTATTTATTTTCTTATTAACACTAGAAGGACGGCACCCATCATTTTGACGGGTGACTTATATTTTATCTTCAATTTCCAACAAAATATGTGGTTTGTAATTCAGCGCTTTGTGGCTTTTAATATTGAATCATATTCTCTACATTCAAAGAAAAATAGCCATGTACCCTGCAATTTAACTACGATATTTACAAATACACTTAACTGGACAAAGACCCGTCATTTTGACGGGTGTTAGGTTTTTGTCCAAACCTTTGACACCATATCAGGGAAAAGTAAATGCATAGTACATTGCATCAAACTGTATGTATTGATGAAAACAGCGCCAAGACTTCCAGAAACTGCATATTTTATAACTAAACAGAATGTGAGTTGAGATCATTGATCAGATGACGCGCTGAAAACTTCTGGTGTAACTGGTAGTCAATACATGTATGTTTTAATGTTCCGGATATAGCGGCTTTCAATGCATGTATATTGTATACAGAGATATGACGAGGGGGAAAAATATCGCCGAGATTATATCTTCAAATTATCAGAATGCTCATTGCTCGGGTTTACGTACGCCCGAGCAAGCAGCACTCCTCAGACTAGCGATATTCGCAGGACCTATACCTGGCAGGTATCAACTGTTGACGGATTTATCCAATCGGGAGCTTATATATAACTACAGTGACGTCACTATGGTGATGTTCAAGCTCCCGATTGGACGAAACCGTCAACAGCTGACATCTGCCGGAGGCAAAGTTGAATAAATCACAGTATACCAGTTAGAATATAAAGGCAAGGACAAGTCCAGGATTTGCATGTACTGGTATATATGTAGATATATGTATATATATATTGTAGTGATACCGAATCCATTACGGCTGCGAGCCTGAGAATTGCTCCGCGTCGCGCGACAGAGGGGTCGACGGCGGCGCCAGGGTTCTGTCAGGCCACCCGCTGGACCCACCCCCTAAAATTCGTCACACCCAAGCGTCCCGCGGCCTGGGGGGGTCTTCTCGTGCACGCGGCACTGCAGTACTTTTCCGCGGCGCCCCTCGCCCTCCCCATCCTCCCTTGAGATTTTCGTTCCCCTCCCCGAGTCATTAATTTCTGCCCCTGTTTGACAGAAAATTGAAGCGAGAGAGAACGAGTGCAGGTTTCTCTCTCATTTCTCGGCCCCCAAAACTTCCGATGATTGGGCGGAATTATTCTACGACGCAATACCCTTTCGCCAATAGCCGCCGGACGTAGGCAAAGCTCTAGAATGTTCTAGAACATTCTGAGGGAATTTGGTGGGGGAAGGGAGGCTCGAAGGACTTCGTGCAGACGACATCACAGAGAGAGAAGATGTGAGGCCGTCACAGAGAGAAGGTGAGAGGCGGTCAGGGGGACGAGACGTTATTGTGGAGGCGCCCGGTGTCAGGGATAAAGTTTTGTTTCTAAGTTGGACTTATAAGAAAACGTTGAGTTTTCGAGGAGAATTTGTGCGCGGTTCTTAAATAAGTGTAGACCGCGGATTGTGAAAAGTTTTATTGACATTTTAATAGTTCAGAAAAAGTATCTGACTTGTGCTCGTGTTTGGAACATTATCGTGGAACAATTTGATCATTCACGAACTTGCTACGAACTCTTAAGTACAGTGCGGTGAACCGAAAGTGACAAGGTAATTCAACTGAGCAAACATTATCTGATCATTAGCGACAGTAAGTGAGTGGCGCTGTGTGTTGGGCCAACACCCCTGCAACCCCGTCTTCTACCTGACTCGGCCCTGCGCGCCCCTTTGTGCGGCGTCCCACGACGCTCCCGCTGCCCCTGCCAGCCAGCTGGCGGCCCGAGGTCGTTCAACTCTGGTTTGTTGTGCACGCCGCCCCGCAAAGGCGGTATTTTTTCGTTCTTTTGGCGCGCCCGTGGTCGAAAGGCATAAACAGTTTGGTGAACAATTTTTAATTACCTTTGACCGGGCGACGACGAGAAGATTCCCGGCCGCGCTTGGCTGTCAAGAGGGAATCAGCGTAGAGGAAAATATTGTTCTTTTTTACTGTAGTAATTTTCATTTTTCAATTTATTTTATTATTTTATGCGTGCATGTCATATTTTGGAATTGGGAAAGGGGAGCATGCTCGCCGACATGAGTGGTAAAATCTTGTAATCTTTTTTTATTAAATAAAGGCTACCTGTCTGTTAACATGAGTAAAAGTCTCTTATTTTACACCGGCCACCAACTTCCTCCATCTTCATTAATTTAGGCAAGCCTTTCTACCGACTGAGCGAGCCGGTTACCACGTCTACGGCGCCCAACCGACAGACGGGTAGTCGCAATATATATGTGTGTGCGTGTGCGTGTGGGGGGGGCCTTGTGTGTGGGCGCGCCTCGGGCGAGTTGGAGCGTCGCGAAAGTTACGCAACATTGCGACACGACTGTGGCTGTATCTTAACACTCGATATGAATGATTAAATATAAGGATAGAAATTAGTTATAAATTTCTAGAAAACTACGTTTCTAGAGACGAAAGCTTGCATATAAAATATACAATTATAAATTAACTTGGAGTTTCCCGGTGTAACATATAAGGGACACATTTTTGATCATTTTCTATAAATAGTCCTTTACGAATTTGAGTAGGTTGGTGTCACCAAACTCGTGTTTTGACCTTAAACGTGCTAAAATAGGAATTTGGCACCACTACTACTAGGGAATTGTTGTTTTTGATTTATTCATGACGTCTTGCAGTAATTTTGGCGCCTCGTGCACTTCTGCACTTTCTTCCTTCAAAAATTGGGAGATAAAGGAAATACAAATAAGCAATAACATGTCTACTTCATTATCAAAACTGCAAATAATTCATTAGTAATTGCCATTTTGTAGTTCATTGTTGGTAACATAGATTTTACAGGCCGCAAATTCGGGTGTCACCTCCAGGCACGGTGTAAGATAAATAGGTGCGCTAACTAGCTGCCTTTGGGGCAAATTTTCTGAAGCCAGTTTGAGGCTAGTTCGTCGCTTATCCGTACGATGCGCACAATCGGTTTACATCCTAAGATGACATTTTAAACTGTGGCTATTACAGTTTTACAAAACATATCCAACCCATTTTCGTAACTGTTTGCTCTAGACTTTACCAATTCCACCGGGAAACGACAAATTACTGGCTTGAAATACGAAATCAGCTGGCCAGAGAGCTGTCAAATGGATCACGGCCAATCACGACCTTGCCAAATGAGACCCAAAGATCGCAGCGCTTATATGCGAAACTGTGAGAACAAGCCTCAAATAAGCTTCAGTTTTAGACTGGGAGTGAACACGCCTATATATCTTACACCGTACCTCTAGGTGACCGCGGGAATTGATGTTTGATGCAAAATATGGCGTGATCTCGGGTGGGACGATTCATACGCGTTTTATTTTTATCGTTTGTGGTCTAGGAGTGCTTGCGAATTTAGAAACGATAGATGAGCATTTACCAAGATTACCAAGATGATAATTTTCTTTTGTTATCTCGTGATGTTGCTGAGTTCATCAATGAAGACACGCGTGACGAAACTACAAGGGACACGAACCATCTGCCCGGCCGACTTCTGAACCTAGTTGTTAAAGTTCACGGAACGATGAAAATATGATTCTGGTGTAGGAAACGTGTATCAACCAGATGTGGCATGTGTAGAAATAGTTTAGAAAACAGCAATAAAATCTAACTCAACGGGCAAGAAACATGACAACAAGAAGAAAACAACTGCATCACAAACACAATGGGTTGAAAATGAAACCTATTTTTAACTCAAATCTTCTAAAAGAGATGACGCAAAAATTCACGAGCATCCTTTGAACCCAATACAAGCGTAATGCATGGCTTGTAATGAAACACAGTCAAAATTCCACTAAATTCACATAGTGAGGACTTTTGAATATGGTCCAAGTTTTACTGCTGTATGTTTAATGCAGACCTGCACAACGCCGGCTCCCGCGGGCATTCTGCATTTGGGAGCCGGTCGTCTGCCCGTGGCAGCGCCGAAAGTGCAAGTAGTGGGGAGTAGGAAGCTTTGCGGGGAGGGGAGAAGTCTGACGTAGCACGACGCGGCGCGTAGATTGAATGCCCTGGGCGTCTAATAATGATCCATGCTTCAAAATTAAATGCCCATTTGTTTAAATGGATTATGTCTAGTATTTCAAGTTACCAGGGTCATAATTCACTGTTTACGTTCTGTGCACTACTGTATATCCACCACTGTATGTATTTTCATTTTCTAATTTTTTTTAAAGAAAATAACATGCTCATTGTGACTCTTAAGCAATATTTTAAAGCAATAGCATTAAAATATATGCTTATATATAAGAAAAAAATATTATTTAATTCTATCTAACACAAAATTGCAATTTAATAATTGATTGTTCACAAGGAATGTTATAATCTCAAAATCATAGAAAAATGAACAAAATCATGAGAGCAATATCTCACATCAAGATTAACATAAAATAGAATATGTGGCAATTCCAGGAAGGGTAATGTTTAATAGCACATTTGTGACCATTTTCCCCATTATGAAACTGAATAAAAGAGATCAACGAGCCAACTTTTGTGACGATATGTAACGGACAATCATAAGATAATAATGGGTATTGGTTAAATAGAATGCAAAGGGCTTTATATTTTTATACGATCTCGTACACGACTCTACTCTCTTGTCAGAAATTAGAACAGAAAATAATCATGATATTTTTTAAGAATAATATGTTTTTGCTTTGAGAGAACCGTCTTATTCAATTAAACATAGTTATTAAAAATAGTTTATTGCTGTTATCATCAAACAAAATCAAATCGGTATCAAAATTTTGTGTTTATCACAACACTAAATTTGTGATTACATCGTAGCAAAGCGAATTACATTATAAGCCCTACAAGCAATTACAATACTTGTTGTCGAAATCTAATATGTATAATTCGTTGTAGTTTCATATTTCGTCCTGTCATATACCGAGAACAAACATTTGCAATATAATACAAAAGACAATATTACTTGAACTGTATATGACCGTCATGTTCTTGCCGATTGCTCTTTAAATTTACGCGCTATCTTTCGAATTGCGCATTCTAATTGCTTGTCCCCACTCCTGGATTGGGTCTCATCCCCACCCTTCATCGATTTTCTCATTTGCACCCGAGTTGCCCGCACGCAGCTCCTAAGGTCAGTGCAAGTGCAAAATGCTGTGCAGGTCTGGTTTAATGGAAAGGCCCCTCGCAGTCTCCCCTAGTGGAGCAGCTGTCATAAGTCGAGTGCAACTGAAAGTAAGAAAAGATTCTGATGTAAACCACTTTATAATATAATGTACTCAGAGAAAATGCAGTCTCTGTCACCAACGCACAAGAATCATGTGCCAAAAGTGCAAATTAGCATTTTAATGTTGATACAAATTTCATAATACAAATTATTGTAAAACAAGTGGTGCTACAGAATGACACAGACTTCCCCGTATTCGTTTTTATTTCCTTAGTCCTGGGCTAGCTATTCCCAATTGCCACATACCCGTGTCAGCTGCAATCTATCGCCGCACAAAGTTCATATCTTTGACATTTTCCTTAATTTTTCGGTTTCCTAATAGCAGAACGGAAATATTAATTTTAAAATATTAAAGAAGCGTAAAAGCTCGCCCCTAAATGGCAATTATCTTTAATAAATTTGGAGCCGTTTTTTAAAAAATGACGTTTAAGCGCTACTAAACCTGTGAAATTTGAAGCTCTTTTTCACAGAAAAATTATGATTTATCTAAAAACTTCATTTAAGGTTATTTGAAGAACTTACACTCACAAATACAATATTGTTTACAAATTGCTGGAAATGTGCATATTAAAGGTGAGAGAGAGTTTTCAAAACAATATTTATGTAATTTTTGCAAAAACAAAAAAATACTTCAAGTCAAACTTTACGTCATATAAAAGAGTGCAATTAGCACTATCCGTTCCAAAATTATGAAGAAACAATTTGGAGTTATTTATGAGAAAATGGCGTTTGAGCGTTTCTGAAAATACGGTATTTTGAGTTAGTTTTCACAGAAAACGGTGGCATTCTCGAGAAACTTTACTTGACATTATTTAAAGCCCTTGCACTCGTAAATATAATAATCTAAAAAAATAGCCGCTAATGTAAATATTGACGACATGAGTGGCAAGTAAAAAAAATTAAATTTTTGTAATTTTTGAAAAAAAGGAACAGAGCAATATGGCAATTATGTCATTTCATAGAGTACATTTAGCACTATCCCTAACAAAAGTTTAAAGAAAATATTTGGAACAGTTTTTGAGAAAATCTTTTTATAATTTTTTTAAAAAATTGGAAATATTGCACACAATATACTATAATATTCAAATCTAGGGTGCTACAACTTACTTTCCCGTATTAGAGGAAAAAGCTTCGTAGTACTGAAATATTGCACTTTCTGCGCTACTAACATCTTAGCTATTATTTGAAAACGTCCAATTCAACCAAGAAGCGTGCAACTCACTGTTTCAATCGCAGTGTTGTCAGAACTATGTGGATTCTACAACTGCACAAAAATAGAATACAAAAGTTTTGCAAACCTGTATTGAAACTAGTGGTGCTACAGAATGGCACAGACTTTCCCGTATTAGTTTTCTATTTCCTTGGGTCTTCGCTAGCTATATGGAATTGCCACGTACTCTTTCTTGGCAGCTGCCATCTATCACCGCTAAAAGTACATTTTTTTGTATACCAACATTATAAACAACCCTTTTCCATTAACAAAATCGTTCATAATATAGCATATCATTGCACGAATCATTACGTCATTGCTATTTCTGCACGAAATATGAGCCATCACTGACGTAATAGTTACGGCCCCTATGAATTATCGGTTATGGAGTTTAAAGAAGGCAGTGGTAGCATGTAAATAATTGCAGTGTTCGCAGTATAATCAATGCATGTTATATAAAAACTTACTTTTAAAAACTGATGTGTTAATTTATTACTCCTTTAAAATTATATTTGTTTTTAATTTGGTAATATAACAAGAACAACATAGTAAGAACAACAAAAACATCAAATAATTCTTGTGAACATGTACATTAATTATACAATTTGATAAATTGGTCAATGACACTCCAGAACATGCATTTATATCTAAAATGCTTGTTTTTTCTTTGCTTTCTGCACTAACCAATGTCTTATTAGCTATTTGAATTCTTGTTATTCACCGATTCTTCGATGTATGACTCGGGTACACTTGTAGACCGCCATCCTCCATGACGTTTAAGTGTAGTGACATCACCACTATTATCTGCGAGAAACGTCGCGGATATTCTCCTAAACGAATGACCTAGAGTACTTTTCGTACTAAAAAAATTGCAATATTTTTTGGTATTTTCGGAAATGTATTGATACCAATTCGATTGCAGTTGCATTTGCCATGATTGTAAAACAAAAAGGTTTTTTTCTCTTTAACATGTAAGGGTCTGAAGAAAATGTATTTTTTACAGACTTCAACATAATTAAATTCTTCACTGGATACGATAGTAAATATTTCGGGATTGTCATATTTTTGTCGCTTTAATGTTCACTATCAAAACAGACTCTTCCTCTTTCACATTGTTGATGCACAAATTGTACAATTCGACACGTCTACAAGCACCAGATATGCCAAAAATAACAACAACCTGAAAATCATACCAGTTATTAATACAATACACCAGTTAATAAATAAAACAACTATTATTGCCACGGTCATTATTATACCTTCATTAAAAGAAAAGTTTCATCATCAGCTTTTGTAAAAAATGTATTTACATCTTGTTGGGAAAATACCATTGCCTTTATAGGTTGATCTCCCACATTTGCTTGTTTCATAAGTAAACTTACTTTATTAAAAGTTCCAATATCAATATTCTCTTTGATCTTTAGCATTTCCTTTCATATGGTATAAGTGCACCATAGTGTCGACGCTTTACATGCTGTGGACCTAATGTTTAAAGAATCATGCATTAAATTAACGTCTTTATTCTAGCATGTGCATTATACTAACTTGACCAAACTTCTCCGAAAGATTCGAAAGAACAACAGCTTCGCATAATAAATTTACATACTTTTCATCCATCCATTTCCTAAACTTTAAGTACTCTATCTCATAAAGTTTGCAAGACTTTTTCGGTATCATAGCATTTTCTGCTTTTGCAGCTTCTTCCACAATTTCTCTGGCCAAATCCATTATGTTTGAATCGTGACTTTTAAACTAATTGCCATTTGTAACTAGTTACGCACATTTTCTTGAGGCCCAGAATAAAAAAAGAGAGTTGAAAAACTAGAAACAAGAATTTAGAAAATAATTATTATTTTAGAAAAAAAAATATTTGAAAAATGTTCCCGAGAGTTAGAAAATCAATTTCAACTGTAAATGAACTACAAGCAAAAGGAGTGCTCAACAAAACGTGCGCACAGTGAAGCTACATTTACGTCCAGAAGCAAAACAAGAAGCCATCTCAGCTTTTGCTCAATGGATCAGGGAAACTGGACAAAAACCTGATCGAGATGGGGGTCATTGATCCGGAAGCTGAAGTACATTACTTGTTACAGGGGTATTAAATATTTTTTAAATGTATACAATACAAACGTAAACTAATTCATTATATATCATTGTTTTGTTAAAATAAATATTATTTTTCTTTTTGGCGATCAGTATAGTCTCTAATTGTATAGAAACAGTTTTGCAGCGGAAAAGATTTTACTTTTAACTTAAATTTGTATACCGACTTTAATTGTTTAATGTCATCTGGCAATGCGTTGTAAAGTGACGTACATGAATTGTATGTTGATTTCTTGTATTTATTTTATTTATTTATTTGTCAAAAAAAACAGTAAAAAACTGTATATGACGTGTGGGGAAAGAGATTTACCTACGCCCATTTTCTTGAGGGCCAGAATTTAAAAAAAAATAAAAAAACACCACGAAAAATGAATTTAGAAAATAATTAATTTACAAAAATAAAAATATTTGAAAAATGTTTTTCCCCGAGTAATAGAAAATAATTTTCAACGGTAAATGAACTACAAGTAAAAGGAGTGCTCAACAAAACGTGCGCACAGTGAAGCTACATTTACGTCCAGAAGCAAAACAAGGGGGCATCCCAGCATTTGCTCAATGGATCAGGGAAACTGAACAAAAACCTGATCGAGATGGGGGTCATTGACCCGGAAGCTGAAGGACATTACTTGTTACAGGCGTATTAAATATTTTTTAAATGTATACAATGCAAGCGTAAACTAATTCATTATATATCTTTGTCTTGTTACATTAAACATTATTTTTCTTTTTCACGATCAGTACAGTCTCTAATTGTATAGAAACAGTTTTGCAACAGAAAAGATTTTACTTTAAACTTAAATTTGTGAACCGACTTTATTTGTTTTATGTCATCTGGCAATGCGTTGTAAAGTAACGTAGATGTATTGCATGTTGATTTCTTGTACTGAGCTCTTGATACTGACACTTGATGAACGTGATTTCTACGGCGTGTGTTGTAATTATAAATATCAATATTGCATGAAAATATGTTCCCTCCGTTAACTAGGTCATTTTTGACAAATATTACAGATTCGTAAATAAATAGACAAGGCAATGGTAGGATTCCCAGCTCAATGAAAAGAGGCTTGCAGGAATCACGTGGAAGGCATTTTTGCATTATTCGAATAATTTTCTTTTGCAATCTGAAGGTCTGAATACTACAGGATGAGCTTCCCCAGAATATTATGCCATATCTCAGGTGGGAATGCACATTTGCATGTGTATGTGTATGTACATTCCATTTGAGGTTTGATTGAATTGAAAGACCTAAAAATTTTGTTGCCTCAACATCAGCTAATTGCATATTGTTCATTTTCAATGGAACATGCGATTTCCGATTTGAAATGCAAAAATGCATTGAAACAGTTTTATCTTTCGTTAACAATTAATTTGTTATTATTAAACCAATTTGAAACTTCTGAAATCGTACTATTTACTGCTTGTTTTTTGCAAAGAACATTCGTGTCATCAGCAAACAGAACCATTCTTCCATTTTCAATAGAAGAGGGCATATCGTTTACATATAACAGAAAGAGAATCGGACCTAAGATCGAACCTTGCAGGTCCCCATGCTCAATTGGCAAAGAATCGGAAATATAAGTAAGTAATGTCCTTTCCTGCCAGTATAGTATTACTACTCTTTGAGTCCGATGTTTAAGGTAAGAAGTTATCCAATCTAGGGCAATATCACGAATTCCATACGAAGGTAATTTTGAGAGCAAGATGTTATGGTTAATAACGTCAAAAGCTTTCGAGAGATCTAAGAATATTCCAATGGGTACTTGATTTTGGTCTATTGATGAAGCAACATCTTTGAGAAAAGAAAAAATGGCATTTTCCGTAGATTTTGATTTTCTAAAACCGTGTTGTGAGTCTGAAAACGCTCTGTTTTTCCTGGGAAAAGTTTCCATTCGTAAGTAGAAAAGCCTTTCTAATATTTTTGAGAAAACTGACAAAAGAGAATTTGGCCGGTAATTTTTAATATCATTTTTGTTCCCTTTTTTAAAAAGTAGCTTAATTTTTGCTGTTTTGAAAATATCTGGAAATATTCCTGTACATAAAGAAGCATTGAAAATGTGAGTTAACGGATGTATAAAGGCAAGGTTTTAATAAACAATCCGGAAATTCATCTAAACCAGATGAACATTTATTTTTTAGTTTACTGACTAGTCTGAGGATTTCGTTGGGAGAAATTTCGGAAATAAGCATCGTATCTGAAATTTTTTGGGAAGTGTAAAATGTTGAATTTTGTGGTTTTAGTCCCTTCGTGAGATCAGACGCAATTATAGAAAAGTGTTTGTTGAAGAGATTGGCAACTTTTTCCGGATTACTCGTTTCTCTTTCATTATCCTTTAAAACAACATTCTCTACAAGGTATCGAGATGATGTGGTTGTATTTTTTACGATATCCCACATTGCTTTAGTTTTGTTACTAGCGCTCAAAATGTCCTGACTATTTTTCATTATTTTTGCCTGAACTATTACTTTTCTTAAAATTCTTTTATGTTCTCGGAAGTATATATGGAAACCGGGTGATACGTTATGATGTTTAGAAATAAAGTAAAGCGTACGTTTGTTTTTACACGATGTTCTAATTCCTTGTGTGATCCAAGTATTACTTTTGCTTGAAATGTTTAATTTTCTCTTTTTAAGAGGGAGGCACGCGTTAAAATGAATTGAAAGCTTGGAGAAAAATAAATTATATTTTAATTTGTGTCAACAGCGTTATAAACTGCGTCCCATGATTCCTTCATCAGGTAGTCCGTAAATAATTTTATATTAACTTTAGTGAATGCTCTGCACATGTGTGTATTATTTATTGTGTCTGTGTTTATGTTCTTAGTAATTGTAAGAATTTGTGCATCGTGGTCACTGTATCCTAGATTATTCGTTATTATTTCATATGTAGTTGGACTGAGCTGTTGATACTGACACTTGATGTACGTGAATTCTACGGCGTGTGTTATAAATTATGAATATCAATATTCCATGAAAATATGTTCCCTCCGTTAAGTAGGTCATTTTTGGCAAATATTACAGATTCGTAAATAAATAGACAAGGCAATGGTAAGATTCCCAGTTCAATGAAACTAGGCTTGCAGGGATCACGTGGAAGGCAGTTTTTCATTATTCGAATAATTTGCTTTTGCAACCTGAAGGTCTGAGTACTACAGGATGAGCTTCCCCAGAATATTATGCCATATCTCAGGCGGGAATGTACATTTGCAAAATAAACGCAAGCTGCATGAAGGCTGACAGAATTTGAAAGAATTCCAAATTCGTAACATAATGAGCTTAATTTAGTATTTAATTCTGTTATATGTGCATTCCATTTGAGGTTTGATTGAATTGAAAGACCTAAAAATTTTGTTGCCTCAACATCAGCTAATTGAATATTGTTCATTTTCAATGGAACATGCGATTTCCGATTTGAAATGCAAAAATGCATTGAAACAGTTTTATCTTTCGTTAACAATTAATTTGTTATTATTAAACCAATTTGAAACTTCTGAAATCGTACTATTTACTGCTTGTTTTTTGCAAAGAACATTCGTGTCATCAGCAAACAGAACCGTTCTTCCATTTTTAATAGACGAGGGCATATCGTTTACATATAACAGAAAGAGAAAAGGACCTAAGATCGAACCTTGCGGGACCCCATTCTCAATTGGCACAGAATTGGAAACATAAGTATGTAATATCCTTTCGTGCCAGTATGGTATTTCTACTCTTTGAGTCCGAAGTTCAAGGTATGAAGTTATCCAATCTAGGGCAATACCACGAATTCCATACGAAGGTAATTTTGAGAGCAAGATGTTATGGTCAATAACGTCAAAAGCTTTCGAAAGATCTAAGAATATTCCAATGGGTACTTCATTTTGGTCTATTGATGAAGCAACATCTTTGAGAAAAGAAAAAATTCCGTACGTTGCGTATTCCGAAACGGCCGTTTCCGTAGATTTTGATTTTCTAAAACCGTGTTGTGAGTCTGAAAACGCTTTGTTTTTCCTGAGAAAAGTTTCCATTCGTAAGTAGAAAAAACTCTCTTAATCATTTCTCGTAATCAGTGATATTCGATCCAGAAAACCGCCGCCTTCAGCTTCGTATTGGGTCGAAAGCTCCTCTCAACGTTCTTTGCGGTGTTGTTGGTGTTCCTGTGTTAGTGGGACACACCTTGCGCACAATTTTCGGTAACTCAATTTACTCAGCGTTACCTCTAATGCATTGCAGACAATGTTCAGTACCGTACGCATTTACCCAGCACCGTATACCCCCCACCATGAACCTATTCACGCAGAAGAGCTGATCGAGGCGCTCCATCATTCCGTGGTGTGGCAGCTGTGCGTGGATGACAGCAACGTGGTTTGTCATTCACGTAACTGTCACCACCGCTGAAACGCACCACCCATCGTCACCACACTGTAGTGACATCCACTATATGCTTCCCGTAAAAGTTCAGCAAGAGACTGGTGATGTCGATGCGTGCAATTTCCTGCGAAGTGAGAAATTCAGTCACACATCTCTGCTCCTGACGCGCGTTCCAGCTAGACGTCATTTTAGCGTTCTGCAAATATGCTTTTATCTGACAAATAGCAACGAAATTAAAAGTTTACATTTCACTATGACATCACTCACATTCGTTTTTGAGATCATACGCCTAAGTAAAAAAATGGGAGGCATTACTTTCGGAACGACCCTCGTCTTATTATTATTATTATTATTATTATTATTATTAATTAAATTTATATTTTATTTTTTATTTCATTTTAATTTCGTATTTTAATTGTGCTAAATGTGAAAACCAATAGATGAAGGGTAATTGTCTGTTGTTGTAACCCATTGTTGTAACGCCGCACTGATAAGGTACTTTTATGTATTTGTAGAATATTAGAATACCAAAGTGTTCAATAATAACTATTATATGTTACTACCAGTGCTTGATTTCTAAATCTTTAGGTAGCGGAACGCGTGAAAAATTGATTACCTTAATTAAATGTATTATTTTTGTTTACTAGTTTGTCGATTAATAATTATACATAATCTTTATAATAAGTATCATTTAAATTGATGTATATTACAAATAATCGTAACTTCGTATAATGATAACTTTTTTGATAATTTACTAATTTCATTTCGTATACATTTAGACGTGATAGGAGTACTTATAAATTAACCACAGTCTCACGAAGGGACTAAAATAACAAAATTCAACATTTTACACTTCCCAAAAAATTTCAGATATGATGTTTATTTCCGAAACTTCTCCCAACGAAATCCTCAGAATAGTCAGTAAACTAAAAAATAAATATTCATCTGGTTTAGATGAATTTCCGGATTGTTTATTAAAAACTTGTGCACCTGCCTTTATACATCCGTTAACTCACATTTTCAATGCTTCTTTATGTACAGGAATATTTCCAGATATTTTCAAAACCGCAAAAATTAAGCTACTTTTTAAAAAAGGGAACAAAAATGATATTCAAAATTACCGGCCAATTTCTCTTTTGTCAGTTTTCTCAAAAATATTAGAAAGGCTTTTCTACATACGAATGGAATCATTTCTCAGGAAAAACAGAGCGTTTTCAGACACACAACACGGTTTTAGAAAATCAAAATCTACGGAAACTGCCATTTTTTCTTTTCTCAAAGATGTTGCTTCATCAATAGACCAAAATGAAATACCCATTGGAATATTCTTAGATCTCTCGAAAGCTTTTGACGTTATTGACCATAAGATCTTGCTTTCAAAATTACCTTCGTATGGAATTCGTGGTATTGCCCTAGATTGGATAACTTCTTACCTTAAACATCGGACTCAAAGAGTAGAAATACCATACTGGCAGGAAAGGACATTACATACTTATATTTCCAATTCTTTGCCAATTGAGCATGGGGTCCCGCAAGGTTCGATCTTAGGTCCTTTTCTCTTTCTGTTATATGTAAACGATATGCCCTCGTCTATTAAAAATGGAAGAATGGTTCTGTTTGCTGATGACACGAATGTTCTTTGCAAAAAAGAAACAGTAAATAGTACAATTTCAGAAGTTTCAAATTGGTTTAATAATAACAAATTAATTGTTAACGAAAGAAAAACGGTTTCAATGCATTTTTGCATTTCAAATCGGAAATCGCATGTTCCATTGAAAATGAACAATACGCAATTAGCTGATGTTGAGGCAACAAAATTTTTAGGTCTTTCAATTCAATCAAACCTGAAATGGAATGTACATATAACAGAATTAAACACTAAATTAAGTTCATTATGCTATGCATGCAGAATTCTTTCAAATTCTGTCAGCCTTCATGCAGCTCGTTGCGTTTATTTTGTAAATGTGCATTCCCGCCTGAGATATGGCATAATATTCTGGGGAAGCTCATCCTGTAGTATTCAGACCTTCAGATTGCAAAAGAAAATTATTCGAATAATGCAAAAATGCCTTCCACGTGATTCCTGCAAGCCTCTTTTCATTGAGTTGGGAATCCTACCATTGCCTTGTCTATTTATTTACGAATCTGTAATATTTGTCAAAAATGACCTAGTTAACGGAGGGAACATATTTTCATGCAATATTGATATTTATAATTACAACACACGCCGTAGAAATCACGTTCATCAAGTGTCAGTATCAAGAGCTCAGTACAAGAAATCAACATGCAATACATCTACGTTACTTTACAACGCATTGCCAGATGACATAAAACAAATAAAGTCGGTTCACAAATTTAAGTTTAAAGTAAAATCTTTTCTGTTGCAAAACTGTTTCTATACAATTAGAGACTGTACTGATCGTGAAAAAGAAAAATAATGTTCAATGTAACAAGACAAAGATATATAATGAATTAGTTTACGCTTGCGTTGTATACATTTAAAAAATATTTAATACGCCTGTAACAAGTAATGTACTTCAGCTTCCGGGTCAATGACCCCCATCTCGATCAGGTTTTTGTCCAGTTTCCCTGATCCATTGAGCAAATGCTGAGATGGCCCCTTGTTTTGCTTCTGGACGTAAATGTAGCTTCACTGTGCGCACGTTTTGTTGAGCACTCCTTTTGCTTGTAGTTCATTTACAGTTAAAAATTGATTTTCTATAACTCGGGAAAAACATTTTTCAAATATCTTTATTTTTCTAAAATAATTATTTTCAAAATTCATTTTTTCGTTTGTTTTTTTTTTTAAATAAAATTTCTGGCCCTCAAGAAAATGTGCGCATGTACATTTCTTTCCCCACACGTCATATACAGTTTTTACTGTTCTTTTGACAAAAAAAATAAACCATACATTATTTTTTTCTTCCCTTCCTGTTTGTTTTTTCAGCTTCAAGGGATGTCCTTTTCGACTATCCGTGAAGGGTACCAATTCTGTCCCTCATGAAGACACATTTTAACCTTTACACTGGACACACTTGTGGGTTCCTCGGTCAGCGGTCAACAGACTCATGAGGGCTTCCGCGACAACACACATACATGAAAGTCATGGGATAAACAACCATGCCCACGGCGGGTCTCGAACCCCGACCGAGGCGTTGAGCACACGCTCTAGCCACCTCGGCCTTCCAAAAGTTCCATTCGCCATCCAGTTCAAATCGGATAACAACCCTTTTCATTTCATCTTCCTTGTAATTCAATTGGACATTTTTGGGTCAGCGTTTCACTCTTGCTAAAGGGACAAGTTCTTGATCGTATTCACGAAACAGTGTTGTTTCAATTGCTTTTATTCAATCTTTATGAAATTTTAATAGGGTACACAGGACCGTTGTTGATGCACTTTTGCGAAGAAGTACTCTGATAAAGTCTGTGATTCGCACAATGTTAAATAATAAGAGTGATTCCTCAAGCAATGCCCCAGCACCATTTTTCTCCCAAACATTACCGCTGCACCATCATCAGTTAAATTCTTTTCCAAAAGTGAGTTTGTTATGTAAGATTGATATACAGAATCGAACACTTTCGGTAGTTACACCATTAAAGTCAACCAAGTATAACAATAAATTAAGTGCAGTATCCTTACCTTCTTCTGGTAAACAGAATTGAATGAAAACAATTAAACTGGATATTTTACTTAAATTTGATTCGCTAATAATTTTATCATCTGAGTGTACTATTTTATTTAGTATTGATTTTTGCTTTACGCCACTAATGTGCTTTACAATATTAGCACAAGATTTATTTGAATATCAAATGTCTCCCACCGTTCGTTTAATTCCTGTCAATTTCTATTTCAAAATTGTTAAAGAACTTTTTTTTCTTTCTCGCTACAGCTTTCGCAGTAGAGACAAAGTAATGTAATGCTGTGGAAAAAGGGGCGAATTTTCGCCAGAAAAAACTATTGCTGGGCCCCGGTAACGAAAACGTGGAAAACTCCAGTTGCTAAATTTCGAAAAACAAATCCTCTAACACATGGTGTAGCCAGAATCCATATTATGGGTGTCCTAGATACCGAAGAAACGATTGACGGCAAAACGTCTGTCCGTCAGTGCGGCTAAAGGGTTCAACCGTTATTCTCCAAAATTTATATCGCCCTAATCGATCATTCGCGAGCCCTGTCGCTGGCTGATATAGCGGCCCCTTGAATTTGAAATCGAAATTTTAATTTTGTGGGTACTACCTACAACTACAATTATGAAGATCGATTTTTCCCTCGATGAAATTGGTTCCTTAAATATAGATTTAGTAATAAGGTTGTGAACAAGTTTTTCGAATATTTGAGTAAGTTTTTCGTGAAAATGTGGGTGAGAAAATACGTGCTGTTTTAGAACCACTAGTTTTCTGTACCAATTCATACACGAAGAGGTACCAGCGGAACACCGTTCTGGTGCGTTGCCCCTGAAATCATGCTCTGGTTACTACTGTATGTTCGTGAATACACTGCATACCTTAAACAATGAATTCAATACCAGAAATAGTATTACATAACCATTACTAATGGCGAGAAAGTACGTGCTGATTCAGCACCACTAGTCATTCATATGTAACGTAGATCTCCACCCTCTCTGCTACAAATATTCATTCGTATCTTAATTCTGTTTTCTAGGGTAACTACACCTTTAATGGTTTTCCCTATCGCTTTGCGAAGCTCAAACATTTTCCTTTTCTACCTACGGGAAAAGGCAAACTCCGCATATTACTTCATTCAGAAGAAAAAGAACTGGCTTGTATTGATGCGGAATTTGATATTGTTCCTGAAGATAAGAAGAAAGTTCAACTGGGTTAATAAATGTAAACAAAAGAGCATGTATTTGCAATGTATTATACAATGCCATGACAAATATAAAATGAAAAATTAAAAAATAAAGATATTCCAAATGAGCTGTTTTTTGGTAGTTTCTGATACATTTTGGCAAAGACAATCCGAAGACAGGTGTGGATGCTGAGTTCGCGAAAGTAAGAGAGGAGAAGCGAACTCTATTCGAGTGACTCTAGTCCCTCTTAGATATGGTTGTTTTCCTGCGGCATGGTGGGTTGTCCCACCCCACGATGCATAACCTATCCCATAATGTTTCCCATAATATCCCCTATTATGTGTCGCCCTTCCAATTGAGTGGTATGCAGTGGCGTCTACTGAAAGATCGGGTAGGATTTACTATAAAAAGTAGCGAATAGTTTGTCAATAAAACACTGGTTGCCTTCACTGCTTACTGATATCTTGTCCTCAGCCGCCATGATATAGTTACTTTTTGGTATTCAAAATTAATACAAAATAGCAAATAATAGTAAATACTGTATATTGTATTATTAATGAACATACACCATAACTCAAAATGTTACAGTATTTAGACACAGCAAAAGAAAAAAAAACTGTTGAGACACGAGACCCGAAGGTATTTCACTGTAGCTCGCACGTTGTTTCCCAATCACAATTCATGGAGATATTATGGTGTATGACTTTAACTCATCAATGTATCGTATAAGCCTAATCACTTGTGGCTAATTGATACACACTTCTCGTTTATTGAGTTGTGGTAGGTCTTACGTTATATTTATTTCGTACATGTCTTTAGTTCAAAAGGCACATATTCAGCTTTTTTCTTTCCCGTATACAAACGTATACACTGAGTAATATACATAGTATAGTGTAATGGCACGGTCGCACACGTACTAATTTCGGCGTGTGCGAGATGAATATTTTATATAACAGGGAGTCCGGGAAAACTTAGCTGGCTGAAAATGTGCGTTTCTCCGCTACCTGAGTGCGCGAAGGGTCGCCGCCGGCCGCCGATGGGGGCGCCTCCCTTTGTTCAATACCGTTTGCCACACCTCTGGTATTTCCGAGCGCTGCGTCAGAGCACACCCAGCGTCTTCTCGGAAATCGTGGTGACGTGAACGCCCACTCGAAATCGGGTTCCAACCGTCGATGGACCCATGGCAATTGGACGGCGCGCATCACGCGGTTTGGCTGCGCCAATAGTCGAACACTAGGCGGGGGTGAGACATGTGATCTCGCGAGCAAGGGAGGTTGCTGCGAACGCGAGACTCGGCCATTCCGAGACGAACGACGACCGCGAGTGTTACCTTCCGATGTAAGCGACGACCGAGGTGTTGGGTCCGATGGTAACGACCGCCGCCAGACGCTAGATCGCCGCCGGCAACGCATCGTCGCCACCTTACCGCCCGCTCAGGTGCCGCCGAAGGGAGAGGCGGAACACCGTGTGAGTGCCGATACTCGAATGAACGAAGAAGCGTTCGGACGCAGCCTGAGGGCCGGCCGCCACTAAAAGACGCTTTGGTGTGGCGATTCCTGGCCGCCGCCGCCGCAGTCAATGCCTGCCGCGCGCGCCCGCCCGCGCGCAGCCCTACGCCGCGCCGCAGCCAACAGTGCCGCGCGCCGGGCCGCTGCCACGCCGACGTCGCCGCCGCGCCAGCCCACGCGCCGCGCCGCCGCTGCTGCGCTGTCGCGCACGCCGCCCGCGCGCAGCCCTACGCCGCCGCAGACAAGGCCTGCCGCGTGCCGCTACACCGCCGCCGCGGCCACCAGCTGCCCGACCGGTCCAGGAAACGGGGGGAAGCGCCGCTGCCCTGCCGCCCGACACCCGGGCCGATGCCGACGCCCGGAGGAACGGAGCGCCCGTGCGATGACCCGGAAGGGTTGGACTGTTAAGTTAAGCTAGTTATAAGTTAGGTTAAGATAGTATTAAGAACTGTAGGGGGCTTCACCCGATTATTTTAATTTGCTTTGAATTAAACTCAGAAATCATGAAAGAGCGTTTTACTGTGTAGTGCATGAATATGCCCAGTCACGCATGCGTCCTAAATAGATTCCAGCCGGACACATGAGGCAACCTGCAGCAGACGGGAATCCACAGGTGAGTCGGGTCACGCCCTGAGAGAGGTTAACACCGCCGACGCCGATGAGTGGTCGTGTGTACGGGGGGGGTGTTACAATAGGGAAAGTTACGTAATGCTGCGGAATATCGATTTAGCAATTTCAACGGGAATACACGTTTTGGGTTCCTCTGATACCGAAAAAGTGTTGATTTTTCTTTTTTCAAAATGTCCATCAGTTCGTCTGTCCGTCCGTTCGTGTGTCCATCCGTCCGTCTGTGAATACTACCGCCTAAACCATACGTAGGATTTTTTCCAAAATGGATTTTCCCCAGTTGATCTACTTCTACTCGCGAAGCTGCGAGTTTGAAAAGACTTTATTAAAAATTTGGGGGTAATTTACATTCAGCCCCCGGACATTTTCTAAATTTTCTCAAACACTGCTCCAATTTTTTAAAATTCCTTGTAAGAATAGAGTGAAATACACTTATATAGGTGCGACAGATACATTTTTCAGGGTTAACTCTCAATTTTAAAAAATTGCAAAAGTTTGAATTTTTCGACATCATCCTCCAACTACAAAATTGAAAATATAGATTTTTCCTTCTAATAAAATTTGTTTTCCATACCTAGTGAGTTATTTCGTTAATGTCATGTACATTTTTTCCCAAATTTTAGTAGTTTTCGCGCAATATTTCGTGCAATACATGCAATTTAAAAAAGTAACAAAAACAAGATTTTCTCAAAAACGGCTTCATATTTTTTCTTTAAACTTTTGGTAGGGATATTGCCTAATGTACTCTATGAGATGACACAAACGCCGTATTGTTCTATTCTTTTGTTTTTTCGAAAATTACAAAAATGTAATTTTTTTGGCTTGTGTCTCATGTCGTTAATATTTACATCAGTGGCGATTTTTTCACATATATATTGTTGTGACGGTACTTTGCCACGATAATCCTATTATTGTTTTGGGACCTGAAAAGGCACAGGGGTCTTGGCAGGGAGGAGTCGTGATTCGGAATCGCATGTGATTTAAATTTAACGACACCTTTTCTGATAACATGTCAGGATTTATTCCAACTAAAGATTCCCAAATCAAGAAAACATAATTACACATGAAATTATAGTATTGATCGTTTCAGATACCTTTCAGAAACTATTCAACAGCAATTTATTCAGGCCTGTGCAAATGGGATCCCACGCAAATTGACTGGCAATACCACTTACTGCTAATTTACACACAAATTTAACATCAACTTTGACCCAATTCTTTAAACAATTATTTACAAAAATTACCCCTTTGTTCTTAATCACTTTCAACATAATTCCCCATCCAAAATTCTTAAATCTATTTTACAAAAGAACTCCCTCATTGAACAAGAAAAATTACATGTTATAAAAATTTTATTAGATTTTAACTCCCTTCTTTTTGGTCATTGACTTGGAATATGGAAAATGTCTAGTAAATTGCCAATAGCTCCGTCACTAGTTATTTCCCCTCCCCAATTCTCGTGACTAGTTCTGGCTAAATACCACGTCTTTTTACAGTTCCACTTTCTCACTACGCCCAAAACGAAACTTTTCAATACTCAACATTCGCCGTCTTCTCACGCCAGCCAATGGGACTGCCGCGAAGGTCGCGCGCCCTCGCGCTTTCGCCTCCTCGAACACCCAGCTGCTGCGGCCAAGGGCGAGTTCCAAGCGGCCACGATTCCTCTCGCGTCGCCACCACAACACGTTCTTGCAGGATCTTCCGTCCTCTTCGCTTCTTGTCCGGTTCGTGAATTTGAATACTGTTCATGTGCTCATGCACTAGAACGCGGCCGTTTACACGAACAGTTGCTTTATCAAAGTTCTCGGCTCGCACCAATTACCGGGTAATAATTGCCTAATTCACTGTTTTCGACTCACATTCTAAAGCTCGGAACTGTTCAGCATGACCATTCATTCACAGTTCAAATCATATCACGGCATCCCGAAATATCGCTTTGCCAACTAGCAAAATTACTGCGTCACGATTACGAGCACTTTCTCTCCAAAAGTCCTATACTCTTTCTACTGATCTAGAATACGACCGTTCAGTACCGTTGCTCAGACAAGAAGAAGGAATTTTCTTCCGGTAAAGCCGCACCACCCCTCCCTTCTCAAAATGACGTGAGTGGGGGTTGCTACCTTATAACACTTGGCCGGTACCCCTCCTGGTCAGTTACCGCTGCTGCTCCGAACGCGCCCAGCTTTGCGCGGTCGTTCGAATTCATACTCCGACTCTCGTATTTTCTTCGGTAATTTCCTCCATAATTATCCACTTATCACAATATATATATATTGTGACGAACGCATGTGTGGAGGTTCGTTACACGTGCCCACACATCATAATAACGCCGATAATAGAACGGGTGAGTGAGCGCGGCTCGTTTTTGAGCGCGCCCGCGGCCGAGAAGACTGTCGCCCGCAGCGTCCGCTGAACGACGCGACGAAAATGACGTACATCAGCCGGAGAGGGGGGAGACGCCGCGTTACCCCTACCAACGGAGCACATAAAACGCGAGTCCGCGAGCGGAAGCGTCTTCTTGGTTCCGGATCGCCGACCCAACGGTTACCTTTTGGTATTGGTATTATTCGCCGTAACGACGTTAGCTAGGAGTGTCCAACGTCAGAAAGACGTACTAGTCAGTCCGCAAATTTTATTAGATGTTGAGAGAAAGTTTTCTCTATTTACGACACAGTGGTGAATTCGTCTATTAAGTTGCGATAATAGTTCGCGCTGAGATTTAACTTGATATAATCTGCAGCAGGAGAGAGAGACTGGCACGTGGTGCTTCGTGAGGCGAGAGTCTTATATCACGCCGGCGTAACGGAAAGCAACGGGCGCGCACAACGGACGTGCTGGACGAGTTTGGATCCGGGCGTATACCACTCGGAATTGGACGAGGGGACGGAGCCGGGAGCTGAAGAGAGAAGAATAGGGGCCGGGAGCTGAAGAGAAGAAACGGCGGGGAGGCAACGAGTCGACAGAGCCGAGGTCTCGACTTTGGTTGCACGAGCCATCGGTGTCCGTGCGGCAGCCAGCGTTCGGACGCAAGGCCAGCTGAGCGGAAGCGGGAAGGTAACTGTTTGAGGACGAAAATCTAGGTCAAGTTCGCGCCGCACTAAGGGAAATGTCAAAGAGAAAAATACGTGGAAGTAGTGGACTCTGCAGACAATACAACTTTCAGTTTGTGATTCATAACGCACTAGCCATTTTTGACGCCTTATTACCCGATGAGTTGTAAATAGAATGTAGTTGATTTATTATTCATAGTTGCAACTGAAGTGTACAGAGAGTGGTGCCCTAGCGCACACGGTTTTGTTCGTGTAACTTTATGCAAGAAAAATTACATTAAGATTGGTAAAGATCACGAATTGTTTAATTAGGATTGGAGGTAAATTTGGCCAAAATTTAGTTACAAACGAATTCCTTAGTTCTTTGAGTAATAATTTAGTGTGCAAATTTTGAAGAGTGTTTTTTTGACGTGAATATTTTGTGTGTTGATGTTGCATTGAAGTTTATGTATGATGATGATTTTGTAGTAGACTTAGTGGGTTTTTGAGGCAATTAAACGCTATTTAACTGTTAATGTGTTCTTGTTTGGATTGGCTCTTAACACCCAAAAGATCCCACTGCCTCGAGGTAACAAAAGCTCGCAAGAGCAGATATCTGCGCAACGCCCTGACGCTCAACAATTGTGGAGGGCATTAAATTGTTATAGTTCGGGGCGAGTTTGCGTCAGAATATATACATATATATATATATATACATATATATATACATATATATATACATATATATATACATATACACACACATTATATATATATATATATATATATATATAATTTATTACTGTAACAGTATTAAATGAGTACATGTGCTTTAAATAATATCAAGTAAAGTTACTCGAAAACCTAACCGTTTCCTGTGAAAACTGGTTTCAAAATTCCGCATTTTCAGAAAACGCTTAAACGCCGTTTTCTCATAAATGGCTCAAAATTTTTCTTCAAACTTTCGGAACGGATAGTGCTGGGCTGGGATGCGGCTGGTGGCGCTAGGTTGCGTTCCGTTCCGTCCTATGGGACACCTAGGAGGGACACCTAGGAGCGGCACCCAGTTGCTAATTACCGGCTGCCAGGTAAGGACACGAAGATCGCACTAACACGGATTGGTAAGAATATATGTATGTATGTATGCATGCACTTACTATGGTGTAATGCCTCTGACGAAGCCTGGGCCTACCAGCGGCGTCCAGGCTTTGCGGCCATGGGTTTAAAGGGAAAAGTGTGATTAGTACGTAGACATCCTTACGCCGTATTCTATTCTCAAGATGAGAAGTGAGCTTTCTCATAGTCACACACTATCATTTATTGGGACATTCCAAGGAATGTGCACACTGTAATCTTGCCCGACCGGGAATCGAACCCGGGGTCGCGTCTTGGAAAGCATTGGTAAATGCATACTAAAAATACGCGCACATGGGCTGAGGATCAATAAGTGATAAGGGTGAGTAAGTGGTAACTATAGCTCGTGTATCTCCAACCAGCAGGTAACAGCTCCAGCCGGTACAAGGTCTAAAAGAGCTCTAATTACTCTATATAATATGCTAAAAAATATCACACAAACGACAAAATGAAGCTGTTTTCTATGACACAATCGACACAAACCCTTTAAATGTGTGAGTACTGGATAGAGAATTACCCCTACACACACACACACTCCCCTGGATAATTCCTTACGGACAAAAGTAATGTTTCTAAAGTCGTAATTTCAAAAGTGACATTTTGGACATTCTCTTTCAATTGTGGCATCGTGGGTAGGAATATACACCACAAGAACACAAACACGAGTGAGATATACAGTTTATTTACTCAACTATTTACATACATAAGTTCTCATTCTGAGGCGTTTGTCGGAGCCAATTCCTTTCGGTCCCTCTCTCTACACACGCCTTGCAGCGGCGCCAGCGAATGGCCAACTCTGCCTGTCTGTTCCTTGCCCTGGCAGATACGCCCTCAGCCCTACAGTGGTCGAGAACCACTCAGCCGGGGCGGAACCCATCGAACCACCTCCACGCAAGCCTACGCGGAAATTCTTTGCAGAATTACTGCGCCAAAATCAAAATGCGTTACCGGGAGTGGCTTTGCGGCACCCCCTTATAAAGTGCCGAACCACGTGTCTAGGAACGTCATGCGCTGCCCTAGGGCACTTGGTGAGTGACGCTGGCTCACCTCACGTCACTCCAGCGCCTTTGCCTTCGGGCGACGTAACGCAATTATCGAAGGTCCTCTTACTCCGTACATCAGGACGTCAGAATGGTTCGAATATTCGTTGCAGTAAATATGTATTTTCACTATTAAAACAATGATTTATATCGATCAATGGTTGTGATTCTAGCAACTCTTCAACTGCTAAGGTCATTAGTATCCTAAGTGTATTGTATGGTTTTAAAGCGGGAAGTGCCGGTGACCTCTCCCCCCGGATGACGAGTTCCGGCACCGACAGACACGTCGGCTGGCGGGACTTTCCCCTCACCAAGTATCTCCCACCAGGCAGACACCACTCCAGCCTGGACAAGCTCGAAGCTCCCGACTGGTCTTCCTGCATGTGTGGTTATGCACGTTAGTGTGTGCGTGTAAGGGGGTAGGGATAGGACAAGGAAGAGTAAGGAAAGATTAAGCGCGGACCGTGACCCATTTGTTAGGGTACTGCTCCGGCATTCGCCTTGTGTGATCGGAGAAACCACTGAAAACTACCGATCACAGCAGCCGGCCGCTAGAATTCTCCTCCAGATAGCGGCTGAATTCGACCTTGCTATGTATTACTCGTTCACTTTACATTTGCAGACGACAGAATTAGGAACTAATATTGTTTTGAAAATGAAGGCCCGAACACACAACCGAGAATACACGAATGACCCCGATGTCAATCAGCATCTGACCAAACAGCTGTCTCCGAAGGCAGCACATGCGCTACGGACACAGCTGACGAATTACGCCTTTCTGACAGTAAGCTGGAGTCGCGCCCTTAAATGATTAAGGTAATATTCAATAAAATAGATCACACTACACGCTATTCACGTACAATATTTTTATTTCTTCTTTGCACTTATCTACTGCTTCATGGTTATGTTCTTTCCTCGCCAGGGTTCTGTGTACTACTCACCGCCATCTATATCATATTAAACGGTCAGTATCTACTGCAGACGCGCGTTTCTCATTCAGTCGGCGGTGACCTCATGTAAACAGATGGCAGCGTTCCGTCTGCAAATGTAAAGTGAACGAGAAATAGCTAGTGTCGAAAATTCTGCCGCCGTCGGGACTTACACTTTAAAACCTCCCAGTCAGAGGCACTGCAGTGACATCAATTGATGCGCTGTGCCCTCTAAGCCGGTAATCACGTTATCTGAGCGGAGCCGAGACTGCACAAAGAAGAACCAACCCACCCTGACTACCACTCACTGTCAGTGCGATGTGGCGGCTGCGACAGTGATTGGTACTTGGCACACAATGCCTTTCAACAAAACCACTATTTAATTTACTTTCCCGAATAAATACGTGTATACGGAGTAATATACGTAGTATAGGAAAGCATTAAGGAAACATTAGCGGCAATTTGTTAACATTATTATATTTATGAGTATATGTACTTTAAATAATGTAAAGTTTCTCGAAAACCCAACCGTTTTCTGAGAAAACTAACTCAAAAATTTCGCATTTTCAGAAACGCTCAAACGCAATTTTTTCATAAATGGCTCCAAATTTTGTCTTCAAACTTTCGGAACGGATAATGCTAATTGCTCTATTTAACATTAGGTAAAGTTCACTTTTGTTTGTTGTAATTACACAAATGTAATTTTTTGTAAGATCTCTCACACCGTTAATATGCATATTTCCAGCAATTTGTAAACACTATTGTATTTGTGAGTTAAAGTGCTTCAAGCGACGTCTAATGAAGTTTTTCGAAAACTCAAAAAATTTTTTGTGAAAAAGAGCTTCAAATTTCGCATTTTTTGTAGTGCTTTAACGTCATTTTTTTAAATGGGTCCAAATTATTCAAAGAAAATTGCCATTTAAGAGGAGGTTTTACTGTTCTTTAATAGTTTAAAATTAATATTTCTGTTCTACCATTAGGAAACCTAAAATTTAAGAAAATGTTTTAAAAAATGTACTTTGGGCGGCGATAGGTGGAAGCTGGCTAGAGTATGTGGCAAGTTCGAATAGCTAGCCGAGACGAGAGGAAATACAATATAATACGGTAATGTCTGTGCATTCTGTAGCACCACTAGTTTGGTTTTCTTTCATCTCAGTATTTAATTTGTTTTTCGTGTAACTTCCTTATCAATTCTAGAGTAATTCTTAGTTTAGGGTTCTGGTCACGCAATAGAACGAGCTACGCCGTGAAAGATTCGGTCTCTTCACTTTCGGTTCATTCTGCCGCAGTGCAATGTCCTCGCGTATGCTTTGTTCCCGCCACATTGCACGGTGTAAGATATATAGGTGTGTCAACTAGCCGCCTTTTGGACAAAAGTTTTGAAGCCAGTTTGAGGCTAGTTCCTCGCTTATCCGTATGGTGCGCACGATCGAGTTGGGCATTCATGATGGCGTCTCACAATTTAGTGGCTTTCACCAGAGGTTACAAAGCTATTAAATGGATCACCATCTTGTCCCAAAAATGCCCAAGTCGTTCGCAGCGCTTACATAGCGAGAACTGTGAGAACTAGCCTCACATTAGCTTCAGTTTTAGACAGGGAGTGAACCCACCTATATCTCTTACACCGTGCACATTGTAATGCCAAATTTCGTTCAAAGGCAAGTTTTCTCGCTTCGGTCGCGCGGATCCAAAGTCACGGCGAGGCGGGACTCTTGGTTCTTGCGGCCCCTGTAAACAATCTAGATATAAATCCAACGCATAATTACCAATTCACTTTTATAAGAAAGCCCTTTAATGTTTAAGTTCAGTCTGAAATTAATAAAATTGAAAACTCACCTCTCCGTTGTTGGGTAAACTTGTTTGATCAATTCAAGGAATTTTCTCCTTGTTGCATTCCCACTTCTTCCTAAGTTTTTCTTTCCCCACATGTGCTCACACAAATACGAAAAGAATTGTGCAGAGGCTTGGTGGCATGGCAAGTTTCTTTTAACTTCGGACATTCACACTCCTTTTCCAAAAGATCATATTTTTTGGCACCATTTTATAACATTAACAGCCTCACCTTTTCGCATATCATCAAGAAACACCCGTTTAAAACCTTCACTGTGAACACACTGGTGTCCAGTATTCAAATTGCGCAGTTGAAAAACACGTCGTGAAGAAAGAGCACTACAAGCTTTGTTTCGAATCGAATCCAACGAACAGTTGATGAGAGTCGTACCCTAAAATATGAATTAGCCCAATTCTCTTATTTCATTTCATGTATATTGTGACGAACGTGAGTTTAGAGGTTCGTCACAGGTGCCCACACCGCATAAAACACCATAAAAGAACGGGAAAGAGAGCGCGGCGCAGTTTTAAAAGGGCGCGCCCGCGGACGAGGAAATTGTCGCCCGCGGCGTCCGCCGAACGTCGCGAGGAAATGACGGCGCATTAGCTGGAGAGGGGAGGAGGAGGCGCCGCGTTACCCCTACGAGCATAAGGCATAAAACGCGAGTCCGCAAGCGGAAGCGTTCTTTTTGGTTTACGCCCGCCGTAGTAGCAGCACTATCTCGGGTTTTACGTCCGTAGTAGCGGCAGCTTCTCTCTTGGGTTTACATCCGTGGAAGCGGCTCTGCTGGTTCACTCCATCGCCGAAGCAACGGTCGCCGATTGCAACGTATTATTAGAAAGAACATCATTAGTTAGGAGTGTTCGGCGTCAGAAAGGCGTCTAGTTAGTCGTCCGCGAATTTGTTGAATATTCAAGAAAGCTTTTTCTTCAGTTACGGCACCGTGAAGGAGGTCGCCTGTTAAATTGCGACACAAGTTGAGGCTCAGATTAAACCACGTAAATCTGCAGCTGGAGTGAGAGAGAAAACTAGTACGCGGCGAGAACCATACCTCACGCCGGCGCACGAAACCACTGGGCACGAGCAAAGAACGTGCCGAACGAGATTTGGAGACGGGCGAGTACCGTTCGAAATTGGACGAAGGAGGACGGAGACGGGAGCAGAAGATAGAAGACGGAACGGAACCGGGAGAAGAAGACAGAAGAAAAGGAACGGCGCCGGGAGCGGAAGAGAGAGAAGAGGGGGGCGCGAAGGCAGCGAGTCAGCAGAGGCGAGGCCACGACTAGCGCTGCACGTGCCGGCAGCGTTCCCGCGGTAGCCAGCGACCAGACGCAAGGCCAGCTCCATGCAAAGGGGAGGTAACGGTGTAAGCGAAATCTAGGTCAAGTTCGCGCCGCGTTGAAAGAAAAAATGTTAGGAGAAGTATACGGGGAGGTACCTGGCCTATGAAGGCGAGATAACTTTCAGTCGCAATTAGAAATGCACTAGCCATTTTGACGCCTGATTACCTGTTAGATTGTCAATGAATTGAAGTAAATTTATGTAGTAATAATTGCATTGAAATGTGGAGGAAGTCGTGCCACAGAGCACGTTAATTGTTCAGGTAATTTTAGGAAAAAAACAAATGTAAAATAAGAATGGTTAAGAGTACGCAGTTATTGAGTTAAGAGTAAATTTAATCAGTTTTTATTTCAAAGGAATTCCTTATTTCAATGAACAGTAATTCAGTGTGTAGAATTTGAAGAGTCTTTGGTTATTTTGATTTAAAGAGAATATTGTGTGTGTGTTGATGGTACGTTTTGAAAAGTTCAAGGAGGATGATGATGATTTGTGTGCAGTCTATTTGGTTATTATTTTTGAAGTCATTAAAACTTTGTTTTACTGTTATTTGTGTTCTCTACACTCCAAAAGATCCTACTGCCCTGAGATAAAGTAAGCTCGCAAGAGCAGATATCTGCGCACCCGCCCAGACGCTCAACCATTGTTGAGAGAATTAGTAAAATTAATTAAATTTGGGTGTTCGGGGCGAGTTTTGCGTCAGAATATACTGGTCTTTAAAACATCCCACAACTCCACTAACTCCTGTCGACCGTTTGGCTACACCTGCGCCATCCGTCGTGCGGAAGGATGGAGTAGAATTCAAACACCCTGCCCTCCGTTGAGGTTTCTGCGGCCGCTGAAAATACATTCTTATAATTTAAATGAATATCGTTCCAAAAAACTCAATTACATTCCCGGTACATACTCCAAATCACTATTGCCCAGGCAAAAAACTTTCTCACCTAGAGATAGTCATAAAATTACTTTCGACTAGCGAAATTCATATTGGCGCTCTCATGGAGGTACAAGAAAAAACTAGAGATTTTCAATAAGAGAAACTAAAGTACAATGTAGACATTATTTCTAATTCTTTGCGTAGTCCGCTTCCAAATTCCACAACAATCATAGAACAATAAATCAAACATCAGAAATAAAAATCAACAAACAGACATCTCGTGATATCCAATGACGTTTGTGAGAAAATGTGTCACTTTTTGATTGACAAGTGTTACAATACGAGAATTACCAAAGCTGTCTCAAACGATCATTCCTAGTACATGGAGCCAGTATGTTTTTATTGAACGTAAACAAAAATTGTTTGTGCTATTTGTGAGTGTTTTTTTCAAGATTTGTATCGAATTTTGAGAATAAACTGAATTGTTAGGTAGCCGAAGTAAGGGTTACATATTTTATTAACGTTCAGAAACATCAAGAATGTATGTGAATATTTATTTACAATGTGAAGATAATTAACATGGGTGGTTATTAAATAAATAAACAAATCATTCTCATCTCTAAATAATCCTGAAGGTTATATGTGGTAGAGCAATTATTGTGAAAGCTGTACTACAACTACTAAGGTTTGTTGTGAAAAGAAACCTTCAAAAATATATTAAGCCAGCTTTGCAAAGAAACAGTTTCCTTGCATGTGACGAGAGCGCAGACTTAATAACGATCATTGACATAATTTGTGAACATTTTTTTATCAGAGGTCGTGAAGACATTGCTGCTGTTACTAAAAACGTAATGGAGATGCCTAAATACTTGAATTCAAAGCCTGTAAATCGAAAAGTTCTGTGTTTGTAATGCGTATATCCGTATATTTTGCATGCAGCAGCATATCGAGGAATGGTCGGCGAGCAGCACGCCAGCGGTCAGTAGCGGAACTTTTAGCTATAACAAGGACGTGGGCAAAGCGCCAAGGCTTTTAAAGCATACTAGCGGGCTATGCCTGAACCTATATTCCCAGTTTGTAACCTTTTAAAAAATAATAATTTATTTTTGTGTCCTCTCTTTGTTCTCTTTACTCACTTTATTCTTTCACAATTTCTGGTATAAAATACACTGTAAAAGTTTCCCATTCAAAATTATGCTCAATTAGCAAAAAAGTATTATTATTTAATTAAGTCGATTACACTAAAATGCAAGTAATGATGCACCCATAGTAGACTTGTGTTTGAAACTCTGTTTATTCAATTCTATATAGAACTGCAAACGTGTAAGATAATGACGAGTTAAAACAGCAATTTTACTTGTTAGCTTAACAAAAACTCGACACTACAGCTGCGCTTCCTACATTCCAATTTTCACTTTTTCCTAACCTCTTGGCATGTAGGAGGGCAATTGCGGTCGACGAGGGAGACCAGGACAGAGCGCCGTGAAATCTAGCTGCCACACCACCACCACCACAGTTACTAGTCGCGAGACTTTTCTTGTCTCGCAGCGCGGGGTGTAGGGAGAGGAGGTTACTGCCTAGTCCACGGCTGTCAAACGGACCACGTGCTGTGCTCGGAGCGCGCTTGCGCTCTGCAAGGGCACGCAGTGCCCGTGGCCAAGGGGAGCCCGCGCTCCGATTTCTTAGGGATGCACAGAAAGCAGTCATGTCATAGCGGAACGTAAGAAGACGTTGTAACAAGTTTCAGTCCAAATGGAATCTTGTTTCCTTCTGCAGGGAGAGCGAAGTGATTGCAAATTTGTTTAATGCAGAAAGTATTTAACAACAAAAAAGAGAAGCGTTGAAAAGCATTACGAAATGTTCCGTGGAGACTACAAAACATTTCGTTAAGACACGATCGGATGTCAATTTTACGTACTATTACATATTTTCACTGTTTTTATTACATATTTATGTACTTTTTTTTGACGTTGCATACTAAACATGTTTTCAGTCTCATCATTACTTTATAATTTTTGAATTGCTTTTATCACGTGAATTTTCACACGAAAGATATGCCCATCGTATTTATTTAAATGTTTATTTTTAATAATACGTTTAGTGTTTTTCTGAAATTATAACTTATAATATTTATCTTGGTTAATATAAATTTTGGGTTATATTTTATTTTCTTGAAATATCATTTGAGTTATTGGTAATTAGAGTTTCTAGTTCTCATATACTGTATTCTCTATCACTATGTTAGAAACGGTGCGTTAATGTTTCCTGGTGTAATGAACAATGCTTGTGAACTGCGATTTCTGTTTACATGTCAATTTCCATTAAAATTCATAAAAATTAATAAATGTTTCTTTATGATACACCACTCCTGTGTTTTGACCTAACTCGTTGCATTCGCACGAGTTATTCTGCATCCCTGCCTCCCGTCTGCGACAAGTGACTTCGCTAAGCTGATATCGCCGCGTGTCCAACCATTGCGAAGAGACCATTCGCGTGCTCGTTCGTCTGACGGCCCTGTCCCCTAGTCCCATCAGACGCGTATTGTCAACTCTCACATTATTAATACATTTGCACCACTTTCGCTCTTAATATAACAGGAAAATATATACTATAAATTAGAACGAATAATCAAGTCATTAATAACAATTCTTCTTAATGAGATTTGTTATTGATCTAAGTCCTTAGTTGTCATCTTCTTCTGAAAAATTGGAATCATCGCCTGGTTCTCAATTTCACTTATTATGAGGTCGTCCACTGCGATTTCCATTATCCACCTTTTCAGTACTCTTTAGTTTTATTTGCATGGAATAAAATAGCAATAAAAACACGTGGCACAGCGAGGAACAGCGAAAACACGAGAGATGAACTCATTCGGAAGCAACGTAGGGATCCCTGATAATCTTGCCGTGACGTTCCGAGTGAGACCAAGGTTTTGACCAGTCCGTAGCGAGTCGTGCTGATTGAGCTCTCGGGAGCTCAGACGCCAAGATAATTCGCGCAATAAACGTAAACGTTTTTTCACACCACTTTTGCACATACCATTTACTCTTAAAATTACTTCTGCTCAGGTTAGGATATGGTCACTTACGCACAAAGCTTTTCTTTTACGCAGTTTACCAAGATGTTCACTATTCACCAAATTGATTTGTTTAATAATCTATATACTTCCGCTTACTTCTTACGTTTGCAGCGGACTTTGTATTTGAAATTGAAAACGGTTGTACCTTCTATCACGTCATTTTCACTGGCTTTGTCAATAAATTATTTACTACAGTTGAGTTCTGCTTACAGTATCTGCATTTTATACACGTTTTCAACATTCTGAACATGTAGATTAGCACTTTCTATTCCTACTGCGCAACGTTTCCGAACACACCGCCGTTCCTCCCGACTCGCAGAGTGAAGTGAAGACCGATGGAATGTGGAGCTTAATCGTTCATTGCGAATGCAATTAGAGGGAAGCACTGTCGTTCACAGTATCACTCAAGGTTTTATGCCAGTAGATTCTGGGCCATAGAATCGACTACCTACATCTCCCTCCAAACGCTGAACTGTGAGAAAAACCGTTAGAGTGTGTAAAATTTAAGAGAAACGTAACAAGAGTGTAAATGTAGATTACGTTTTCTGGAAGGATATATGTATTTAACACACTACTAATAATCGCATTATGTGATTGTGATAAGGAATTGGTAGAAATTTAAGAGATGAGAAAATATAGTGAACAATATTTTGACACGAAAAGACATATCCTTTACATAATAATATTATTTCAGAATTCATATTACTTTGAATTTATTTGGTCGTGAATTGGTCATCCAGTACCACGCCAACGCGCCACTTGTATCCCGTCCGACGTCCCATCATATTCTCCCAAGGGCAAGTGCACGTGACTTTTGAGCGTGTGGGGGGGGGGGAATCAGCACTTTTAGGTCCAATCCACTTTTTCACCCCATGGGTTTGTTAGCTCTGGAAGATGCAGTATGAGATGATTTTGGATGATGAATGGACAAACAAATATACAAACGTACACAACCATACCTCTGGGAGGTCCCGAACCTGCGATCCTTCCGTCCGAGATTGCCACGACACTACTGGCTTAGCGATTTCGGCTATCTGTATCGGCATATTCTCTGAATACTAACATTCTTACTACTATTATGTACTAAAGTATCATTACTTACAATTGCAATGATTCAAGGCATTGTTACCATTAACATGTTTCACATATGGTTATAATTGAACATAATGTTGCTCAATTTGTTTCGTTATACCAAATACGATTTGAGTTGCATTTATTTCTTTAACTGCCTTTTGTGCACTCCAAACGTTTATCTAAATACGAATCATTACATTTAGTTATATGCGGCTATTGATATTTACTGAAAATGTTGGAAATAGAAATCAATGTGAATATCTTGTACGAAGTGATTATTGCCATAATTCATACATGTAATTACAACTAAGTATTGCTACAGAATGGCACAGACTTTCCTGTATTAGTTTTCTGTTTCCTTTGATCTCCGCTAGCTATTCGTACTTGCTACATACTCTTGTCAGATGCCATTAATCGCGCCCAAAGTACATTTTTTTAAAATATTTTCTTAATTCTTCGGTTTCCTAATAGGTACAAAGGAAATATTATTTTTAGAATATTAAAGAATACAAACCTCGTCCCCAACGAAAATTTCTTCAAAAATTGGGACCCGTTTTTAAGAAAATGGCGTTGAAGCGCTACTCTAAATTCAAAATTTGAAGCTCTTTTTTATAGAAAATGATTGAATTTTTCGAAAAATTTTATTAGAAATCATTTTCATAATTTTATCTCACAAATATAATAGTGTTTATAAATTGCTGGAAAAGTGCATATTAACGGTGTAAGAGATCTTTAAAAAAATTTACGTTTGTGAAAATTTTAAAAAACAAAAGGATACAGCAAAATTAATTCTGTCACATTAAGCGGTGCAATGCAACAATCCGTACGAAAAATGTGAAAGAAAAAATTTGTAGCAGTTTTGAAGAAAATGGTGTTTGAGCGTTTCTAAAAATGCGGAGTTTTGAAATAGTTTTCACAGAAGACAATAGTTTCACGACACTATTAGACATAATTTAATTACTGCACATGTACTCATAATGTAATAATTTACACAAATCACTGCTAAGGTAAATATTAATGACGTGAGAGACAAGTCAAAATAATTACATTTTTGCAATTTTAAAAACAAACATAGATCAATATGGCGTATAATGTCATTTCATAAGTCAATTTCTCACTATCCCTACCAAACGTTTAAAGAAAAAATGTGGAACCGTTTTTGTCAAATCTATTGTTTTTGTAATTTTTTAAATTGCACATATAGCACGAAACATTGGAGCAAAAGTACTACAATTTTGGAAAACAATGTATATGAAATTAACGACAGAACTGACTATAGAGAACAAATTCATTTGAAGGAAAATCCTCTATCTTTAATTTTGTACTGTAAGAAGACGCTGAAAAAACTTCACTCTGGCAATTTTCGAAACTTGAAAGTTAACCGTGAAATTCGGACCTATGCCACCTTAGTAAGTGTTTTTACTCTACTCTTACAACAAATTTAAAGAAAAACTTGGAGCCGTTTTTGAACAATTTTGAAACCGGTCACTGAAACTTTTGTTCATGTAAAGTACACCCAAATTTTAAAGAAGGTTTTTTCAAAATTCACAGCTTCGCACTCGAGTCAGAAGGACAGGGGGATTCTTTAAGTGTAATAAATCCTACGTATGGCTTTAGGCGCTAGCGGTGTTAAAGTTTCCGCATTTAAACGCCATTTTCCCGTAAATGCTCCAAATTGTGTCCTTCAAATTTTCGGATATATAGTGCAAATTGCACTTTTATATGACGTAAAGTTCATTTTGGAGTTTTTTTTTCAAAATTACACCAATGTAATTTTTTAAAAGACCTCTCACACCGATAATGTGTCACATTTCCGGTAATTTTTTAAACACTATTGTATTTTGTGGGTTAACGTGCCTTCAAATGACTTTTAAATCGAAAGTTTTTTCGACAGCTTAAATATTTTCTGTAAAAAGAGCCTCAAATTCCAATTTACAATAGGGCTTAACGGAATTGTCTTAAAAACGGCTCCAAATTTTTCATTGAAAATTGTCATTAAGGACGAGGTTTTCCCTGTACTTTAGTGTTCATCACATAATATTGTCGTTCTACTATTAGGTAACCGAAAAAAATTATAAAATGTCCAAAATGTAGTTTGACAGTAAAATGTCAGAAAAGTCCGTTCCTTTCCGTAGGTTCACTAGTTTTTCCTTGATTTAACAACTGGATTTGTCCACTTTTTTCGTTATCAGGGCCCGGCAATGAATATTTTTCCGCCAAAAGCTCGCTGGTTTTTTCGTGGCAGCATATATTACTTCGTATATACGTACGTACCGAGAAAGTAAAAACGATGAAACTAAATTTTGCGGAAACAAACTTTCTTGTAATGTCCGGGGTATTAGACATAAGTGTCAAGAACACTGTGGTCAGCTGTTACGTTTCACCAGTACCTCCTCACCATTCTCTCGCTGCGATTGTTGAACGTGTGATGACGCAGTCATTCGAGTCGTAAAAATGCTAAAGTCATAAATGTGAGCGTCAACGCCCTTTTATGAACGATTTCTTGCAACAGAAAAGTAAATTTATGAATTATTATTATTATTACCACATACAGCAGCCCTGCACAGTGCATTTTGCACTTTCACTGACCTCAGGAGCTGCGTGGGGGAACTCGGTGTGCAAATGAGAAAATCGATGAAGGGTGGGGATGATACCCAATATAGGAGTGGGGACCAACAATCAGAATGCGCAATTGGAAAGATAGCGCGTAAATTTAAAGTGCAATCGGCAAGAACATGACGGTCATATACAGTTCAAGTAATATTGTCTTTTGTTTTATATTGCAAATGTTTGTTCTCGGTGTACGACAGGGCGAAATATGAAACTACAACGAATTATACATATTAGACTTCGACACCAAGTATTATATTGCTTGTAGGGCTTTAATGTAATTCCGCTTTGCTACGATGTCATCACAAATTTAGTGTTGTGATAAACACAAATTTTGATAATGAATTGTTTTTGTTTGATGATGACAGCAATAAACTATTTTTATTAACTATGTTTAATTGAATAAGAGGTTCTCTCAAAGCAAAAACATATTGTTCTTAAAAAAATCACGATTATTTCTCTGTTCTAATTTCTGACAAGAGAGTAGTCGTGTACGAGATCTAATAAAAATTCTAAAGCCCTTTGCATTCTATTTAACCATACCCATGATTATCTTATGATTGTCCGTAATCATATCGTCCAAAAGTTTGCTCGTTGATCTCTTGTATTCAGTTTCGTAATGGGGGAAAATGGTCACAAATGTGCTATTAACATTACCCTTCTTGGAATTGCCACAGATTTTTATTTTATGTCAATCTTTGATGTGAGAGATTGCTCTCACGAATTTTGTTCATTTTTTCTTGATTTGGGATTATAACATTCCTGGTGAACATCAATTATTAAATCGCAATTTTGTCTTAGATAGAATTAAATAATATTTTTTTCTTATATATAAGCATATATTTTAAAGCTATTGCTTTAACAATATTGCTTAAGTCACAATGTTAGTGTTCTTTAAAAAATTAGAAAATGAAAATACTACAGTGGTGGATACAAAGGTGCATATAGAGTAGTGCACAGAACGTAACAGTGAATTATGACACTGGTAACTGTCATGAAATACTAGACATAATCCATTTAAACAAAAGAGTCATTTAAATTTTGAAGCATGGATCATTATTATTAGCCCAGGCATTCAATCTACGCGCCGCGTCATGCTATGTCCGATTCTCCCCTCCCCGCAAAGCTTCCTACTCCCCCACTACGTGCATTTTCGTGCTGCCACGGGCAGACGCCCGTTCGCAAGTGCAGAATGTCCGCGGGAGCAAGGCGTTGTGCAGCTCTGACCTACGCAATCCCTGTTAAAGGCATGCTTCCTGCCAAGCAGAGTACAAAGTTGGTTTGTTGTTTTCTAAACAACTACACGGTGAATCATGTTCTTTCTTACACCACACATACACTCTTCTTTCTCCAACATACATAATTTCTTTCATCATTTAATTTCTTTCTCCAGCATACGACTTCAACACTTTGTATACTTTAGACATGACACACTTTCGATATGTTCTTCCCTCCACTGCAGTGCAAACTTACTACACTCTGTAATTCTATACCACATTTTCAAATTGAACTATAGGCACTATAATTATTATCAGTCTTCTCTACAGTTCTCTGGCTGTACTGCTCTTGACCAGGCATTTGCAACATTTTTTCGTGAAGGTGTCGTTGCATCTCAGTGTGCCGGGGATTTCTATTCAGAAGTGAACAGGTAAATAAAATTCATTTCCATTCAAAAACAAATTTATTTTGAGCGATAATACATAAAATAAATCTTGAAATGGCGAATGATCTCGTCAGTGATTATTTTCATGTCTTGATTGAATTGTACAAGGATTTGTCTGCATTGTTCTTAAACACTTTAAATTGAATTTACAGTGTCAGATTTACAGAATTTACAGGCCGAGATCGCTGGGCAGTAGTGCCTGTTGTCTTAGACCGTGGGGTCGCAGGTTTGAGTCCCGCTCGGCATGGTGTGTATGTGTTTGTCCCTAATCATCTCCATATCGTTTCATCCTCATACCATAACGTTACATCCAATATAGTCGCTAATGCCGAGTAGTTGATGTGACCTTAAATAACAAGAACAAAAAAACAACAAAGATTTCTCTGGTAAATTTGGCGCCGCGTTGGCGGCACTGCTTCGATTCCTTAGAATCAGATCAGGTACTTATAGAGAGACCTATCCTAGAGAAAGATCGGGCCCTTAGAGAGAGGTCCCTTAGAGTCCTTAGAGGAGGCGCTCTATCCGACGACCGTGGGGAAGGACTGGCGAATGCCCTCGGCTACAAAACGACGTAGGGAAGCCCTAATGGGGATTTGAAATCATCTCTTTCAGTTTCACACAGATTTTCAGCGAAACCCACTCATTAGCAATGATTTCGGCGACAACTCGCGTCGTTTCCCCTGCTTTTCGGAGAAACCTCGTTATCCCGATTTTTTTAGCGAAACTCATGTCCTTGGCTTTGGGGGCTCCAAACTCGGTCGAATCTCGATACGGGTTGTAACCCCCCAGTTGCGCTCTTGCTTCGTCGTGGCAGTGCCCCATACTTGAGAAAGGTGTTTTCCCTCACGTCCTTGTGATTAACGCTCTAACTTGAGTCTGGTGCAATTCTGGATTACTGGTCGCCCCGAGTGGTGGGGTGACCCTATCCAGGTTTAATTGGAGTGATGCTCCTGGAAGCTTTGCGTGCCGGCGATTGCCGCAGCCGATTGATTGGAGTAATGAGTGATACAGGGCGCGTCAGCAACTAATGTCTATTAGTCCCGTATGCGTAGTGGGCGTGTGTTTTCCTCTGGAGTTGGCGATGGCATTCCCTCGCTGAGTGATGAGATATGGCTCCGACCTACACAGGCTTGCAGGGGTTTCTCCCCAACCAGGTATCTTCCACTGGTCCAAGCTCCATACTTGTTTCCCGGATGTGTGGTAGTGCAGTGCAGGTAAGTGTAGGTGTGTGTAAGTAACGGGTGAGAGAAAGTGTAGGAAGACGAAGGAAAGATCGCGCGCGGCAGTAGCCGTTTGTTAGGATACTGCTCTGGGATTCGCGTGGAGTTGATCGGGAAAGCACGGAAAACTGCTGGCCAGCAGGCGGTCGCTGGAATTCTTCCCCCAGACACCGACAAATTCGACCTAGCAATAAGTTAGAGTCGAAAATATTTCGACTTTCAAACTCGATCCCTAGGACTTTGCGGTCATAGTCACTCCAGTGGCAACAGTTATGCCCTGAGCCGCGGGAGCCGGTGCTGCAGCCTGACGGAGCATGTATTATGCTATCAGAAGGGATGGGGCAAATGCTATCAGAAGGGATTGCCCGCTTTGGGCCGAAGAAAATGCCCCTTGTGTGAAACTAAAAATCACTTGGATTGTGGTCTAGGCTATCCGGGATGAGCCGCATCATCGATTTTGGTGCCTGACGTTTTTGGCCAACATATTGTGGCCTTCCTCAGAGCGTACTGCCCCATAGGGCGTAGGCTCAGTAGGGCGTACGCCCCAGTAGGGCAGGCGTACTGCCCAGTAGGGCGCGTAGGCTCAGTAGGGCGTACGCCCCAGTGTAGGGCAGGCGCTCTGATGAAGGCCACAATATGTTGGCCGAAACGTCAGCCACCAAATCGATGACGCAGCTCATCCGGAATAGCCTAGACCACATGAATTCCGGCCGCGGAAACCTACGCAATCAAGAAACTTGGATTTGCTATCCGCCTGATCACACGAGATGTCACGATGTTCGTGATTGCATTCGCTACATCGTGCAATTTGATGTTGGGTTCGCTTGCACGGTTGGAGTATTGTGGCTGTTGACCCACTGATTGGAGTTATGACTGGACTGGTGTTATAAACGGATATTGAATTGCTTAGAAAGGGAATTCAATTCGTGATTAAAAATTGGCTGACGTGAGTCGAAGATGGAACGGAATATGTTATACATCGTACATCATACGAGATAATTTCTCCGACTGATTTGTAGACATTATCTATTGTATTTAATTTCTCATAATCCTCTCGATGTCCCACTTTTGTAACTTACATATTTAATTAGAACGTTTCAGATTCCAATGGTATTTTTTTAATTTTTTAAACTGTCGATTACGGGAGAAATTAAAGAAATAAAATGAAAAACATCAAACTGTTTGTTTTTTTAATTTGACGAATTCAATACATAAATAAAATGAAAGAGCATCTTTTTTTCTTATAATGTCGCAAAATATTAAATTTCAGTCACAATTACACATCAGACTTAAAAATGATTAATTCAGCGATGCGAGCATTTTTTCGAAACTTTTGAAAATTAATATATTTGCGAAAATTAATATTCAGAAAAAAATGAAAGACGCGTGTTTTTCATATTTTTGCTTTCACAGAACAAAAGTTTAAGCATTTTGGGACTCAGATCAAATTTTCGATCTTCCCAGAGGGCCGTGCCAAGTAATCGGACTGTTTTCCGCTCGAAATCAATATAATTACAAAATATTAGCGAACCAGCCTGCCACTGGTAAGAAAAACTGACATTTATCATAAATTTGTTTCAAATCAATTGCAGACATAAATAAATCCAGCTGTAACTCACTCTGAACGTGTTTCACACTTTTCCCTCCGGGGAGACTGTATTGGGCATTGAAATTATATGTTCCATCAAGACCTGCAAATAATGCAGAATAATAATTCAAACTTACCTGAACTATTACATCTCAAAATTGTTATCACAAGATATAATATATCAGTCACAAAATGCTTCTCTTCAATCAACATCGCATGCTGTCAATGTACCTCAAGCTACTCTCGGATTGATAGAAATGCAAACGGACAACCAGCCTCCCTTCATTTACACAGACATTTCGTATAATGCAATAGAAGCCAGCCTCCTCTACAAGAAACAAATCCAGCCAAACGTCAAAAGTCATTGCCTCAAGATGTGATACATCAACCTCAAAATTCTCTCTGCAATCAACATCTTCTACTACCATCAATGTTCAAGCTGCTCCCGGATTAGAAGAAATGCCACCTATAACCAATCTTCCACAACCTTTACACACACTTCAGGTAATACAAATAATCAACCTCCTCTTCAAGAAGCAAATTCAGCCAAACGTCCAAAAACAATGTAAACCAACCTATTCAATTCCACATACTCCAGATACGACATCTTGAATGAAACTGCCGATCCTGATAACGAACTCTCTAACTCTGAAGTGAAAATTCCACCGTTTACAGTGTTGGATTAAAAATTACCAGCTATTAATACAAGATATATCAAAAATTGTGCACATGAATACACCACTAAGTCTCGCAAAAATGAAAAAAAATACAGTTCACATCTATGACGACTTTAGGAACTTTCGCAAATTTAGTGAATCAAACAACATTCAATTTTATACATATCAAGATCATCAAAAAAGTGTTTCCCTGTGATGCTTAAAAACATTCCTGCTTCAATTTCAGAAATAGACATTATAATGAACTATTTAGGTTACAATATCCCATAATCAGTGTTTAGAAGACTTTACGACAAATCCAGAAAACCTCTTCAAACGTGTGCTTTAGACCTACAAAACTCCAAAGAAGGTAAAGAAATTCTACACCTGAAAACCTTATTTCATTGCTTAGTGAATATTCAACCAAGAACTCAACGTTCTTCACCCATACAATGTAAAAACTGTCAACGATTTGATCACTCACAGGCAAACTGTCGTTAACTCCCAGATGTGTCAAATGTAATCAGAATCACCACTATCTCTTTGCAACAAACCTCAAAATGCACTTCCGATTTGTGTTTACTGTAACCAAATCACACTGCTATTATAGAGGATGCCCTTTTTTAAACAAGCACTTAACAACAAAACTTCTAAATTCAATAATACTTCACAAGAGACCATACATAATTTGGAAAATACAAATACACAGCCTAAAACCTTCACATTCCACAACACAGACTTTCCCCCAACTTCAGAAACCACCTAATGCCTGGTCAAATACATATTCCAACACAGCTCGCAATTCTCAAAATATTAATAACATTAACACTTCTTCATTAAATATCTCACAATTAATTACCACAATAGTTTCGCAAGTTATATCTTCACTAATACCACAAATTCAACAAATCATAGAATCACTTCTGAACAAACAAAATGTCTAAGAAAACTAACAGCATAACACTGCTCAATTGGAATGCCAATGGAATTAAAAGGCAACATCAATTATTTGAACATTTTCTTTATTCCCACAACATCCAAATAGCATGTATCACCGAAACGCATCTCATTCCCAATGAAAAATTGTATTTACATGGATATAAAATATACAGATATGACAGAATTGACAATATAGCATCGGGTGGCGTAGCTATTATTATTTCTTCCAAACTCAATCTTTTCTTATAAATACACCTATCACTCCCTCCCTCGAATTCATTACAATAATAAACAATATATCAATATCAATCAAATCCATTACCCCTTACAGTTGCGTAATACCCTCCGAAGTATAATTTCCCGCCGACATATTTTAAAAGCTTATTTAACAATACACCAATAAATCATACTGCTCGGAGACCTAAATTGTAAAATCAAATCTGGGGAAGTCTTAATAATAATCCAAATGGTATAAAATTACACAAATTTATTGCTAATCATAATCTTCAAATTCATGCCCCTAATGAACCCACGTATTTTCATATAATGAAAATATCATCCCAGATATTTTAGATATCTAATCACACAAAACATAAACCTTCCAATTACTCAAACGTATTACCTGAGCTTGATTCAGATCATTATCCAGTTACTATAAACATTTATTTCAACTCTCATATCACCTATTCTAACTCTTCTCCTATATTCCAAAAAGTAAATTGGAATAAATTTACATTAAATATTGAAACAGCATTCAATTCCCCCAAATATATTATCAACTCATGACATAGACTCGTACATCACTTATTTCACGGATGCAATAAATCATAATTTACACATAAGTTCTAAATATATACCAAAACTAATTTCGTAAATTATAAACCTCTACCTTTACCTATTATTACCTTATTAAAACTAAGCACTCCCTAAAGACGATTCTGGCAACAAACCAGGCGTAAAGATATAAAACTAAACTAAACAAATATCTAGGATTATAAAATCTAAACTGGAACAACATAAATTCAATGATACAAAAACTTTATTAAACAAATTCATCCCCACTCAAAAAAGCTCTGGTCACCTCTTAAAGAATCTGTAAAGAAAAAAACATCTATTCCAATCCTTAAGCAACATTCCACTACAGCAATAAATGACTATGACAAAACTCAATTACTAGGTCTTCATTCCAAAATACGTTTACTCCTAATTCAACTACTAATATTCACTTTTACAATCTTGTTAGCAATTTTCTCTCTCTTCCAAATTTTAATGTCCCCAAAATATTGAAATATTTCCCCTTCTGAAATTCATTCAATTGTTAAAACACTAAAAACTCGCAAATCTCCGGATTGGATACTTATCAAGAATCAGACACTCAAGTCACTTGTAAAGAGCAATTGCTGCTTTTACTTCTATTCTAAATCCGCATTGAGATTTAATTACTTTCCAACTACCTGGAAAACAGCAATCGTACTTCCCTTTTGTAAACCACAAAAAGATCCTAGAAACCCATCGAACTCCGACCTATTATTTACTTTCCTCTCTTTCCAAGATATTTGAAACCCTATACATCACAGATTATTACACTTCACTACAATTAACAAAATTATTCCTCCCACTCAATTTGGCTTCACTCATCAGCATGCAACTACTCATCAACTTTTAAGACTAACAGAACATATTGAAAACTCCTTTCCCTAAAACAGCATACTATTGTATTATTACTGGACATCGAAAAAGAATTCGACAAAATTTGGCATCATGGTCTTATTTATAAATTATCCAAATTGGAATTCCTACTTATTTGTTCAAAATAATTCAAAACTTTCTTTCCTATCGCACTTTTCGTGTCAAAATTAATTCCTCTTTTTCTCACTATTTCAATTGGCGCGGGCGTGCCCCAAGGGTCCTGTCTATCTCCTCTTCTTTTTAACATCTATCTCTCTGACATTCCCAACTTTACGTACTCAGAATTAGCCCTTTTTGCTGATGATACTGCATTCTTCATTAGTCATAAAAATTTAACAACTGCCAAAAATAGACTACAATCCGACCTTCTGCTTTATACAAATTGGACTTCTAAATGGCAGATTAAAATTAACATGAATAAATGTCAAGCTAAAACTCTCCACACTCTGTAAACCAATCATCCCTGCAGAAATATTAATTCTTGATCAAGCTATACCCTGGATATCACCCAACACACCTATTAAATATCTTGGACTCCTCTTAGACACTAAACTTAAATGGAATGCCCATATTAAAAACATTATACATAAAACTAACACTAAAATTTATAAATTACACTCCCTCATTAATTATAAATCCCCTATAAACATTTCACTCAGCAAAAATTAATATATACCACAATTATTTCGTCCTACCCTTACTTATGCTTGCCCCATATGGTCCAATGCTGCCAAAACCCATATTAATAAATTACAAATTCTCTAAAATAAATTCATCAGGAAAATATTTCACGCACACCGGTATATTCCCAACTCTCAACTCCATAATGACTGAAATTGACACTAATCAACTCCCTAATTCGTTCACAAAGCCTTAAATTTTTCACTCCTTAGATGACTTACAACAGACCCGCACTTTCAATTTAGGTCAAAATATCTTTTCCTCGACGTTATACTATCAAATTTTCCTAAAGATATATTTCATCCACCATAATTACTACATTTACAACATATTATCCTTCTATTCAAAATCTTTTTTACAAACTTCTTTTTTTTCATAGCATAACCTTTTCAAAAATTTAATTGTTAATAATTCTACTACAGGTTCCAGTGAGTATCAAATCGCCAGTTATTTTGTTTGTAATGTCCTAACCCTGAAAGACAATATGTCGAACAGGTAGAAATAAAAATT
>JAHLJT010004567.1:168183049-168266827 GCA_031308135.1 Acheta domesticus
TTATCAATTCTAGAGTACTTCTTAGTTTAGGGGTCTTGTCACGCAATAGAACGAGCTACGCTTGAAAGATTCGGTCTCTTCCACTTTCGCGTTCATTCTGCGCAGTGCAATGTCCTCGCGTTATGCTTTGTTCCCCCACATTGCACGGTGTCAGTATATAGGTGTGTCAATAGCCGCCTTTTGGCAAAAGTTTGAAGCCAGTTTGAGGCTAGTTCCTCGCTTATCCGTATGGTGCGCACGATCGAGTTGGGCATTCATGATGGCTCTCACAATTTAGTGGCTTTCACCAGAGGTTACAAAGCTATTAAATGGATCACATCTTGTCCCAAAAAGCCCAAGTCGTTCGAGCGCTTACATAGCGAGAACTGTGAGAACAGCCTCACATTAGCTTCAGTTTTAGAAAGGGAGTGAACCCACCTATATCTCTGACACCGTGCACATTGTAATGCCAAATTTCGTTCAAAGGCAAGTTTTCTCGCTTCGGTCGCGCGGATCACAAAGTCACGGCGAGGCGGGACTCTTGGTTCTTGCGGCCCCTGTAAACAATCTAGATAAAATCCAACGCATAATTACCAATTCACTTTTATAAGAAAGCCCTTTTAATGTTTAAGTTCAGTCTGAAATTAATAAAATTGAAACTCACCTCTCCGTTGTTGGGTAAACTGTTTGATCAATTCAAGGAATTTTTCCTTGTTGCATTCCACTTTTCTAAGTTTTTCTTCCCCCACATGTGCTCACACAAATACGAAAAGAATTGTGCAGAGCTTGGTGGCATGCAAGTTTCTTTTAACTTCGGACATTCACACTCCTTTTCCCAAAAGATCATATTTTTGGCACCATTTTATAACATAACAGCCTCACCTTTTCGCATATCATCAAGAAACACCCTGTTAAAACCTTCACTGTGAACACACTAGGTGTCCAGTATTCAAAATTGCGCATTGAAAACACGTCGTGAAGAAAGAGCACTACAAGCTTTGTTCGAATCGAATCCAACGAACAGTTGATGAGAGTCGTACCCTAAAATATGAATTAGCCCAATTCTCTTATTTCATTTCATGTATATTGTGACGAACGTGAGTTTAGAGGTTCGTCACAGGTGCCCCACACCGCATGAAAACACCATAAAAGAACGGGAAAGAGAGCGCGCCGCAGTTTTAAAAGGGCGCGCCCGCGGACGAGGAAATTGTCGCCCGCGGCGTCCGCCCGACGTCCGCGGGAAATGACGCGCATTAGCTGGAGGAGGGGAGGAGGAGGCGCCGCGTTACCCCTACGAGCATAAGGCATAAAACGCGAGTCCGCAAAGCGGAAGCGTTCTTTTTGTTTACGCCCGCCGTAGTAGCAGCACTATCTCGGGTTTTACGTCAGTAGTAGCGGCAGCTTCTCTCTTGGGTTTACATCCGTGAAGCGGCTCTGCTTGTTCACTCCATCGCCGAAGCAACGGTCGCCGATTGCAACGTATTATTAGAAAGAACATCATTAGTTAGGAGTGTTCGGCGTCAGAAAGGCGTCTAGTAGTCGTCCGCGATTTGTTGAATATTCAAGAAAGCTTTTTCTTCAGTTACGGCACGTGAAGGAGGTCGCCTGTTAAATGCGACACAAGTTGAGGCTCAGATTAAACCACGTAAATCTGCGCTGGAGTGAGAGAGAAAACTAGTACGCGGCGAGAACCATACCTCACGCCGGCGCACGAAACCACTGGGCACGAGCAAAGAACGTGCCGAACGAGATTTGGAGTACGGGCGAGTACCTTAGTTCGAAATTGACGAAGGAGGACGGAGACGGGCGGGGGGAGCAGAAGATAGAAGACGGAACGGAACCGGGAGAAGAAGACAGAAGAAAAAGGAAACGGCGCCGGGAGCGGAGGAGAGAGAGAGAGGGGGGCGCGAAGCCAGCGAGTCAGCAGAGGCGAGGCACGACTAGCGCTGCACGTGCCGGCAGCGTTCCCGCGGTAGCCAGCGACCAGACGCAAGGCCAGCTCCATGCAAAGGGGAGGTAACGGTGTAAGCGAAATCTAGGTCAAGTTCGCGCCGCGTTGAAAGAAAAATGTTAGGAGAAGTTATCGGGGAGTATGGCCTATGAAGGCGAGATAACTTTCAGTCGCAATTAGAAATGCACTAGCCATTTTGACGCTTGATTACCTGTTAGATTGTCAATGAATTGAAGTAAATTTAGTAGTAATAATGCATATTGAAATGTGGAGGAAGTCGTGCCACAGAGCACGTTAATTGTTCAGGTAATTAGAAAAAACAAATGTAAAAAAGAATGGTTAAGAGTACGCAGTTATTGAGTGTAAGAGTAAATTAATCAGTTTTATTTCAAAGGACTTCCTTATTTCAATGAACAGTAATTCGTGTGTAGAATTTGAAGAGTCTTTGGTTTTTTTTGATTTAAAGAGAATATTGTGTGTGTGTTGATGGTACGTTTTGGAAAAGTCAAGGAGGATGATGATGATTTGTGTGCAGTCTATTTGGTTATTATTTTTGAAGTCATTATTAAACTTTGTTTTACTGTTATTTGTGTTCTCTACACTCCAAAAGATCCTACTGCCCTGAGATAAAGTAAGCTCGCAAGAGCAGATTATCTGCGCACCGCCCGACGCTCAACCATTGTTGAGAGAATTAGTAAATTAATTAAATTGTGTGTTCGGGGCGATTTTGGTCAGAATATACTGGTCTTTAAAACATCCCACAACTCCACTAACTCCTGTCGGACCGTTTGGCTACACCTGCGCCATCCGTCGTGCGGAAGGATGAGTAGAATTCAAACACCCTGCCCTCCGTTGAGGTTTCTGCGGCCGCTGAAAATACATTCTTATAATTAAATGAATATCGTTACAAAAAAATCAATTACATTCCCGGTAAATACTCCAAATCACTATTGCCCAGGCAAAAACTTTCTCACATAGAGATAGTCATAAAATTACTTTCGACTAGCGAAATTCATATTGGCGCTCTCATGGAGGTACAAGAAAAAACTAGAGATTTTCAATAAGAGAAAAACTTAAAGTACAATGTAGACATTATTTCTAAGTCTTTGCGTAGTCCGCTTCCAAATTCCACAACAATCATAGAACAATAAATCAAACATCAGAAAGTAAAATCAACAAACAGACATCTCGTGATATCCAATGACGTTTGTGAGAAAATGTGTCACTTTTTGATTGACATGTGTTACAATACGAGAATTACCAAGCTGTCTCAAACGATCATTCCTAGTACATGGAGCCAGTATGTTTTATTGAACGTAAACAAAATTGTTTGTGCCTATTTGTGAGTGTTTTTTCAAGATTGTATCGAATTTTGAGAATAAACTGGAATTGTTAGGTAGCCGAAGTAAGGGTTACATTATTTATTAACGTTCAGAAACATCAAGAATGTATGTGAATATTATTTACACTGTGAAGTAATTAACATGGGTGGTTATTAAATAAATAAACAAATCATTCTCATCTCTAAATAATCCTGAAGGTTATATGTGGTAGAGCAATTTATTGTGAAAGCTGTACTACAACTACTAAGGTTTGTTGTGAAAGAAACCTTCAAAAATATATTAAGCCAGCTTTGCAAAGAAACAGTTTCCTTGCATGTGACGAGAGCGCAGACTTAATAACGATCATTGACATAATTTGTGAACATTTTTTTATCAGAGGTCGTGAAGTAACATTGCTGCTGTTACTAAAAACGTAATGGAGATGCCTAAATACTTGAATTCAAAGCCTGTAAATCGAAAAGTTCTGTGTTTGTAATGCGTATATCCGTATATTTGCATGCAGCAGCATATCGAGGAATGGTCGGCGAGCAGCACGCCAGCGGTCAGTAGCGGAACTTTTAGCTATAACAAGGACGTGGGCAAAGCGCCAAGGCTTTTAAAGCATACTAGCGGGCTATGCCTGAACCTATATTCCCAGTTTGTAACCTTTTAAAAAATAATAATTTATTTTTGTGTCCTCTCTTTGTCTCTTACTCACTTTATTCTTTCACAATTTCTGGTATAAAATACACTGTAAAAGTTTCCCATTCAAAATTATGCTCAATTAGCAAAAAAGTATTATTATTTAATTAAGTCGATTACACTAAAATGCAAGTAATGATGCACCCATAGTAGACTTGTGTTTGAAACTCTGTTTATTCAATTCTATATAGAACTGCAAACGTGTAAGATAATGACGAGTTAAAACAGGCAATTTACTTGTTAGCTTAACAAAACTCGACACTACAGCTGCGCTTCCTACATTCCAATTTTCACTTTTCCTAACCTCTTGGCATGTAGGAGGCAATTGCGGTCGACGAGGAGACCAGGACAGAGCGCCGTGAAATCTAGCTGCCACCACCACCACCACCACAGTTACTAGTCGCGAGACTTTTCTTGTCTCGCAGCGCGGGGTGTAGGGAGAGGAGGTTACTGCCTAGTCCACGGCTGTCAAACGGACCACGTGCGTGCTCGGGAGCGCGCTTGCGCTCTGCAAGGGCACGCAGTGCCCGTGGCCAAGGGGAGCCCGCGCTCCGATTTCTTAGGGATGCACAGAAAGCAGTCATGTCATAGCGGAACGTAAGAAGACGTGTAACAAGTTTCAGTCCAAATGGAATCTTGTTTCCTTCTGCAGGGAGAGCGGAAGTGATGCAATTTGTTTAATGCAGAAAGTATTTAACAACAAAAAGAGAAGCGTTGAAAAGCATTACGAAATGTTCCGTGGAGACTACAAACATTTTCGTTAAGACACGATCGATGTCCAATTTTACGTACTTATTACATATTTTCACTGTTTTTATTACATATTTATGTACTTTTTTTGACGTTGCATACTAAACATGTTTTCAGTCTCAATCATTACTTTATAATTTTTGAATTGCTTTTATCACGTGAATTTTCACACGAAAGATATGCCCATCGTATTTATTTAAATGTTTATTTTTAATAATACCGTTAGTGTTTTTCTGAAATTATAACTTATAATATTTATCTTGGTTTAATATAAATTTTGGGTTATATTTATTTTCTTGAAAATATTCATTTGAGTTATTGGTAATTAGAGTTTATAGTTCTCATATACTGTATTCTCTATCACTATGTAGAAACGTGCGTTAATGTTTCCTTGGTGTAATGAACAATGCTTGTGTAACTGCGATTTCTGTTTACATGTCAATTTCCATTAAAAATTCATAAAAATTAATAAATGTTTCTTTATGATACACCACTCGTGTGTTTGACCTAACTCGTTGCATTCGCACGAAGTTTTCTCATCCCTGCCTCCCGTCTGCGACAAGTGACTTCGCTAAGCTGATATCGCCGCGTGTCCCAAACCATTGCGAAGACCATTCGCGTGCTCGTTCGTCTGACGGCCCTGTCCCCTAGTCCCATCAGACGCGTATTGTCAACTCTCACATTATTAATACAATTTGCACCACTTTCGCTCTTAATATAACAGGAAAATATATACTATAAATTAGAACGAATAATCAAGTCATTAATACAATTCTTATTAATGAGATTTGTTATTGATCTAAGTCCTTAATTGTCATCTTCTTCTGAAAAATTGGAATCATCGCCTGGGTTCTCAATTTCACTTATTATGAGGTCGTCCACTGCGATTTCCATTATCCACCTTTTTCAGTACTCTTTAGTTTATTTGCATGGAATAAAATAGCAAATAAAACACGTGGCACAGCGAGGAACAGCGAAAACACGAGAGATGAACTCATTCGGAAGCAACGGTAGGGATCCCTGATAATCTTGCCGTGACGTTCCGAGTGAGACCAAGGTTTTGACCAGTCCGTAGCGAGTCGTGCTGATTGAGCTCTAGGGAGCTCAGGACGCCAAGATAATTCGCGCAATAAACGTAAACGTTTTTCACACCACTTTTGCACATACCATTTACTCCTTAAAATTACTTCTGCTCAGGTTAGGATATGGTCACTTACGCCACAAAGCATTTTCTTTTACGCAGTTACCAAGAGAGGTTCACTATTCACCAAATTGATTTGTTTAATAATCTAATATACTTCCGCTTACTTCTTACGTTTGCACGGACTTTATTTGAAAATTGAAAACGGTTGTACCTTCTATCACGTCATTTTCACTGCTTTGTCAATAAATTATTTACTACAGTTGAGTTCTGCTTACAGTATCTGCATTTTATACACGTTTTCAACATTCTGAACATGTAGATATAGCACTTTCTTTCCTACCTGCGCAACGTTTCCGAACCACACCCGCCGTTCCTCCCGACTCGCAGAGAAGTGAACGACCGATGGAATGTGGAGCTTAATCGTTCATGCGAATGCAATTAGAGGGAAGCACTGTCGTTCAACAGTATCACTCAAGGTTTTATGCCAGTAGATCTCGGGCCATAGAATCGACTACCTACATCTCCCTCCAAACGCTGGAACTTTGAAAAACCTGTTAGAGTGTGTAAAATTTAAGAAAACGTAACAAGAGTGTAAATGTAATTACGTTTTCTGGAAGGATATATGTATTTAACACACTACTAATAATCGCATTATGTGATTGTGATAAGGAATTGGTAGGAAATTTAAGAGATGAGAGAAATATATGACAATATTTTGACACGAAAAGACATATCCTTTACATAATACTATATATTTCAGAAGTTCATATTACTTTGAATTTATTTGGTCGTGAATTGGTCATCCTAGTACCACGCAAACGCGCCACTTGTATCCCGTCCGACGTCCAATCATATTCTCCCAAGGGCAAGTGCACGTGACTTTTGAGCGTGGGGGGGGGGGGAATCAGCACTTTTAGGTCCAATCCACTTTTTCACCCCATGGGTTGTTAGCTCTGGAGGATGCAGTATGAGATGATTTTGATGATGAATGGACAATAACAAATATACAAACGTACACAACCATACCTCTGGGAGGTCCCGAACCTGCGATCCTTCCGTCCGAGATTGCCACGACACTACTGGCTTAGCGATTTCGGCTATCTGTATCGGCATATTCTCTTGAATACTAACATTCTTACTACTATTATGGTACTAAAGTATCATTAACTTACAATTGCAATGATTCAAGGCATTGTTTACCATTAACATGTTTCACATATGGTTATAATTGAACATAATGTTGCTCAATTTGTTTCGTTAATACCAATACGATTTGAGTTGCATTTATTTTACATGTTAACTGCCTTTTGTGCACTCCAAACGTTATCTAAATACGAATCATTACATTTAGTTATATGCGGCTATTGATATTTAACTGAAAATGTTGGAAATAGAAATCAATGTGAATATCTTGTACGAAGTTGATTATTGCCATAATTCATACATGTAATTACAACTAGTATTGCTACAGAATGGCACAGACTTTCCTGTATTAGTTTTCTGTTTCCTTTGATCTCCGCTAGCTATTCGTACTTGCTACATACTCTTGTCAGATGCCATTAATCGTCGCCCAAAGTACATTTTTTTAAATATTTTCTTAATTCTTCGGTTTCCTAATAGTACAAAGGAAATATTATTTTTAGAATATTAAAGAATAAAACCTCGTCCCAAACGAAAATTTCTTTCAAAAATTGGGACCCGTTTTTAAGAAAATGGCGTTGAAGCGCTACTCTAAATTCAAAATTTGAAGCTCTTTTTTATAGAAAATGATTGAATTTTCGAAAAATTTTATTAGAAATCATTTCAATAATTTTATCTCACAAATATAATAGTGTTTATAAATTGCTGGAAAAGTGCATATTAACGGTGTAAGAGATCTTTAAAAAAATTTACGTTTGTGAAAATTTTGAAAAAACAAAAGGATACAGCAAAATTAATTCTGTCACATTAAGCGGTGCAATGAAACAATCCGTACGAAAAATGTGAAGAAAAAATTTGTAGCAGTTTTGAAGAAAATGGTGTTTGAGCGTTTCTAAAAATGCGGAGTTTTGAAATAGTTTTCACAGAAGACAATAGTTTTCACGACACTATTAGACATAATTTACTGCACATGTACTCATAATGTAATAATTTACACAAATCACTGCTAAGGTAAATATTAATGACGTGAGAGACAAGTCAAAATAATTACATTTTTGCAATTTTTAAAAAACAAAACAATAGATCAATATGGCGTTAATGTCATTTCATAAAGTCAATTTACCACTATCCCTACCAAACGTTTAAAGAAAAAATGTGGAACCGTTTTGTCAAATCTATTGTTTTTGTAATTTTTTAAAATTGCACATATAGCACGAAACATTGAGCAAAAAGTACTACAATTTTGGAAAAAAATGTATATGAAATTAACGACAGAACTGACTATAGAGAACAAATTTCATTTGAAGGAAAATCCTCTATCTTTAATTTTGTACTGTAAGAAGACGCTGAAAAAACTTCACTCTGGCAATTTTCGAAACTTGAAAGTTAACCGTGAAATTCGGACCTATGCCACCTTAGTAAGTGTTTTTACTCTACTCTTACAAGAAATTTAAAGAAAAACTTGGAGCCGTTTTTGAACAAATTTTGAAACCGTCACTGAAACTTTTGTTCATGTAAAGTACACCCAAATTTTAAAGAAGGTTTTTCAAAATTTCACAGCTTCGACTCGAGTCAGAAGGACAGGGGATTCTTTAAGTGTAATAAAATCCTACGTATGGCTTAGGCGCTAGCGGTGTTCAAGTTTCCGCATTTAAACGCCATTTTCCCGTAAATGGCTCCAAATTTTGTCTTCAAAATTTTCGGATATATAGTGCTAATTGCACTCTTTAATATGACGTAAAGTTCATTTTGGAGTTTTTTTTTCAAAAATTACACCAATGTAATTTTTTAAAAGACCTCTCACACCGATAATGTGCACATTTCCGGTAATTTTTAAACACTATTGTATTTGTGGGTTAACGTGCTTCAAATGACTTTTAACGAAGTTTTTCGACAGCTTAAATATTTTCTGTAAAAAAGAGCCTCAAATTCCGAATTTACAATAGGGCTTAAACGGAATTGTCTTAAAAACGGCTCCAAATTTTTCATTGAAAATTGTCATTAAGGACGAGGTTTTCCTGTCCTTTAGTGTTCATCACATAATATTTCCGTTCTACTATTAGGTAACCGAAAAATTAATAAAATGTCAAAAATGTAGTTTGACAGTAAAATGTACAGAAAAGTCCGTTCCATTCCGTAGGTTCACTAGTTTTTCCTTGATTTAACAACTGGATTTGTCCACTTTTTCGTTATCAGGGCCCGGCAATGAATATTTTTCTGCCAAAAGCTCGCTGGTTTTTTCGTGCAGCATTATATTACTTCGTATATACGTACGTACACGAGAAAGTAAAAACGATGAAACTAAATTTTGCGAAACAACTTTCTTGTAATGTCCGGGGTATTAGACATAAGTGCAAGAACACTGTGGTCAGCTGTTACGTTCACCAGTACCTCCTCACCATTCTCTCGCTGCGATTGGTTGAACGTGTGATGACGCAGTCATTCGAGTCGTAAAATGCTAACGTCATAAATTGTGACGTAAACGCCCTTTTATGAACGATTTCTTGCAACAGAAAAAGTAATTTATAATTATTATTATTATTACCACATACAGCAGACCTGCACAGCATTTTGCACTTTCACTGACCTCAGGAGCTGCGTGGGGGAACTCGGGTGCAAATGAGAAAATCGATGAAGGGTGGGGATGAGACCCAATATAGGAGTGGGGACCAACAATCAGAATGCGCAATTGGAAAGATAGCGCGTAAATTTAAAGTGCAATCGGCAAGAACATGACGGTCATATACAGTTCAAGTAATATTGTCTTTTGTTTTATATTGCAAATGTTTGTTCTCGGTGTACGACAGGGCGAAATATGAAACTACAACGAATTATACATATTAGACTTCGACACCAAGTATTATAATTGCTTGTAGGGCTTATAATGTAATTCGCTTTGCTACGATGTAATCACAAATTTAGTGTTGTGATAAACACAAAATTTTGATAATGAATTGTTTTTGTTTGATGATGACAGCAATAAACTATTTTTTATTAACTATGTTTAATTGAATAAGACGGTTCTCTCAAAGCAAAAACATATTGTTCTTAAAAAAATCACGATTATTTTCTGTTCTAATTTCTGACAAGAGAGTAGTCGTGTACGAGATCTAATAAAAATATAAAGCCCTTTGCATTCTATTTAACCAATACCCATGATTATCTTATGATTGTCCGTAACATATCGTCACAAAAGTTTGCTCGTTGATCTCTTGTATTCAGTTTCGTAATGGGGAAAATGGTCACAAATGTGCTATTAAACATTACCCTTCTTGGAATTGCCACATATTTTATTTTATGTCAATCTTGATGTGAGAGATTGCTCTCACGATTTTGTTCATTTTTCTATGATTTGGGGATTATAACATTCCTGGTGAACAATCAATTATTAAATCGCAATTTTGTCTTAGATAGAATTAAATAATATTTTTTTCTTATATATAAGCATATATTTTAAAGCTATTGCTTTAAAATATTGCTTAAGTCACAATGTTATTTTCTTTAAAAAATTAGAAAATGAAAATACATACAGTGGTGGATACAAAGGTGCATATAGAGTAGTGCACAGAACGTAAACAGTGAATTATGACACTGGTAACTTGAAATACTAGACATAATCCATTTAAACAAAAGAGCATTTAATTTTGAAGCATGGATCATTATTATTAGCCCAGGCATTCAATCTACGCGCCGCGTCATGCTATGTCAGATTCTCCCCTCCCCGCAAAGCTTCCTACTCCCCACTACTTGCATTTTCGGTGCTGCCACGGGCAGACGACCGGTTCGCAAGTGCAGAATGTCCGCGGGAGCAGGCGTTGTGCAGCTCTGACCTACAGCAATCCCGTTAAAGGCAATGGCTTCCTGCAAGCAGAGTACAAAGTTGGTTTGTTGGTTTTCTAAACAACTACACGGTGAACATGTCTTTCTTACACAACACATACACTCTTCTTTCTCCAACATACATAATTTCTTTCATCATTATAATTCTTTCTCCAGCATACATCACTTCAACACTTTGTATACTTTAGACATGACACACTTTCGATATGTTCTTCCTCACACTGCAGTGCACTTACTACACTCTGTATTCTATACCACATTTCAAATTGAACTATAGGCACTATAATTATTATCAGTCTTCTCTACAGTTCTCTGGCTGTAGCTGCTCTTGACCAGGCATTTGCACATTTTTTCGTGAAGGTGTCGTTGCATCTCAAGTGTGCCGGGGATTTCTATTCAGAAGTGAACAGGTAAATAAGAATTCATTTCCATTCAAAAACAAATTTATTTGAGCGATAATACATAAAATAAATCTTGAAATGGCGAATGATCTCGTCAGTGATTATTTTAATGTCTTGATTGAATTGTACAAGGAGTTGTCTGCATTGTTCTTAAACACTTTAAATTGAATTTACAGTGTCAGATTTACAGAATTTACAGGCCGAGATCGCTAGGGCAGTAGTGCCGTTGTCTTAGACCGTGGGGTCGCAGGTTTGAGTCCCGCCTCGGGCATGGTTGTATGTGTTTGTCCCTATCATCTCCATATCGTTTCATCCTCATACCATAACGTTACATCCAATAGTAGTCGCTAATGCCCGAGTAGTTGATGTGACCTTAAATAACAAGAACAAAAAAACAACAAAGATTTCTCTGGTAAATTTGGCGCCGCGTTGGCGGCACTGCTTCGATTCCTTAGAAGCAGATCAGGTACTTATAGAGAGACCTATCCTTAGAGAAAGATCGGGCCCTTAGAGAGAGGTCCTTAGAGTCCTTAGAGGAGGCGCCTCTATCCGACGACCGTGGGGAAGGACTGGCGAATGGCCTCGGCTACAAAACGACGTAGGGAAGCCCTAATGGGGATTTGAAATCATCTCTTTCAGTTTCACAGATTTTCAGCGAAACCCACGTCATTAGCATGATTTTCGGCGACACTCGCGTCGTTCCCCTGCTTTTCGGAGAAACACGTCGTTATCCCGATTTTTAGCGAAACTCATGTCCTTGGCTTGGGGGCTCCAAACCGGTCGAATCTCGATACGGGTTGTAACCCCCCAGTTGCGCTCTTGGCTTCGTCGTGGCAGTGCCCCATACTTGAGAAGGGGTTTTCCCTCACGTCTTGTGATTAACGCTCTAACTTGAGTCTGGTGCAATTCTGGATTACTGGTCGCCCCGAGTGGTGGGGTGACCCTATCCAGGTTTAATTGGAGTGATGCTCCTGGAAGCTTTGCGTGCCGGCGATTGCCGCCAGCCTGATTGATTGATGAGTGATACAGGGCGCGTCAGCAACTAATGTCATTAGTCCCGTATGCGTAGTGGGCGTGTGTTTTCCTCGGGAGTTGGCGATGGCATTCCCTCGCTGAGTGATGAGATATGGCTCCGACCTACACAGGCTTGCAGGGGTTTCCCCAACCAGGTATCTTCCACTGGTCCAAGCTCCAGACTGGTTTCCCGGGATGTGTGGTAGTGCAGTGCAGGTAAGTGTAGGTGTGTGTAAGTAACGGGTGAGAGAAAGGTGTAAGGAAGACGAAGGAAAGATCGCGCGCGGCAGTAGCCCGTTTGTTAGGATACTGCTCTGGGATTCGCGTGGAGTTGATCGGAGAAAGCACGGAAAACTGCTGGCCAGCAGGCGGTCGCTGGAATTCTCCCCCAGACACCGACAAAATTCGACCTAGCAATAAGTTAGAGTCGAAAATATTTCGACTTTCAAAACTCGATCCCTAGGACTTTGCGGTCATAGTCACTCCAGTGGCAACAGTTGATGCCCTGAGCCGCGGGAGCCGGTGCTGCCAGCCTGACGGAGCATGAATGCTATCAGAAGGGATGGGGCAAATGCTATCAGAAGGGATTGCCCGCTTTGGGCCGAAGAAAATGCCCCCTTGTGTGAAACTAAAAATAACTTGGATTGTGGTCTAGGCTATCCGGGATGAGCCGCATCATCGATTTGGTGGCTGACGTTTTGGCCAACATATTGTGGCCTTCCTCAGAGCGTACTGCCCAGTAGGGGCGTAGGCTCAGTAGGGCGTACGCCCCAGTAGGGCAGGCGTACTGCCCAGTAGGGGCGTAGGCTCAGTAGGGCGTACGCCCCAGTAGGGCAGGCGCTCTGAGGAAGGCCACAATATGTTGGCCGAAACGTCAGCCACCAAATCGATGACGCAGCTCATCCCGGATAGCCTAGACCACATGAATTCCGGCCGCGGAAACCTACGCAATCAAGAACTTGGATTGCTATCCGCCTTGATCACACGAGATGTCACGATGTTCGTGATTGCATTCGCTACATCGTGCAATTTGATGTTGGGTTCGCTTGCACGGTTGGAGTATTGTGGCTGTTGACCACTGATTGGAGTTATGACTGGACTGGTGTTATAAACGGATATTGAATTGCTTAGAAAGGGAATTCAATTCGTGATTAAAAATTGGCTGACGTGGAGTCGAAGATGGAACGGAATATGTTATACATCGTACATCATACGAGATAATTTCTCCGACTGATTTGTAGACATTTCTATTGTATTTAATTTCTCAGAATCATCTCGATGTCCCACTTTGTAACTTACATATTTAATTAGAACGTTTCAGATTACAATGGTATTTTTTTAATTTTTAAACTGTCGAATTACGGGAGAAATTAAAGAAATAAAAATAAAAAACATCAAAACATGTTTGTTTTTTAATTTGACGAATTCAATACATAAATAAAATGAAAGAGCATCTTTTTTTCTATAATGTCGCAAAATATTAAATTTCAGTCACAATTACAACATGACTTAAAAATGATTAATTCAGCGATGCGAGCATTTTTTCGAAACTTTTGAAAATTAATATATTGACGAAAATTAATATTCAGAAAAAAATGAAAGACGCGTGTTTCATATTTTGCTTTCACAGAAAAAAGTTTAACATTTTGGGACATCAAGATCAAATTTTCGATCTTCCAGAGGGCCGTGCCAAGTAATCGGACTGTTTTCGCTCGGAGAATCAATATAATTACAAAATATTAGCGAACCAGCCTGCCACTGGTAAGAAAAACTGACATTTATCATAAATTTGTTCAAATCAATTGCAGACATAAATAAATCCAGCTGTAACTCACTCTGTACGTGTTTCACACTTTCCCCTCCGGGGAGACTGTATTGGGCATTGAAATTATATGTTCCATCAAGACCTGCAAATAATGCAGAATAATAATTCAAACTTACCTGAAACTATTACATCTCAAAATGTGTTATCACAAGATATAATATATCAGTCACAAAATGCTTCTCTTCAATCAACATCGCATGCTGTCAATGTACCTCAAGCTACTCTCGGATTGATAGAAATGCAAACGGACAACCAGCCTCCCTTCATTTACACAGACATTTCGTATAATGCAAATAGAAGCCAGCCTCCTCTACAAGAAACAAATCCAGCCAAACGTCAAAAGTCATTGCCTCAAGATGTGATACATCAACCTCAAAATTCTTCTCTGCAATCAACATCTTCTACTACCATCAATGTTCAAGCTGCTCCCGGATTAGAAGAAATGCCACCTAATAACCAATCTTCCACAACCTTTACACACACTTCAGGTAATACAAATAATCAACCTCCTCTTCAAGAAGCAAATTCAGCCAAACGTCAAAAACAATGTAAACCAACCTATTCAATTCCAACATACTCCAGATACGACATCTTGAATGAAACTGCCGATCCTGATAACGAACTCTCTAACTCTGAAGTGAAAATTCCACCGTTTACAGTGATTGGAAAAAATTACCAGCTATTAATACAAGATATATCAAAATTGTGCAACATGAATACACTAAGTCTCGCAAAATGAAAAAAATACAGTTCACATCTATTGACGACTTTAGGAACTTTCACAAATTTAGTGAATCAAACAACATTCAATTTTATACATATCAAGATCCATCAAAAAGTGTTTCCCTGTGATGCTTAAAAACATTCCTGCTTCAATTTCAGAAATAGACATTTATAATGAACTATTTAGGTTACAATATCCCATAATCAGTGTTAGAAGACTTTACGACAAATCCAGAAAACCTCTTCAAACGTGTGCTTTAGACCTACAAAACTCCAAAGAAGGTAAAGAAATTCTACACCTGAAAACCTTATTTCATTGCTTAGTGAATATTCAACCAAGAACTCAACGTTCTTCACCCATACAATGTAAAAACTGTCAACGATTTGATCACTCACAGGCAAACTGTCGTTTTAACTCCCAGATGTGTCAAATGTAATCAGAATCACCACTATCCTCTTTGCAACAAACCTCAAAATGCACTTCCGATTTGTGTTAACTGTAACCAGAATCACACTGCTAATTATAGAGGATGCCCTTTTTTTAAACAAGCACTTAACAACAAAACTTCTAAATTCAATAATACTTCACAAGAGACCATACATAATTTGGAAAATACAAATACACAGCCTAAAACCTTCACATTCCACAACACAGACTTTCCCCCACTTCAGAAACCACCTAATGCCTGGTCAAATACAATATTCCAACACAGCTCGCAATTCTCAAAATATTAATAACATTAACACTTCTTCATTAAATATCTCACAATTAATTACCACAATAGTTACGCAAGTTATATCTTCACTAATACCACAAATTCAACAAATCATAGAATCACTTCTGAACAAACAAAATGTCTAAGAAAACTAACAGCATAACACTGCTCATTGGAATGCCAATGAATTAAAAGGCAACATCAATTATTTGAACATTTTCTTTATTCCCACAACATCCAAATAGCATGTATCACCGAAACGCATCTCATTCCCAATGAAAAATTTTATTTACATGGATATAAAATATACAAATATGACAGAATTGACAATATAGCATCGGGTGGCGTAGCTATTATTATTTCTTCCAAACTCAAATCTTTTCTTATAAATACACCTATCACTCCCTCCCTCGAATTCATTACAATAATAATCAATATCAATCAAATCCATTACCACCTTACAGTTGCGTATAGCCTCCGAAATATAATTTCCCGCCGACATATTTTAAAAGCTTATTTAACAATACAACAGATAAAATCATACTGCTCGGAGACCTAAATTGTAAAATCAAATCTGGGGAAGTCTTAATAATAATCCAAATGGTATAAAATTACACAAATTTATTGCTAATCAATCTTCAAATTCATGCCCCTAATGAACCCACGTATTATTCATATAATGAAAATATCATCCCAGATATTTTAGATATACTAATCACACAAAACATAAACCTTCCAATTACTCAAAACGTATTACCTGAGCTTGATTCAGATCATTATCCAGTTACTATAAACATTTATTTCAACTCTCATATCACCTATTCTAACTCTTCTCCTATATTCCAAAAAGTAAATTGGAATAAATTTACATTAAATATTGAAAACAGCATTCAATTCCCCACAAATATATTATCAACTCATGACATAGACTCGTACATCACTTATTTCACGGATGCAATAAATCATAATTTACACATAAGTTCTAAATATATACCAAAAACTAATTTCGTAAATTATAAACCTCTACCTTTACCTATTATTAACCTTATTAAAACTAAGCACTCCCTAAGACGATTCTGGCAACAAACCAGGCGTAAAGATATTAAAACTAAACTAACAAATATCTAGGATTATAAAATCTAAACTGGAACAACATAAATTCAATGAATACAAAAACTTTATTAAACAAATTCATCCCCAATCAAAAAAGCTCTGGTCAACTCTTAAAAGAATCTGTAAAGAAAAAACATCTATTCCAATCCTTAAGCAAACATTCCACTACAGCAATAAATGACTATGACAAAACTCAATTACTAGGTCTTCATTTCCAAAATACGTTTACTCCTAATTCAACTACTAATATTCACTTTAACAATCTTGTTAGCAATTTTCTCTCTCTTCCAAATTTTAATGTTCCCCAAAATATTGATAATATTTCCCCTTCTGAAATTCATTCAATTGTTAAAACACTAAAAACTCGCAAATCTCCGGGATTGGATACTATCAAGAATCAGACACTCAAGTCACTTGGTAAAAGAGCAATTACTGCTTTTACTTCTATTCTAAATTCCGCATTGAGATTTAATTACTTTCCAACTACCTGGAAAACAGCAATCGTACTTCCCTTTTGTAAACCACAAAAAGATCCTAGAAACCCATCGAACTACCGACCTATTAGTTTACTTTCCTCTCTTTCCAAGATATTTGAAACCCTTATACATCACAGATTATTACACTTCACTACAATTAACAAAATTATTCCTCCCACTCAATTTGGCTTCACTCATCAGCATGCAACTACTCATCAACTTTTAAGACTAACAGAACATATTGAAAACTCCTTTCACCTAAAACAGCATACTATTGTATTATTACTGGACATCGAAAAAGAATTCGACAAAATTTGGCATCATGGTCTTATTTATAAATTATTCCAAATTGGAATTCCTACTTATTTGTTCAAAATAATTCAAAACTTTCTTTCTAATCGCACTTTTCGTGTCAAAATTAATTCCTCTTTTTCTCAACTATTTTCAATTGGCGCGGGCGTGCCCCAAGGGTCCTGTCTATCTCCTCTTCTTTTTAACATCTATCTCTCTGACATTCCCAACTTTACGTACTCAGAATTAGCCCTTTTTGCTGATGATACTGCATTCTTCATTAGTCATAAAAATTTAACAACTGCCAAAAATAGACTACAATCCGACCTTCTGCTTTATACAAATTGGACTTCTAAATGGCAGATTAAAATTAACATGAATAAATGTCAAGCTAAAATCTCCACACTCTGTAAACCAATCATCCCTGCAGAAATATTAATTCTTGATCAAGCTATACCCTGGATATCACCCAACACACCTATTAAATATCTTGGACTCCTCTTAGACACTAAACTTAAATGGAATGCCCATATTAAAAACATTATACATAAAACTAACACTAAAATTTATAAATTACACTCCCTCATTAATTATAAATCCCCTATAAACATTCACTCAGCAAAATTAATATATACCACAATTATTCGTCCTACCCTTACTATGCTTGCCCCATATGGTCCAATGCTGCCAAAACCCATATTAATAAATTACAAATTCTCTAAAATAAATTCATCAGGAAAATATTTCACGCACCCTGGTATATTCCCAACTCTCAACTCCATAATGAACTGAAAATTGACACTATCAACTCCCTAATTCGTTCACAAAGCCTTAAATTTTTCAACTCCTTAGATGACTTACAACAGACCCGCACTTTCAATTTAGGTCAAACATATCATTTTCCTTGACGTATACTATCAAAATTTCCTAAAGATATATTTCATCCACCATAATTACTACATTTACAACATATTATCCTTCTATTCAAAATCTTTTTTACAAACTTCTTTTTTTTCATAGCATAACCTTTTCAAAAATTTAATTGTTAATAATTACTACTACAGGTTCCAGTGAGTATCAAATCGCCAGTTATTTGTTGTAATGTCCTAACCCCTGAAAGACAAATATGTCGAACAGGTAGAAATAAATTCAAAAAAAAAAAAAAAGATCAAATTTTCCTTAAATGTGAGATTTGGCGTGGAATGACCCAGAAGGCTCTTATTCCAAACAGTAACCGTACTGTATCCAGCACACTTTGCCAATACCAACACTAGCATAGAAATGTTAGCAAAATTAGTCTCCTTGCAACCTAGTACTAATGCCAAACTTTGAATAAACAAATGAAGGGGGAAAATCATTGTTCTTCGACATTAAGGTACTTATCAATGTGTCGAGATTTAATTTATTTCAATAAAGTTTATTTTAAATATTAATTTATTTATAATTATTGTATTTATATTTAATATTTATTTATAAAGTTAAATATTACTTTATGTTAATAAATCTTGTTAGGTTTTCTTTTCTATTAAATACTTTTTATATTCCTGTACTTCTTTTATACACTACTGGGATTTGGCATTTCAATGGCTTAACTAACAAATGAATTTTTCCCACTAGTAACAGTTTTTTAAAATTTTATTTCTTCTTGTTCGGCATTTCTGCCTTTCAAGGATGTTTACATACAATTACATAACGTTAAGATGAACCATCTTCAGGTCTGTCAATATTCTTTCTGTAGAAGTTTGTTAGAAAAAAAAGAGTTGGTGTTGTTGTGTGTGCGAGGGTGTAAGAGAGAGAGAGAGAGTAACAGTTTATAATTTCATTTACTTAGGGAGACTTGAAAATGTCTTTAGGGTAGCGTGAATGAATTCTCCGTGGTTGGCTGTAATTTTTACCTTAATGGTAAGTTGCTGTAGCTGGGGATTCTGATAGTAATTCATAAAAGTTTTTTGAAATTTTGATTATGTAGTCTTGAAAAGATTCTATTTTTAGTTCTCTATGCAGTTGGTCGTTACTTATAAACCACGGAGCTTTGGTTATTTTTCTGAGACACTTATTTTGGAAAATTTGGAGTTTGTTAATGTGGCTGTTGGCTGCTTTTATCCAAACGGGGCTTGCATAGGTTAGCAATGGTCTAATTACTGTTTTGTAGATTATTTTACAGCATTCTATGTTAAATGAAGATTTATGATTTAATTGTGGATAGAGTTTTATAATTTTTGTTTATGTTTTGTTTATTGTGTTTGTGATATGTGCTTTCCAGGTTAATTTGGTGTCCATTGTGAGTCCAAGATATTTAACTGGTGTTTTATTTGGTAGCCACGGTATGGGCGTGTTTCGAATGCGTAGAGGAGGAGGTAATTTAGGTTTACGAAGGGTGAAAATTTTTGCTTGTGATTTTGAAGCATTAATTTTGATTCTCCATTTTTCGATTCATTTCAAAAATTTAAGGAAGTCATTTTGTAATTGATCGTGTGCGCATAAAATATCGTCGTGTGATGTGAATAGTGCCGTGTCATCAGCAAACAAAGCTATTTCTGAGGACTAGTAACAGTGATTTCCAGCATCTCTAACTCTCCCTATTGGTGTCCAGCACTGTCTGCACTACCCAGAGATTGTAAACAATACCTGAATTTCCAACAATGCCGTACCACGGATATCACAAAAATAACTGGTAGTCATTCACTGGGATGTGCGTAATATGTCAAATCAAAACAACTCCCTGGCGCCTCGAGGCCACCGCCTCACGGCCTCCAGCAGCGCCCACGCCAAGGGGCAGGTCGCCAAGAGCCCCGCGATCGCCCACAGGCACACGGGCACGCTGCCAGACGCGTCCAACACCAGCCCTGCAACAACAAACAACAACAACAATAATAATAATATTAATAATAAAACAGCCCACATTTTGCGCAAAGTTTTGTAGAGGCACTGACAGTCACCGGATCTGCTCCTTAGGTAGCTGGTTGCAACCTGGAGTAGATTTTATATTCAGCCGACTCATAACATCTTTAGTCGTGATGTAATGGAAATAATAATAACAGTAATAATAATAATAATAATAATAATAATAATATGTAGTGGGTAACCAATCACTAATGAGGCAGGTCCTGAAATCTGACCGAAGAATTGATATACAAAACAAAAACAATACTTATTATTTTATATAACAATATTTATTAACATAAATTAATATTTAACTTTATAAATAAATATTAAATATAAATATAATTATTATAAATAAATTAATATTTAAAATAAACTTTATTGAAATAAATTAAATCTCGAATAATAATAACAACAACAACAATAATAATCATAATAATAATAATATTAATAATAATAATAATAATAATATGTAGTGGGTCATCAAGATGACCCTCTAATGAGGCAGGTCATGAAATCTGACCGAAGAATGGGAAACAGAGGCATTGTAAGTGTAGCAAGAAACATTGCGAACAAGACTATGCAAGACTACCAGAATGACAGAGACACTGAACTTCTGATGCTACTTAACATGAAATTTGAGACACAAAAAAGGTTAAAGAAATCGTGGAGAGACAAACCACTCCACGGACAATACCTAAAAAGAATGGACAAGGTGCAGATCAATAATGATCAATCATTTACAACATAAACAAAATTCAAAACAACAGAAAATAAAAAATTAACATTCACACAATATTTACAAATCATTCACACCACGAGACATGCGCATTCTCCCTGTATGGCCATTTTCTTTGTGAATAAAATTTAAATTAATAAAATGATGACATGTTTGGGCTTCAACAAAATATGATAATTCTCGTCGTATTTATCAAAGTACATACATCGCTACTTCCCTTTTCGTAGCGATGTCGTAACTGCGCCCAACTTCCTTGACGTCCACGACACTACACCAAGTTCCAGTTACCATTTTCCATGTCATCAACACAACTCACATATAAATCGACTGTCACTATTAAAAAAACGTAACATTCTTTTCTTCAAGTCCAAAAATATTTTCTCGCATAGCAAGGCATGAGGTCCTCTCACCTCTGAGACTAGAATTCATCTACCAAAAAGTACTGTTGCAATTCATTAGCAAACCGTTTCCTCAACAAAACTCAGTCTTTTGTCCTTCTTTATTGACATCCAATTATTCTGATTTACGCGTCCCCAGCGTCCCTTTGCTTAACGGTATCTGCCAAAAATTCCCTAAATTCCCGTTTTGAATGCTTATTAGTCCGAAACACCCCAATTTCCCGTTATTCAGTTCGAATTTCGTACTTTTCTGTGATTACTCACATCAGCAATTCTCCGTCACTTGTCTTTTGACAACGGCGGAATATTCACACTGTTAAATAGAAAAACACACACTTGCCGCCTTATAAACTATGTGCTGCGGTAGAAAGTTATTCTTAAATTTCCCTTAAGCTAATTATTGTTTTGATTTAATATTTATTCACCGCGGTATTTCGTACACAATAAATGTTCGCACGCCATTCTGCCGTCATTTGTTGAATCTATCGTCCATTCGTGCACAAAAGCGTCCGCCTACTATCTCTGTGACGGTTCTTTTATTGTAAAAAAATACAAATCATTACAACTTGTTGTCTTAAGCGTAGTCTAAGGGGGGAAAGAGGGTGTGAAGTGAATAATATGTTAATACACTGTGCTTCAGTATAATGTGCATTCCAGCGAGGTATTGGTAGATAAGTAAAATATATGTTCAAAACTATTTTTTTTTATTTTTTAAATCGTCCAACACATTGCGAGCGATCGACAATCGACCGAAAAATGACCTCGCGATCGACCGGTCATTAAGTTTTGAACGAAATGTTTGAACATATAACAATCTCTGCACACACGAACTTACCTAGCAGAGGAGACAGAACTCCGGCACACATATTCATAAAAAGAATAACGGCAAAAGCTGAGGGGAACTTGGACGCCGGAACGATTTCTGCCACAGTGAGGAATATTGTAGTAGAAATGATTCCTTTACATATGCCTACGATGACCGCCAGTATGAGCAGCGGGTACCACGACGTCACAAAAGATAGTCCTGCGGACAGAGAGAACAATGAAGGATACATAAGACATTACCATTTTTGTATCCACATTATTAATCATCACCACTTCCTCCTGTAGATCTACGGTGTAATTCTAACTTTGGGCCTAAGTCAAAGTTACTGCAACAATGGATACCTTTCAAAATTGTAATTTCTGTAATTACGTAGTTATTATGTTTCTAATCATGTAGTTGTAAAAGGGTATATAAAGATAAAGATAAATTTATTTAAACTGCAATTGGATATAACCCGGTGGCAGCTAATTACAAAAACATAAAAATACACAGTCTCTCAGTAACATAGAATACTACTACCAATAATAATAATAATAATAATAATAATAATAGTGAGGTAATATAACACACAAATTATATAATAATTATAGTAATAATAATAATGGTAAAATAATAAAAATAATGGTTCAATAATGATAATAATATAAAAACTGACTGATTCATTAACATTAAATTGCATTAAGAGAAAAAAATCTTTAATCTAACTCCGCACTGAATGTTTATACAATTATGATCACTTAACTTCACTTCACTAAGACCAGAAAACATTTCATTCTTTATTTCTCTGCTACACACTGCACGACACCTCACTTCACAATAGAACACTTATGCATCGCTATGTAACACACTGTTCTTCCTCATTTACTTAATAATACCCTAAATTAATTTCCTAAACTGTTGAACGCTTTGAGGAAAGGGTTCAAAGGGTTTTGCAGGCAATCTATTCCATTCCGTAATCGTTCGATTTGTAAAAGAAAATTTCCCGACATCCCTTCTCTGCTGTCTTAAATTTATTTTGTGCCTGTGATCCCCTCTACTGATGTATATAGAAAAGGAATACATAGCCGTCGATTAATTTCTTTCCAAACTGGATGACCATTACAAGCTTAATACAAGGCGCAGAGTCTTGCTACTGATCGCTTGTTTTCGAGTGAATCCCACCCCGCCATTTTCTTGTTCCTGAAAGTAAATTTAGCTGCTTTATGCTGAATCCTTTTCAAGTGTTTACATTGCATAATTTTGTGCGGATCCCAACAAATTGATTCATATTCCATTGTCGGACGAACAAGAGATAAATAAGCAATTTCTATCGCGTTTGTCGCACTCTTTTTTAGGATGCGCATTACAAAGTGAAGAGATCTCCAGGCTTTCCCTACAACAAAATCTACGTGTTTTTCCCCATTTAATTTACTATCGAAATGGATTCCTAGATACTTGAACGAGGAAACTCTCGGAATAACGTCCTTATTTAAACGGTAATTTGTTTCACTGTATTTATGACCCCTGCCAAAAGTGATTGATTTACTTTTATAGCTATTTATGGACATTCCGTTATTTTCCGCCCAGTAATTTAACGCATCGAGATCCCGTTGCAGCTTTTCTTCATCTCTTTTCGAATTAATACTACGATATATTATGCAATTGTCTGCAAATAGCCGAACATTTGAATTAATTGCGCTGGCAGATCATTGACGAAAGCTAGAAATAGAAGGGGTCCAATAACACTCCCCTGCAATATTCCTGACGTAACGCTTGCTCGGAAGATAACACTTGCCCAATTCGGACTTTCTGTTTTCTATCTCGCAGAAACTCGCTATCCATGCCACCACCCCTGGAATCTATGCTTGAATTCATTAATTTCTGTACAAGCCAAGCGTGTGGAACGACATCAAACGCTTTGGCAAAATCTATAACTACTGCATATACTCTCCCGCCCGCGTCAATTTCATCTGCTAGATCCTTAATAGCGTGAGTACCTGACTTTCGCATGAGTAACAACTCCTGAACCCGTGTTGCTCATCGTAGAGCCATTTTTTAATTTCTTATTCTTTCTTAATGTAACTCCCAACTAGATGCTCCATAAGCTTGCAGACCACTGACGTAAGACTTACAGGCCTATAATTGCATAATTTAGTTTTGTTACCACCCTTAAAAATTGGTACGACAAAAGCTAATTTCCAATCTTCAGGTCCTTTGAATTATTCAAAGACACGTGAAAAATTCTAATTAGGTACGGTAATATTGAATCTCCTCCTAGTTTAATTAAATCCGTAGAAATGTCGTCTGGACCCCTTGACTTACCATTTTTCATAGACTTTACTTTATTGCATAGAACAATACTTCAATATTAAACTGATTCGCAACTGAAGGCCCTTGAATAAGTGAATGGTCCGTACTGGTTTTGAAAACCGAACTGAAATACTTATTGAATGCATCTGCTTTTGCCCGATTGTCAGTAATTAGAGTGTTTTCATTTTCGCGAATAACTGGGATATCCTCTTTATTTCCTTTCCTTCTACGAACATATTTATAAAATCCCAAACCAGACTGTTAACAAGGGTTTGGACTTTCCCTTTGCTCACGGCTCCCCTCCAGTTTGCGCTCGGAATATTTAAGTGGCCTCCAATAGCAATAGGATGGCCATTTTCGTTTTCCGATCTCTGAATGTCATCTAAAATGTGGTATTCGTCGCTCGGAGGCCTATAGCATTCAATAATTTCTAATATAGTTCCTGACGTCATAATTTCTATTCCCATCATTTCAAACTCTCTACTGACCCACTCAATATCTATGTCCTCTTTGACGCAAATAAAGACACGGCCCCTCTACTATTTCCATCCCTCCTAAGGATCTTGTAATGGGAATGAAAAATTACACCAGACTGAACTTATATTGTCTTTCATAATTATCAACAACTTATTAAAACAATAGGATCATTCGGACGACGCCATCCGGACGACGGCATCCGGACGACGCCATCCGGACGACGGCATCCGGACGACGCCATCCGGACGACGCCATCCGGACGACGCCATCCGGACGACGCCATCCGGACGACGCCATCCGACGGACGCCATCCGGACGACGCCATCCGGACGACGCCATCCGGACGACGCCATCCGGACGACGCCATCCGGACGACGCCATCCGGACGACGTCATTCGGACGTTATCCTGACGACGCCATCCGGACGACGCCATCCGGACGACGCCATCCGGACAACGCCATCCGGACGACGCCATCCGGACGACGCCATCCGGACGAACGCCATCCGGACGACGCCATCCGGACGACGCCATCCGGACGACGCCATCCGGACGACGCCATCCGGACGACGCCATCCGGACGACGCCATCCGGACGACGCCATCCGGGACGACGACCATCCGGACGACGCCATCCGGACGACGCCATCCGGACGACGCCATCCGGACGACGCCAATCCGGACGACGCCATCCGGACGACGCCATCCGGACGACGCCATCCGGACGACGCCATCCGGACGACGCCATCCGGACGACGCCATCCGGACGACGCCATCCGGACAGACGCCCTCCGGACGACGCCCTCCGGACGACGCCATTCGGACGACGTCATTCGGACGACGCCATCCGGACGACGCCCTCCGGACGACGCCCTCCGGACGACGCCATTCGGACGACGTCATTCGGACGTTATCCTGACGACGCCATCCGGACGACGCCATCCGGACGACGCCATCCGGACGACGCCATCCGGACGACGCCATCCGGACGACGCCCTCCGGACGACGCCATCCGGACGACGCCATCCGGACGACGCCATCCGGACGACGCCATCCGGACGACGCCATCCGGACGACGCCATCCGGACGACGCCATCCGGACGACGCCATCCGGACGACGCCATCCGGACGACGCCATCCGGACGACGCCATCCGGACGACGCCATCCGGACGACGCCCTCCGGACGACGCCCTCCGGACGACGCCCTCCGGACGACGCCCTCCGGACGACGCCCTCCGGACGACGCCCTCCGGACGACGCCATTCGGACGACGTCATTCGGACGACGCCATCCGGACGACGCCATCCGGACGACGCCATCCGGACGACGCCATCCGGACGACGCCATCCGGACGACGCCATCCGGACGACGCCATCCGGACGACGCCATCCGGACGACGCCATCCGGACGACGCCCTCCGGACGACGCCCTCCGGACGACGCCCTCCGGACGACGCCATTCGGACGACGTCATTCGGACGTTATCCTGACGACGCCATCCGGACGACGCCATCCGGACGACGCCATCCGGACGAGCCTCTGCTTTTCCGCCTGAGAACTTTCAAAAAATTTTATTACAATTTATTTTATGATAAAAAGGAGATCATTCAATGAGAAATACGTATGCAATTTAGATGAAGGGTTTCTCACATGGGAAGCGGGAGTGAAAGCTTCGTGAAGCAGGAGTAGTTCGTATTTTAGTTCCGGTAAGAAGGTGCTGCTGCAGAGGGCGCCACTGTCATGGTCCCCACCACGTTGGATGGGAGTTGAAGGGCCCTGGTGTGGACTCACCGAGCGCGGCGGCCCGCAGTGGCAGAGGCGCTGGCGGCGTAGGCGACGCGGTTGCGGGGCGCCCACCCAGCGCCCCACCAGCAGCATGAGCACGCGCCCGCCCAGGTCGCCGCTCGTCAGCGCCGTCACCGCCTGCGCCACCTGCCGCACGCGCACGGCTGTTACACACTGCATGGGCCACCACGTATACTTTGTGCGACACTTGTGCGTATACTTTGCGATTTTCGTAACTTTGTCCCTGAAAGGAATCAGCTGTTTCGCTGCCATCCAATCAGGAACTTATATTTCGCGACAGTGACGTTCAAGCTCTCGATTGGATGAAGCTGTGAACAGCTCACTTCTGTCAGGGACAAAGTTACGAAAATCGCAGTATAGGCTCTTTGCACAGTGAATGCGAGAGAGAGGGAGATAGCCCAGCGCGCCCTCTTGTGCGCATGCGCGGAGGAACCAGCTGGTGTCTATCCGGTGGCGCACGCGCACGGCTGTTACACCCTGCACGGGCCACCACGCACAGTGGCAAAGCTGAAACGTGACCTCGGAGCCTTATACTGCGATTTTCGTAACTTTGTCTCTGACAGAATCAGCTGTTTCGTTGCCATCCAATCAGGAGCTTATATTTCGCGACAGTGACGTTAATACGGTGACGTTCAAGCTCCCGATTGGATGAAACCGAGAACAGCTGATTTCTGTCAGGGACAAAGTTACGAAAATCGCAGTATAGAGTGGCGAAACTGAAACGTGACCTGGGATCCTTAGGCTCTTTGCGCAGTGAGTGCGAGAGAGAGAGAGAGAGAGAGAAAGAGAGAGAGCCCCGCGCGCCCTCTTGTGCGCATGCACGGAGAAACCACCGGAGTGTCTATCCGCTGGCAGGCTCCCCGCTCAGCTACGGGCCCTACTAATTCCCTCGCGCCTAAACGGGAAAAAGGAAGTCGAAAATATTTAATTTTCTTTATTGATTCAGGAAAAAAATATTGAAAATATAGCGCACATAACGACAGATTTTGGGTATTCTAAGGCTCCCAGATTACCCTTCAGCTTAGCCACTGACCACGCATCCCCATTGATTTATTAGCACCGGAAGATCCAGCTCAGATGTGACTGCAGCACTTATGACCGGGAGATCAAAGGTTCGAGTCCCGACGGGGCAGGAGTATCGACACTAGCTAGATAGCTGTGTCGAATATAGTCGCTGACCGCAGGAGAATTCTAGAGGCCAACTAATCGGTAGTTTTTCACTGTTTTTTTCTATGAATACCAGGCGAATGCCGGAGAAAATACTCTAACAAACGAGCCACAGACAGCGCACGATTTTTTCTTCCTCTTTCTTGTCCCATCCCCATCCCTTACTTACACACACACGCACACGCCCTACATTACCACCCCAGAAGACTAGTTTTATTTTATGAGTTTGTCCAGGCTGGGTGCCTCGCTGGTTGGTTAGAACCTCACCAGCTGACCTGTATGTCGGCGCAAGATCTAATCGTCCAGCGGGGAGAGATCACAGCCTCATCCTGAGTCAAACATACAACTTTAGGAACTAATGCCAAATTTTAAGGGCGTTTTTGGTCCCGCCCATTAGTTCCGTAAGTGTAGTGCTTCTGTCGCGAGAAATGACGATGAACTTCCCCCGCTGGATCCGGCGCGGGCTAAGACGGCTTGCGGGGATTTTGCAACTTATCTGCCATCAGCGTGGCACCGCATCAGTCGGGACCAGCTCTAAGCTCTGGACCGGTCTTCCGGCATGTGGAGTAGAGCAGTGCATATAAGTGCAAGTGTCTTTAAGAAAGGGGAAGGACAGTTCGCGAAAGTTGTTAGGGTATTACTGTAGCCAGTTTGTTAGGGTACTGCTAAGGCATTCGCCTGGCGTTGATGGAAGAAACGAACGACGGCCTATAGAATTCTCCAGACAACAGCTGAACTCAACCTAGTCATCTAGGTAGTGTCAAGAATTCTGTCACTGTCGGGACTCGAACTCTCGTACCTCCCGGTCAGAAGCACTGAAATGCCATCATGCTAAGCAACCTTTGCCAGTGTCCGAAATGGAAAATCGTCTCCAAAAGGCATCTCTCTATGCAAAACGTCGTTGTCAACTTCGTACTCCAAAATGCAAATACTACTACAACAATAACCAGCGTTACTACTACTACAACAACAAGCAACTACATTGCGATTTTTCTAACCCTGCCCTCAAGCCCCTATCGTCGCAATGGAATATCACACAACATTTCGCGTCTTTCTCGGTCTTGCCGGTAGAAGTGGCCTGATCGCAAGCACTGCTTGAAACGGTCGCAATCATGCGAAATCTAGCGGCACGGCTGACAAAGATCCAAAATATCGAGATATATTCCATCGTGAAGACGCGGCTTCAGGAGCGAAGTTAGACAAGTCGCAGTATAGGAGCGTTCCAGAAAGCAACTCTCTACCTGCAGCTCGTCGAGGCGCAGCGCGCGCAGGTGCAGGGGCAGCACGGCGACGAAGTTGATGTCGGCCACCTGCACGACGGCGCCGCCGCCGGCCGTCACCAGCACGCGCGGGCAGCGCACCACGTCGCCGCTCAGCCCCGACACGCGCCACGCGGCCCGCCACAGAGCGCGCGCGCGCGCCGCCGGCGAACGCCTCCTGCAGCCGAGCACGACGCGCCTTCGGATTGGGTCGCTCGAGGTGTTGGCATAGAAGCCGCCAAATTCATTCAAATTTGGCGCCGTTCTTGGAATTCAATCATTTATAACAAATGTGGTGAATCCGCCCTTTCTCACGCCCTGCCCTGGGCCAGTTGACGCCTGCCGAATGGCAGATGGGCGCGAGGTGTTGGCATAGAAGCCGCCAAATTCATTCAAATTTGGCGCAGTTCTTGGAATTCAATCATTTATAACAAATGTGGTGAATCCGCCCTTTCTCACGCCCTGCCCTGGGCCAGTTGACGCCTGCCGAATGGCAGATGGGCGCGAGGTGTTGGCATAGAAGCCGCCAAATTCATTCAAATTTGGCGCCGTTCTTGGAATTCAATCATTTATAACAATTGAGGCGTCCAGTGAGAGAGGGAGCTAACGCACAAAATTTAAAATATCGATTTATGAACGTATTCGATTACGAATACATTGAATATACCAATAAATCGATGTTTTAATTTTTGTGGGTTAGCTCCCTCTCTCACTGGATGCCTCAATTATTTGGCGCTAATTTAAGAGAGGAACATTACATTTCAAACGTCCCGCCTACAAGAGTCGCACTCCGCGCCCCGCTACAGAGCGTGCGTGCTCGCCTCCGGCGACCGCCTGCAGCCAAGTACGACACGCCTTCGGATTGGGTCTCTCAAGGTGTTGATTTGATTTGATTTATTTGGTCAAAATATATATGTATATGACGCTTGGGGGCAGAAGATTATTTGCGCACGTTTTCTTAAGTTCCACAATCCCTTTCCAACATTTTAACTATAAATACGATGGTTGAAAGACGAATAAAATTTAAAAAATATAATAATACAATTTATAAAAGCGCAAGATTAGCAACATTTGAAGAAAATAGATATTTATTTCCCGAGATATAGAAAATATACTTGCAATGGTAAACGAAATGCAGGTGTAATTTTTCTGCGTTGCTGGCAAAAAATTAACCTCAGCTCTGCTTCTATACCACTAATAGCAAAAGGAGTGCTCAACAAAACGTGCGCATAGTGAAGCCACATTTACGTACAGAAGCAAAACAAGGGGCCATCTCATTTGCTGGATCAGGGATCAAGGAAACGTAAAAAAAGAAGAAGAATATCGAGATGGGGCACATAAGCGTGTTGGCACATAAGCCGCCATATTTATTCAGATTTGGCGCCGTTCTTGGAATTCATTTATAACAATTCTTTGGCGCTAATTAATGGAGAAGAATATAGATTTCAATCGTCCCGCCCACAAGTGTTTTATTTTTCTCCAAAAACCTCGGGTTACTTCCAAAAAGGCCGGGAAGGCATTTCTCATAATTTCTCTTGGCAACGGGGCATAAAATGGTTACAAGAATGCCCAATAGACGGCGCCACCTCCCAGACGCTTCCACAACACGGAGCAATTGTAGGGAATTCACAGAAACTCCGCGTTTTCTGTATAAGACGTGATGGAATCATTGTTTCAAAATTCAGAGCTGTAATAGTGGTTTCCCAGCCGCTTTGATTAGTCAGTACAGGCCATTGATTGGCAACTGGACAAGGAATGACGTCGGAGCACTGTGTCCCCTCCGAGATAGGCACTCGGAGAAGCAGTGCGAGCGAATGGGGGAGGGAAGGAGGGGCAGACGGCGCTCGCCGGTACCGAAAACAGTGGGCCTTTGCCGGTGTTTCAGGCAACAGGAGAGGAATTGGCAGATTGAAGATTATGGAAAAGACACTGAAAATCACGAGGATTTACAACATTCTCAAACAAAACTTTACATCAATAATACTCAAGCCTTGGGTCAAAATTCCTTTACGTGACCCCAACGTGGTACCTATTTGTTAACATTAATTATTGTTTCAGAACGAACTAATTCGTTATATTATATACTATTATATAAAATATTATTGTCCTGAAATATGAAAATTGTCTTTTCCAAAAATGTAATCTAATAGAAGAATGGAAGTGGAATTACAGTTCTGGTTTTGATAAAGAGTCAGATATTGCTTTGAGTTATGTAATAATGTATGTTCTGTTATATAATTCTTCACATTGCTATTGAATCATAAACATTCTAAAAAAAATTTACCAGTTAAAAATTGTAATTATCGATTTTCCAAGTGAATCTTTTCTTCCACTTCCGTACCATCATTGGAACACTGTGCGCTTACCGCCACAATGAGCTCTTCCTTGTCGGTCGGTCGGTTCGGAGCAAGAGAGCACATTAATGTGACGTCACAGAGCATTGAGTGGGCAACCACTGGTATAGAAGCTAGTAAATGCGTGTGTATCGGGTGCCGCGAAGGTTGTATTATAACGCAAGGTTAGTAGCGTTCAAAGCTATATTCTCATAGCACAAGCAGTTTATTATACGTCGCGCCAAAGCCCCTTGGCATGCGTACGCTCGAAAATAAGTGAGAAAAACTCTTTCCCCTCGCCCAGACATGGTAAAAACCGACAATTTCTTCATTATTCAATGAGACGTACGATAAAGTGTACTGATAGTTCTTAAGCACTTCTCGTTTTCTGAATTTTACTTTGTGTCAATGGATTAAAACGACAGGTCTGCTGCAATATATTTTCAGGAGCTCTACCAAAACAAAAGCTATATTTGCAGCCTCAACATAACGGTAGATTGATTGTCAATGATTCCGGGCGCGTTCACTACCAGGGTCATAAGAACCGTTAGGTGTAGTGCATGGTTTTGCTCGGGTTGTGGCGATGGTCTTTCCTCGGCTGGATGGCGAGATCCGGCGCCGACCTACCGTCGACTAGGGGTGTTTTTCCCAACCAAGTATGTCCCCTCAGCGGGGCACCGCCCCAGACGGGACAAGCTCTAAGCTCCCGATCGGTCTCCCGGCATGTGTGGTAGTGCAGTGCATGTTAGAGTATGTGAAAGCGGAGAGGATAGGACAAGGCAGAGGTAGGAAACATCGCACGCGGTCCATTGCCCGTTTTTACGGTAGTGCTCCCGCATTCGTCTGATATTGATCGGAGAAACCACGGAAAAATACCGATTAGAGCAGCCGGCCGCTAGAATGCTCCTCCAAACAGCGACTGATTTAAATTTAGCTGAAAAGCTAATGTTGAAAATCTTGTCACCGTCGGGACTCGAACATAGGACCTCACGGTCAGAGACACTATAGTGACATCAGTTGATGCCCTGAACCATCTCTTCCGGTGTTTTCAAGGGCTATAGTGTCCTTTAATTAAGGCACTCAGAATACTAGGCAGATCCCAACCGATCTCACATTTTCAGTTAGAAGCATGACTGTAAACTCCTGCCATGTACTTATCATATGCTAAAATATCAAATGATTTGGTATACGGCAAAAACCTCAAAACTCACCTTCAAAAATTTGTCCTGCGTTAATGAAAACAGAAAAAAGTCATTTTTCCCTAAACGAACTTCAGTTGGAAGCTGCCGTTATTACTCTAAGCGCTTTAATTATAGACAAACGAATATGTAATGTTTCTTACATTAGATAGTACAGAGTTTCATAGACCCAATGTGTCTGCTTCTTCAATTACATCAGCTAAAATGCTTGATCCTGAGCCTCTAAGAACTGTCAGACTTTTATCTAAAACATTATTTATAAAACTAAATGAAACTATATATTCCAAAGTTGAATCAATTTATTTACTTCATCGTATGACTCAATTTTAAAGAAAGTAACGTAGAAGATATCTTAATGCTGATTTTATCCTGAAATAGGTTGAAATTAAATTATAAATCGCTGATTCTGAATAAATGTTCATTCTTATGTCTTGTACAATTGAATTTAGTCATGTAACGTATATAAAATTTACCTCTATAAGTTTATTGTTACTATTTTAGTTGATGTATCTGAAGAAGCAGACATATTGGTCTGTGGAACGAGAATTTTACTGTTTATAATTGTCACTATAACCCATAAATGTAGACAGACGAGCACAAGGATACCTTTATTTCAGATTAGTTGTTTTGTGTTTTCGGACAGGTGAACTGCTGCAGTTGTTAGTTCCGTTGGTGTAGTGCACGTTCTATCTCGGGAATTGGCGGTGTTTTTTCACCGTTAAAACGTAACATCCGGAACCGACATCTTTGCAAATGTCCCCCAGCCGACAAGCTCGCAGCTCCCAACGGGTATCTCAATCTAGGTATCTCCCACCAAAAGGATACCGCAGATCTGTTAAAGCTCTTGTCGACCTGAGCGATAGTGTAGTGCCAGTTATGTCCCGGAAGTAGAGGTGTGTCTTCACCGTTTGAGCATGAGATCGGGACGGTGTGTCTTCACCGTTTGAGCATATCTGGAACCGATATATTTACCAGTGGGACACCGCCCCAGCCGGCTCAACCTTGCAGCTCCCGACAGGTCTCCCCATCCAGGTGTCTCCCACCCGCGGGGCACTGCTCTAGCCAGGAGAAGCTCTAAGCTCCCGACAGGTGTGACAGTGTACTGCAAGTGTGTGTGTGTGTGTGAGTGCGCATTAGGGGTAAGAAGAGAATAACGATGTAGAAGAATATATTGATCGCGGCCCGTGGCCGTTGATGTACTGATTAATGTATTGATTCCATAATACCTGTGCCGTCATCCAATAATACCTGAGCAGGCATAAATAACCTTCAAGCAGAAACCTCTTGAACTACGGGATGTAGAAGAATGTGGTTTTGGGAGTGAAAATGATACAGACCGATTTTCATTATATGCCCCAAAGCTTAAGATAATAATTATTTTCCAAAGCCGGTCAGAAACATTTTGAGTACAACTAATACTACTTTGTATTCTTTCCGTAGTACTAAAATAGAAATTATTAATAAAAGAAATCCATACAATAATATCAACATTATTCATACTCAGGAGTTATTACAGCACTCGTCGTCATAAAAAAGCTGCACCCAGGAGCACGAGGCGGATTGCGATCATTGTTGGCAGGCAGGAAGAGGGTACCACGCATAATAAATTATTACACTTTCACGTTTATAGGACCAATATTTACTGCGCTACACTGCCACAGGCTGTACATGTTAGTTTAGCGTGAGGTCGCCATGTTGGCAAACACACGCGTCCAGACGTCGTGGCATGGAGTTGTACAGGTCTCTAACGGAGTCCAGTGCTAGTCCATGCCAAGAAGTCTGCATCTGAGCGCGTAGCTTTTGTAGATTGGTGAGTAGGAGTGGGGCCCTGTTCGCACGTTCACAGGCAACCCCAACATTCTCGATTGGAGAAAGACCTGGCAATGCGGCTGGCTATGGCAGAGTATCCCCGGCTGCAAGGCATGCTCGAGAGATGGCTGTGGTATGCGGACGGGCGTTTTCCTGTTGAAATAGGGAATGGGCGTGGGCGTTCACGAACGGCAGGGCTGCCGGTTGAAGGATCTCCTGAACGTATTGTTCGTCTGCCACGGTGCCCCTGAGGAATACTAACGGTGAACAGGCACCATAGGATATCGCCCCCACACCATAACACCAGGCTGGCGGGACGTGTGATGGGATACCCCAAACCGCTCGTCGTGGCGCTCCCCACTCCGCCTTCAGCCACGGACCCAGTGGTCGACGCCATTAAGACAGAAGCGGGACTCGTCGCTGATGATGACCCACTGCAAGTCTGCATGGCCCCAGGTCCGTCGTCTCTGACGCCAGGCGAGTCTGTAGCGACGTTGCTGGGGTGTGGGTGGCAGGCGTCGTAACGGGCGGTGTACGGCGAGCCCTGCGTCGTGCAACCGCCTGCCAATAGTACTGTCACTTACAGGATGAGACAGGGCAGGCTGCACAGCCCGCTGAATCACCGCTGAAGCACCTATCGTTGCCGTTGAGTCTGTTCGCCCGTGGCGGACCATCCGTCGGTCCTCCCTCCTCGTGGTGCGTGGCGGACGTCCAGATCCTCCATTTCGTATATGCGTGCCTTCCTCAATTTATTGATGCCAACAGCGGGAGATCCGCCGGTTGTCCGTACGTCCGGTGCGGCGCGCAATATGACGACAGGACCAACCAGCCTCCCGCAGACCCACGATGCGGCCCCTCTCGAAAGCTTCTATCTGGACAACCGGCTGTCGAACGCGTCGCCTAGTCATAGTGTACGTGCCTGGTGTCGTTACCGATGTCGAGTAGCCGGCGCGGCCGTTTGAGGCCCTGTTATTTCGCCCGGTGGCCGCGATGTCGTACCCCTACCCCCAACCATCCAGTGCGCGGCCGACCGTGAAAACGAGATCATTGGCTTAGCTAATGGTTTGAAAAATATCCACCGAGTTTGCAGCGGATCAGTACGGTCCTTCGGGATGCAGCTTTTTTTTATGACGATGAGGGTACATTTCCTATACTATACTGTCATACCTCTTCTTTGCATTGAAGTTGGGAATTGGTATTGCATTACTTTCGGCGTCGCAGGATTCTTCTTTCTAAAAAGAAAGAATACAATTATTCAATAATATTCATAAATACAAAAGGGAAACCATTTCATCTGGAGTAAGCAATGGTTTTGAACAAAATGGCAGAGAAAAAAGTTGATTTTTGATTGTGAAATGATGGCAACACTGATATTTTCATTTGTAATTTGCTTGTGTGCATTTACGTTATGTAAGTGAATTTATTGTGTGATTTCAAAAGTAAAATTTTCAACTATTGCAAGTTCGGTTTTCTAGGAAATTTTAAGCTAAATTTAATGCGAGCACTTTCTGCATAACAATCCTCATTACTTTTTGTGTAAAATTACTTATTCAAAGAAACAAAACCGATAGTATTGTTATACTTTTGAATAGATTTACACCAAAATCTTAAAGCCACCTTATTATTTTGTACCTCGGGTCACTCGTTAACTTACAAAATTGAGCTTAATGAAAAATATTTAGGTTTATAATTTAAAAGTAGGGTTTTGCAATTCTGGATTTCCTTATCTTACATATGATGTATAGGTCTATTCAATGAAATGATGTAAAGGCCTTACGTAGTCCTCTTCAAGGAAATTAATACCGAAGACTTACCACATGTGATTATTCGAGCATTACTCAAAAACCCCTGATAATACCTACATCTTATCTATTGCTGAGCCCTCCATTATTTCTGGCTCTTTCAATCTAAATTCACATGCAACTACATCGTCAAAATCAGCTGGAGAAAATTATGAAAAGTGGATCACTAAAAACGAGGAAAGTTGGCCGTTAATCAGGAAGGTCAAGAGAATTGTCGGACATCGCAGAAAAACGTAATTCTAGTTCAAGTACAAAGCAAAAACAAAATCATGTCGAATTTCAACTCAGGACCAGTTCAAACATTCTCAGTGGAAACTCAGTGAACTTCTTTACGCAAATTTTGGTTTTATAAGAAATTTATAGACTCTTTGCTGTATTTAACATTCAAGGATAGCTTCGTCCGTGGAACATTCGAGGAATTATTTTTAAGGGGTTTAATAATTTAATAAGGGGTTTGGCCCGAGAAACAAGATTAATTGATCCAAGATACAAAGTATCATGATCACTTCACACACTTTTTTAATCAAACTTTCAAAAGTGAAATATAAATTAAAAAATACGCAACAATTACCATGATAGAAACATTGTTGGAGTCTCCCTTAAAAAATAAAATCATGAAAAACCATCAACAGTGAACAACCGCCAATAACATGCACATTTCCTTCATCAATGTAGGAAAACATGCCAAAAAAGTGGCCCAAGGTTCTAGGGACCCCATTCAATTCCAGGCAGCCAATAATTAAAATAGAAACAGACAGGTGTCATGAGAATTATCTCACAAAATGGACTATTAGAACTACGGAACAAATAAAACTGTAGAGACAAAAACAAGATTGAAATGAGACAATTTATAAAACTACAAAACTAGACGCAGACTGCACCAAATTAAATGTCATCAAGTTAATTTTCAGAACTATTTTTCTGGATCTATAGATTTATGTTTATCAATACCAGGGGCTTCATGTGAAATAAAAATTGTGAAGAAAAGTGGGTTAACAGGTATGGGCGAGTAGCATATTGAACTCCAATAGAATTGTTTTAGAATGTAGATATACAAAAGATAGCATATTCTTCATTGGTTCACCAGAAATTAAATACTTCATTGGCCTAAATACTCGTGACCTTCATTAAAAAATTATAACTAAAGACAACGTATTAATGGGTCGGGAAGATAAAGAAATGTACATAGTAGTGATGGGTATGTCAGTAGTTTCTCGGGCAAAATTTATTCATCCATTATCCACACCAGAGCAAATAAAACAGTCTCAAACGTTAGTGTATTAATTTGCAAGCACTTAAATTTATGATACGTAAGTGGATGCATTTGTAATGTTAAGATAAGAAGTAATATGGAGTGATCTATATAAACCCCCGTTAACAATCGGAAATAATTACCTCTGCTACGGTTATTTTAATTGTATTAACTTTGTGTTCCCGAAATACCTGTAAAATGATCGTATAACACTCTTATTTCTAAATAACACAGATCTACAACCAAAAATTTGATTTGATAATTTTCACTAATATTTATGCTTTCTGGTGTGCTGGAAACGAAAACGAAGTCCAACCTTCTCCATCACGTACAGGTATTTTTCAAATCCAAAAAACATAATTCCTGTTTTGTAGCGTATTCACCGTAGCATTTGTAACCAATTTTTCCTTAAAACGATTTCTAACATTCTAAACACTTATTATATTTTAGTAGGTAGTGTAGGCATAAAGGTTCTGTTCAGTTAGGAACGTAATTGTTATCTGTTCTCTCAGTATTCCCCTTCTGAAGGTAATCAAGATAGAAATGGTTGTATCTAAAAAATTGGAGCCTGCTTTGTTGCTCATTCTCCCGGTCCAGTAGTGTCAATTGAAGGGAGTGTTCACTTAAGTAATCTAGTTGCATCAAAGTGATTGACAACGGCTTCTGAAGATTGAAAATGCATTTTGAAAACTGTCACATCGACGTTGTGTCGAAACTGTCACATCGACCAATCCAGACTACTTCTGTTTCATCTGTGGTGAGTACACAATCAAGAAGTACCAAAGAAGTATAAAAGGTTTCGTCAAAATAGTGTATTATGCATGTTTTGGTCAGATAATAGGAGATCAAAATATATTGTGGGCTTCTCACAAATTATGACAGCTGCGCAGAAAAACTTCGCTTGTGATACAAAGCACAATTACAGTCTTTTAGATTTGCTGTCCCAATGATGGAGGGAGCAAACGAACCACATGGATGACTGTTATTTTTGTACTTGTAATATTTAAGGTTACAACTCCAAAAATCATAAATTGATTGACTATCCTAATGTTGAATCTGCTATTCGTTCGGTACCATCTGGTCCTGGATTCCCAGTTTCTCAGCTCTCTCGTAACTTGGCAGCCCCCTCGTGACAATACTGAGTAGGAAACAGAGGAGCTCGTGAGGTGAAAAATTATGAAACAAACAGTGAGTTCGAACCAGACAGTTTAGAGAACGGATCTGATTTTTTCTCTCAATAGGAGTTGAATGATTTAGTGGGAGATCATGGACTTCCGAAAGATGCTGCTCAGTTACTTGACTCCCAGATAAAACTAAAATGTATTACTACCAGGCACTTGTTTTTCATAGTATCGACATCGCAAAGCAGTTTTTGTTTCTTACTTTTCACCGGATGATAATCTTGTTCACTGTGAAGACATTTGTGGGCTGATGGGTAAATTTGGTGTACAATATAACCCGAATTATTGGCGTCTATTCATAGACTCGGGTCATTCCATATTAAATCAACACAGTTTTTTACCCCACCATTTTAGATTCAGATGAAATTTACACATAGATAGTATGAATGAAGAAAAAGAAAACCACAAATTTTGAATAAGATATTTCCACCCGTTTGTAAAATATAGCCATGTAAAATTTTACAAAATTGGGTTCCCGAAAAGTTTTAAATTGATGTAGAACCTCTCCAAATTAAGACAGAGAGCTGAAACAGGTGTCATTTTACAGCTTTCTTTATGGCCTTTTATATGATATGCAACTCAATGGGGGTTGCGATCAAAACGTTTTTCAAATTTGAATTTAAAATTTTGATTTTGAGTTTTTTCAAAATGCTCATCTTCAAAAAAATTGAAAAAATTCTAAAATAATCCTTATATGTTTCCAATCAGATGGTGCAAGTTTAAAAATGGGACTGCAATGGGTTCATATGGTAATTTTTGCTTAAAATGCACAATATTTACTTACTCTAGATTTTACTGATTTAAAATGCATTTTATTTCACATTATAAGACCTAATATATACAAATTATTAATTTAGTGTTTTGTTGATGAGTGTGTTGTGTTTCATTGTTATTGTTATTATTGTTATATTATTATTATTATTATTATTATTATTATTATTATTATTATTATAAACCTGCGAAACTGTTTTCAACAAACATTTTCCTCCGCCCCCAGATCCGCTCTTAGATTCTCAGAGTTAACCCAAGATCGATCAGGAAATATCAATTTTGAAGAAAATTAGCTGAATGCTTTAGGCGCTAGCGTTGACCACCGGCGGACAGACAGGCGTTTTGCCGTCTATCGATTTTTCGCTATCAAGGACCCAGAAAATATGGATTCTGGCTACAACACGTCTTAGAGAATTTTTTTTCTTCCAAATTTACCAACTGGATTTATCCACCTTTTTGTTACCAGGGTTCTGTAAACTGAGTTTTTCTGCCAAAAATTCACCGTTTTCCAGTGTACTATTATATAATTTTTCTTTCTACGAAGTACCGTTGTAAGGGCGAAAAAGTAAACGTATGGTGTTAGTCTAATTTTTGGTGAACTTTCCGTATTTGCGAAAAATGTAAAAATTACATGTTGGAAAAAGTTTGGGTTGACACATTTACAAATTTTTTGAGCTTCTTCCCAAGTACGTATGTTTTAGCTCTTCTGTAGCGTCGTGGTATGGGTGAAGGCGTGTTAACTCTGAGGACCTGTGTTCGTCTCGACGCAGAAAATAAATTTGGCTGGGTGAAAACACGTTTGCATGTTTATGTAGTAGCGTAATGTAGAGAAACAGAAATAATCAGGAAAAGTATGTGCATTTTTACCACCACTAGTTTACCATTCGTTGCTATATAAAAAAGATAAACTTTAATGAAAACTAGTCGTGCTACAACAGCACACAATTTCTCGATTTTTTCCTAAATTTACCCTTTTCGAAAATTCAGAGTTCAATGAAAATGAGACCCGCGCCATTCTTTGAAGCGTCGCTTCTTTTATACGTGGAAAAAATTGAAGATAAAAATTAAAGCGATTTTTGAGAAAATGTTTTATTTATAAATTTATTAATTCCAACCCCGTATTACGCCAAAAGGACTCGTTTTTCTTGTAACTGTAAAAAAAAGTACATGAACCTTTTTAAAGAGCTGATTTCTCACAATAGATTTGTCGAAAGCAAAAATCTCTCTTCAATTTTGTAGTTTTGAAATTAATGAATTCAACATCTGACGTTTCCCTAAAAATCTTAGACACTATATTCGTTTCCGAAACCTCTTCCTATGAAATTCTCAAATAATCGGTAAATTAAAAAATAAATATTCGGCCGGTTTAGATGAATTTCCGGATTGTTTGTTAAAGACGTGCGCGCCAGCCATTATACACCCGTTAACTCACATATTTAATGCATCCTTATGCACCGGAATTTTTCCAGATATTTTTAAAACAGCTAAGATTAAGCCGCTCTTCAAAAAGGCAACAAAAATGAAGTTCAAAATTATCAGCCAATTTCTCTTTTGTCAGTTTTTTTCAAAAATATTGGAGAGACTTTTTTATGTGCGAATGGAAACCATAAACACGACGCGTTTTCAAATTGCCAACATGGATTCCGGAAATCAAAATCTACGGAAACAGCCATTTTTTCTTTTCTTAAGGATGTTTCTTCATCATTGAATCAAACCGAATCAACTATTGGAATATTTTTAGATCTTTCAAAAGCTTTTGACGTCATTGATCATAACATTTTACTTTCACAATTACCTTTATATGGAATCCGTGGTATTGCTCTAGATTGGCTATGTTCGTACCTTAAACAACGATTTCAGAGAGTAGAAATACCTTACTGGAATGATGGAACTTTATGTACACACCTTTCCGGTTCTTTATCAATTGTACGTGGAGTCCCGCAAGGATCGATTTTAGGCCCTATTCTCTTCCTATTATACGTAAATGACATGCCCTTAGCAATTCGAAACGGAAGAACAGTTCTCTTTGCGGATGATACAAATATTCTTTGCAACAAAGAAACCGTAAATAGTACAATATCAGATGTTTCAAATTGGTTCCGTAATAACAAATTAAAAGTAAATGAAAATAAAACTGTTTCAATGCAGTTTTCCATATCAAATAAAAAATTCTGTACTCCATTGAAAATGAACGGTGTGCCATTGACTGATGTTAATGTAACAAAATTTTTAGGTCTATCAATTCAGTCAAACCTCAAATGGAATGCCCACTTAAATGAATTGAACACAAAATTAAGTTCATTATGCTACGCGTTCAGAATTCTTTCAAATTCCGTCAGCCTTCATACAGCTCGTTGTGTATATTTTGCCAATGTTCACTCCCGCCTGAGATATGTCATAATATTTTGGGGAAACACATCTTATAGCTCACAGACTTTCAGATTACAAAAAAAATTGTACGAATAATAAGCAAATCCAACCCACGTGATTCTCGTAAGTTACTCTTTATTAATCTAGGAATTTTACCATTACCTTGTCTCCTGATTACGAATCAGTAGTTTTTGTCAATAATGACTTACTTAAGGGCGGGAATATATTTTCAGCAAACGCCGATGTCTATAAGTATAACACACGACGTAGTAATCATATTCACCAAGTGGCAGTATCAACAGCTCACTACAAAAAATTCACATACAATTTATGTACATTACTCTACAACTCTTTGCCAGAAGACATTAAACGATTAAATTCAATAGAAAAGTTTAAGTCCCAAGTAAAATCTTTTCTGCTGCATAACTGTTTCTATACAATTCGAGACTATACCGAGCATCAAAAAGGAAAGTAAAATTAATTTTAACAATGATAGTTAATGTAATTATTTATCATTTGGACTGTATAATTCTAAAGAACCTGTAGCAAGTATTGTACCACAGTTTCTGGGTTGATGGCTCCCATCTCGATCAGGTTTTTCGTCCAGTTTCCCTGATCCTTGAGCAAATGCTGAGATGGTCCCTTGTTTTGCTTCTGGACATAAATGTAACTTCATTATTTGTGCACGTCTTCTGAATTTCAGTGGGAAATATAGTTGTTCAAATTATCGTTTTTCATATTATCGCGGCAAAAAGTATTATTCTTTCATGAAGAACATGAGGGTTGAGGGCAGGAATTTATAGCTAATTTACCTTTGAAAATATATTTTATTATATAGGAGCGAATATTTTGTCAACAAAACTCGAAAAAAAACCACTCTTTTCTGTATTCAAAATTCGACTAGAATATGGTTTAGGATAGAGACCACAGAATTATGAAAACGTGCACAAAATTCACTTCTCCCCATAACTCGTCATACGCAGTTTTTAACTGTTTTTTGACGTAAATAAATAAATAAAAATAAATAAATATTTTTTTATACTTTTCGAAAATACGGAGAGTTAGCCAAAAATGAGACTAGCTTCATATTCTTAGCGTCCGTTGTCACATTAGAGAAGAAATATTGCAGAAACAATTCGGAACGGCTCTTCGGAAATTTGTTCTTTAGTGGTAGTGAAGTGCACGTTAGCGTAAGTTTGTGCGTAAGGGGTGACGGCAGGCCAAGGGAGAGGAAGGAAAGATCGCGCTTAGACCGTGACCCGCTTGTGATGGTATTGCTGCTGCATTCGCCTGGTGTTGATCCGAGAAACCACGGAAAACTACCGATCGTAGAGCCTTTACAGAGCAGCCGCCGCTCGGTCTTACGTGCTCGCGCAGCGGCCGGTGCAGCGCGGCGTCGTGCGCGAGCGCATCCGCGGCGGGCGTGTGCAGCGCCAGCTGGGCGGCGGCGACGGCCGCGGTGAGCGCGGCGAAGGCCAGCTTGGCGGCGCGGGGCCCGCCGAGGGCGGTGACGGCGCGCGCCGCCAGCGGCAGCGCCAGCCCGCCCGCGCCCGTGCCCACCTGCGCCGCCGCCATCGCCACCGTGCGCCGGCGGCGGAAGTGCGCGTTGAACGCCGTCAGCCCCGAGCACAGCATCAGCCCGTACCCCGCTCCTGCGCACGCGAAGCGATTCATTCCACTCTGCTCATCGGCTGTTACGGTGCCATCCAATCGGGACCTTACACGTCACTACAGCCAAGTCACTACGGTGGCGTTCAACCTTCTGATTGGATGACATCGAAACAACTGATTTTCATCACAGACGGCGTTGGAAGAAACGCAGTTGTGTCCATGGGAGGGGGGGGGCTACTCCGGCGCACTGATTTTTACTCGTTCTACGCAGCAAGATAACCAATAACTGAACAACAGTGTGTATTGTTTAATTACCAATTACAAAAAATCCTTGCCCGTTACAAATTAAAGCTCCACAAATTTGATATCACTGCACAATTTTCCATAAGAAACAGCCATTATATTCCATTGAACAGACTCAGTCCCGAAAAACACCAAAAGAAACAGAGAAAATTTGTAGAAGCAATTTTAAGAATTCGGTGAAGAAAGAAAATACAAATTGACAGCACAAACTACAAATCAAGAAATTACATACATTTTGAAATACTGGGTAATTAATGTACATTGTTTTATATGGTGAAGTGTACAAACAATATGCTATAATGGAACGTTATAGCCAAATATGTGGAATGTCAGCCAAAATTATACTCGAGAATGCTTTATTGAGTGCAAACATATGTTCAATCCATTCGAAATTGAATCGCATATTCAGAAAATGAAATTGCATTTTCAGAAACAATCAAGCCCATTTTCTTAAAAGCTGCTCCAAATTTTTTCTTCAAACTTTTGAACGGATTTTGCTGTATTCTTTTGTTTTTTTCAAAAATTCCTCATTTTTTATTTTCAAATATCTCTCACGCCGTTTTTATGCACATTTCCGACGATTTTTGTGCATTATTCCATTTGTAAGTGGGAGTGCTTGAAATGAATTCCAATAAAGTTCTTCGAAAACTCAAACTTTTTCTGAGTAAAGGCGCTTCAATTTTCCCATTTACAGTGACACTTAAAAGAGATTTTCTTAAAAACGACTCCAAATTTTTCAACGAAAATTTCCATATAGGACGAAGTTTTACACTTCTTTAATGTTCTAAAAGTTATATTTTTAGGTTCTACTATTAAGGAACAGAAAAATTGATAAAATTTCAAAAAATGTACTTTGGCGATAGATGGCCATTTGGAATAGATGGTCTGTAGTTATTTTTATAGGTATATATATATATATATATATATATATATATATATATATATATATATACACACACACACACACAGGGTGTCAGGGGAGGAAACGTTGAAACTTCGACAATAAGTTCTTAAGACAATTTTAAGCATATTTTCTCTAATAAATTACATGGATATTCCGAATGGCTGAGCTGCTATAGGAACTCAAATGTTGATTTGAAAATATGCTTTTTGGAAAAAATTTGCATTCCAGAAGCATAAAAACACTCCAGAAATATGTAAATTGTTTATTATTTACAAAAGAAATGAATGCAATTTGCAACAAAGAAAAATTAACCCAGAAATAAAAAGGCACCCAATTTACACAATTTGACTGCTTTTTTTATTTCTCGGTTAATTTTTCTTTCTGAACGAATATATTAAATTATTTTGTAAATAATAAATAATTTAAACATTTATGGAGTGTTTCTATGCTTCTACAATGCACATTTTTGCTTAAAAATCATATTTTCAAACAAACATTTGAGTGCTTATAGCGGCTCATCCACTGGGAATATCCATGTAGTTTATTGGACAAAATATGCTTAAAATTGCCTTAAGAGATTATTGTCGAAGTTTCGACTATATGAAACTTTCATTCAGAGTTATCATTGCTTCCAGGAATAAGATACATCCAATATATATATATATATATATATGTATATATATGTATATATATGTATATATATATGTATATATATATGTATATATATATAGTGATAAAATAATGAATGATTTATTTTATCTAATTTAATTTGCTAGCTCAGTTCTTTGGTTCTCATGCTCTCTATACAGAGAAGCCTGGAAGTCTGAAATTATTTATATTCCGAAGGAATTACATATAACGTGGCACAACAATAATTTTTGTTTATTAAAAATTGAATTTGGGCTTAACAATATAAAATTCTCTTGATTGATTGCATGCATCAGGTTCACGGTACCGAATTGTCTGGCGTTGTGAAACGATGGCCCCGCAGTTCGTAGCCCCTTGACTTCCGCGCCGAAAATCCGTCTTCGCGCCGGTCGTCGCCGAAGTCGTCTGCTTCTTTCTTCCTGACTCACTTCTTGCACTATCGTTCCACAATCTATTCTCCCTATTCACGTCGAAGTCCTACTTAAATAATACAGATTACATTCGCGCCGCTACCACCACGATGCAGTCAACCACCAACTCTCCAGTCCAGCGCCCCCTCTCGCCCGTCAACAACCTTCGTTACCTAGTAACCGCTACCGTCCAGATTGAAGCGCGGCATTTGTTTTGTAATATTTTTGTATATTACAGCTCCGTCCGTCCAGATTAAGGCGCGGCGTTTGTTCTGTAATATTTTGTATATTACAATATATATATATATATATATACGGGGTATCCAGGGAGGAAACGTCGAAACTTAGAAAATAAGCTCTTAAGACAATTCTAAGTTTATTTTGTCTAATAAACTACGTGGATTTTCGGAATGGTTGAGCCGCAATGAGCACTCAAATGTTGTTTTGAAACAATGCTTTTTAGGCAACAATTTGCGTTATGGAAGCATAGAATTGTGTAAATTGAGTGCTTTTTTATTTCTCGCTTAATTTTTCTTTCTGAACAAAATTAATTTCTTTTATATATAATAAACAATTTATATGTTTCTGAAGTGTTTCAATGTTTCTATAATGCAAATTTTTGCCTATAAATCGATTTTTCAAACCAACTTTTGAGTGCTTATTGCTGCTCCACTATTCGGAATATCCTCGTAGTTTATTAGTCAAAATATGCTTAGAATTGTCTTAAGAGCTTATTTTCGAAGTTTCGACGTTTCCTCCCCGAACATCCTGTATATATATTGGATGTATCTTATTCCAGGAGGCAATTATAACTCTGAATGAAAGTTTCACGTGATTCCGTAGCAGTTTTGAGTAATATTTCTCTTTTTCGTAATTCCTATCAATTTAATTATCTATTCGATTCACGTAATGTGAATTCGTGAGTCACATTAACACCACGACAGGTGTTGTAATAATACGTATGATTTTTGTACTTGTAATAAAATAAAATGGAAGTCAGTAAGGCTGTTTAAAAGATAATGACGCGGGGTAAAAGTGATTTTATATTGGCATTCGTTTCATGAATATCTATTGTAGTTGACTTGTTTATTGCTGCGAGGTTTTGGGCCTGAAACGAAACAGGTAAAGGTAAACTTCATACCCCTATAGTATACATATTTATACTGTGAACTACGCATGGCGTAAATTCTTACACCACGGTACTATTCCAGACATCAATAAATCTGTAACCCACCTAACCCAACAAATCAAAAATGCTTACAACAAAACAACCACTTTCACCAAAAACACACACCCCATTCTTCCAAAGGACATTCTGGCAATCATTCGACTACAAAGACGAACGCAAAGACAGTTCTACAAACACAGACGGGATGAAGACAAAAGACGACTAAAACAACTACAGAGACAAATTCACAGTCTACTACAACGACACGGACAACAGAAATTTGACAACATTATGGACAACGGCAGCCCCCGACCTCATACAAAAAGTTATTCGCACTATCAGAGCACCCCCTACTTTCATCTCACCCCTCCAAATGCTCGATAACACCTACATTCCATCCACAAACTATCACCAACACCTATGCCCAATCCCTGGCCGTGCATATCCAACCACAAAATCTTCCCATCCCTGATTCAGTCCTTCTAAAATATTTAAAAATCGTACACCTGCCCCTAAGCTCTCAAAAACCTTTCACCACATCCACTCAAGAAATTAAAACAATCATCCTTTCCATCAATAGCAACAAAGCCCCAGGTCCCGACGGAGTTCTCCCTTCCCAACTTAAACACCTTCCAAAAAATGCTTTAGATCAAAATTTACGACTCCTGATTCTCACTGTCCTATTTCCCAAACCTTTGGCAAACCGCCCGTGTTGTTATGATCCCCAAACCCGGCAAAGATCATCGGCAACCATCTATCGCCCCATCCGCCTTCTTCCCATTCTTGGAAATATCTTCGAAAAAATCATTCTTCTCCGCCTCCTCCCAATCATCAACCCCATCATTCGTCCTGTTTAATTCGGCTTCAGGGAGGGCCGCTCCGCGGCTCTCCAAACCCTCAACCTCACTATGACAATAGCAACGAAACTCAGATCCAAAAAGGAAATCCCCGCCATCTTCACAGACCTTTCCCACGCATACGACACCATTGTGCATAACATTCTCCTTATGAAACTTCGCCCTTACATCCCAACCCATCTCTATATTCTCCCTCAAAATTATCTCCAAGACAGGCTCTTCTTCGTTCGGCACTTGTCTAAATCTTCCCCAACCTATCAGATTCATGCCGGCGTCCCTCAGGGCGCCGTGCTTTCCCCAATTATTTTATCTCTTTATGTCAATGATACCCCTCCCACGCACGGTGTCAAGGCGTTCCTCTATGCCGATGACTTTGCATTCCTCTCCACTTTCAGATCCCTTTCCGCTTCTTTCACCCAGCTTCAAAACTGCTTAAACACCCTCCACCTCTGGGCCCATCAAAACGCTATCACAATAAACCCTTCTAAATGTCAGGCTATTCTTTTCTCTTTTCACGACACCCCTTCTTTTCTTCCTACCCTTCACATCTCTCAACAATCTATCAACTGGTCACCAACTGTAAAATATCTCGGCACTCACTTCACCTTCCGTCTTCTCTGGACTCGTCACATCACACAGGCCATCACAAAAGCTCACCGCATCACAAACCTATCTTTGGCATAATTTCTTTCCCCACACGTCATATACAGTTTTTTACTGTTTTTTGACAAATAAATAAATAAATAAACCTTCAACACATCCTCACCCACCACTCTCTTTCTATCAAGAAAAAGCTTACTCTTTACTTCACCTATATCCGCCCTATCATCGCCTATGCACATCCCACTTGGTTCAATACCACAAGAGAAAATCATCATAGACTCACGCGCATGGAAAATCAAATCATCCGCCTCATCTTTCACCCTCCCCCGCTAACCAAATACAACGACATTCGCTCCCAGCACCAAATACCACACATTCTTCATTTCCTCCATCTTTCTTCTCAAAATCAAATCAATACTTCATTGCCGACCCAACCTACAACTATATTCCTCACTCCCCATCTTCGCATTCTTCAAGACCCATACCGCAATAGATATAAAAACACCTCCATTGAAATTCCTCAAACTTCCACCACCACCCACCTAAGCCAGAGGCACAGACTAGACCAACCTGACGCTACAAAGACAAACTACAGTTATGAAATCCAGACCAATTCAAACCACCACCTAAACAACCTCCATCAAACAAAGCAGCAAATAAAAAGAACATATCATCTTCCCGTCTCCTCTCTTTACTCTTCACCTTAATAAAATAGCCTGTCGAACCCTCAACAAAATAACCTCTCTCTTCCAAGCTCCACCATACACCCAAAATGAAATAACCTTTCTTACCTTAATAAAATAACCTCTCTATTTCTCTCCACTTCCAGCAACCTAATCCCGTCCTAGTATGGGGGAAGGTCGCTAGTAAGTACCATAGAGAGAACAGAACGCTTCACCACATAAGAATGAAGAGCCAGTTTCAGTATTGGCAGGCATTCTTCAAAACACCATCCTCGATCGGCTCGGCTCGGCTCGGTACTTCATAAACTGTGGAACCTTTGCGGGCCTTTCGGATTCTTTACCCACGCGGGTTTCTGAATAATTCATGCCCGCTCCGTTATCAACACAACGAATAACGCTTTTATGAATTCGGATTATTAAAGTTAAACAAATGGCATAAGGCTGAAATATAAAATAACTTGATACAGCTCGATATTATTTTGTTGAATTGATATGAAAATTGCAATTTTACCATGTTCCCGGGAATTTATCATTCTCATCAGTCACTCTTATTTCACTGTTACGTAACATATTTTTTTCTACTCCCATTGTATAATTCTTTCTTTGATGGCTGCAACCAGTTGCATAATGATACCCAATTTCGATACAGTTTTCATTACGATACAGGTTCATGGCCAATCACAGAGAAGCTTACAAACCAAGTATTGGCACTTAGTTAGTCATCAAGAAGCTTTGCAATAAATGTTTCGTTCGGTTGTGTACATTAAAATTGCATTTCATATTATATTATGCTTTTCATTTTTATTTCTTTTATTATTAGTAAGTTTTAACGAGAAATATTATTTAAAATAAATTGAATCGTAATTTCCCTTTGATTCTATTTGACTAGCGCAATGGTACAGAACGGTTAAGATCTGAACGCAAGTCATTTTGGGTTATATGTTACTACAGTGTGATTTCCCTAAAAAAAGTCTGTTTTATAATATCTAGTGAACCTGAGGTGGACTTGACACTTCCAGAAATAAGAGAAAAAAGCGAAAATGACGTCGGAATTATTGCCGCAACTTCTCTCTCGTAGGCAATCTGGCAAACCAAAGCCACCTGTGGCAGGGTGAGTAGGGAGCTGTCCACTAGGTGGTCTTGCTGAATCCAGCACGTCAAATGCTACGAAACGATTCAATGTAAAAGTTTAACTTATAAAAGTTACCATAAGTCGTAGAAAAAGTACCGCATAAAACTCGATGTAATGGGCATTAATACACTCGTGTGAAGTTTACGATACTCGTGTATTAATACCCATCATTACATTATCGTTTCATAACGTAATATTTAGAGGCGCAAATGCTTCTTAAAAGCATTTGTGTCTTTAAAAACGAAAAGTAGTACTTCTAGTAGTAATAGATGTAGAAGGCACACCGAGTAACATAATCGAACTGTTATTTTTTGATGTAATGAAATTCTAAATAACTTTCGCATTAGAGTCATACAATCTAAATATACCGTTTCATCAACTCCATTCCCACGGTTATTTTTTGTCCAACTCTCAAATATACCATAATCATTTTCAAATATTTCTCAAGATTCTACTGGAAAAAACTGCCTGTAATTTTTGTTAACTTTTTCGAGGATTTCCGTAGGACCATCACGGTATTCTTTAATTTTGAATGAACAATCGAGCCCAACTATGATTACGCAATAGTAATTAGAGAGTCACTGTTTTGTTTTTCTAATATGTTGGCAACTGATGATTATAATGCAACTTTTCACTTTTAATGCAAGGCAAATTTTAAAACGTTCCGAATTCTCATTTGGTTCAACAACGAAATAGTAAACAAAGTTTTGTATGGCCACGGGCGTTACTTACGTTTTGCCCACTTGGCGCCTCCCAATCTCTCAGACCAGAGGTTCTCGTTCTTGAAGTTCGTTTTCGAGACAAACACATCGATTCAATGCCCTTAGTTTGTACGAACTAAGGGCGTTATACAGGTACTAATGGTCGAGCGGCGACAAAAAGGCGTCGTGCCAAAGGACCTCCAGATTTTTCGTCGCTGCTCGATCATTAGAAGCAGTTAACGCCCGTGGCACACACAAGGTTTTATTTTTTACCTAATTATTCAGATTTACTTACTTACTAATTAACATGTTAAGTTTATTCGTGTTGTCTTTTGATATTTCTCCCACAAAATTCCCTTTCATAATTCCCTCTCATAATTTATTTCAGAGAAAAATGAATCAACTGTTTTAATATTTCCTTCGTGGGACGGCTGGAAAGGTTGCTGATTCGAAACCTCGCATAAATGTTTTATGTTGTGGCATCGAGGAACTCTCATATCTGTAACCCTCATCCCTCGAATCCATTATTTCTAAATTTGCAATTTTCTAAAATTCAGATAGATTTCTGGAAATGAGACCTTCGCCAATTTTAAGCGTCCTTTGATCTATCCTAAAAAATCAAAGACAAAATTGTATTCCAAACACCAAACTTTCTTTTACCTTGAATAACACCGTAAGTGAGAATTACTTGCGGAATAGATTCCGAAAACGCTGCTCCAAGGGATCCCATGAAGTACACAACTCCACCGGCTGTCCCTACTTGGCGACAGGAAAACCTTTGAAACAGAGCTGGACAGGCCATGCCTGGAATAAGATAAACAATGCACATTAACAAAGAATGAAAGTACTTCGAAAAGTGTGATATGTTTAATGAAGGTACCACATTTATCTTTTAAAATGTTCCAAATATTGAGATGTAGAAAACAGGAAACACATACTCAGAAAATGCTTCCGGAAGCAATGGAGATTTATGAGAAGGTACACGAATTTTGTAGATTTGGAGGGGGAAAAATCTACATGACAACGAAGAGAAAGTCAGGTGATTGTTTAGCTTTGGGTTAAGATAGTAATGATTAAATTATTTTAGAGCCAACAGTAGACACTCGTAGCTTGAAACAGTAAATAAACGAAAGGACGTAAACTTACACTGTATATGGTGGATATAAATTAGTGTTTAAGTATAATGAAGCGGAATATTGGATCACGCGAATGAATGGGAAATAGACGTATGAAATAGTAAAATAACTGACTAAGCAATTAATAAACAAAATGACTAAAGTTTAGGTACGGCTACAATCTCTAATGTCTTCTAGTTATTGTGATTAATCTAGCCAAGTCTGATCGAGACAAATAAGGCATGTATATCACAAGAGTGAAATAATTCATTTCTGAAAGAAAAAAACTAATATAATGTGAGATTCAAATCCCAATGTTTTTTCATGGAGACAATTACTTCTGGAGAGTTTTAAAGTCAGTGTTGAAAACTTGGTATGTCTTAAGAGAAGATGACAGTTACTGCTGGTTTCAGCCATTTCACACGGCACACAGTAGTATGAAATTTTTAACAGAATATTTCGGAGAACGAATAGTTTCAAACATTCTGTGGCCACCACGTTCCCCAGATCGTACTCCATTGAACTTTTTTCAGTAGGGTGTTCTCAAGAGTAAAGTTTATGCAAATAGACCAACTTCTCTGTAAGATTTACGTCAAACATTTCAGAGTGTATTGACAAATTGAAGACGTTACTTTCATAGTGTTACAGCCACTACACAGAAAAGAGTTAACGCCTGTGTCTTGGCAAATTGAGGTCACTTTTAGCACTTACTCTAAGGTCAGTTTATTGTCATTTTAAGGAAATAATATTTTATTATTTCTATTAATCACTTTAAATAATTATTAATTTACCACTTATTGGCTTCGTCGTATTGTCGTATGATAACGCGCCACTCACATGCGCCGGGACACCAAGTCCCTTCTCTACGCCCAGTCTCGGACCACTGCCACGACGAATCCAAGAGCCCAACTGGGGCCACCCGAGCTATGGTTCGAGCGGCTCGGAGCCCCCTTCCCGTCTCCCCACTGCCTACACTTTTAGGCCAGCGATGTGGGTATCGCCGGAACCAAGGCAACTTGACGGTAGGTATGTTTCCCGCCGGAAACGTTTTCTATATGGGATTCCAGAACACCCTGAAGGATCTCCTTCACCTGATCGTGTCTTAAAGTCAACGCGCAAGGGGCCCAACTGGTGGGTTGCCGGGTTGGACCGAACAACCAGGAGCTTAGCATCACCTACTCACTGCCTCCACCTTGAAGCTAATGGCGTGAGTGCCGCCATCAAACTAGGGGTCCGGGTGACTGTCTACAACTCTCCAGCGGAGATCTTGCCCACCTACGCAGACAAGATCCACCCCCTGCAACCCGCAATACATAACTTCAGGTATGTATTCCCCATGAATAGACAATCAAAATAGTTCTTATCCGGATATGCTCCTTTTCCGAATTATGGCCTTTACAACGTCGAAATTCGCTGAACATTTGTTTCTTTTCGTAGGTCGTTGTCATTACAGAAGATGTTCAAAATTTTCACTTCCTGGTTTAAAACAGACCTCACACCGATGTCTCATTGGCCTGCGAACACGATCCGGTGACAAATCAGGCACCGGAGACGAGTACATCAATGATTTGAAATGGTCCCACAAGTAGAAATCGAGAGGGCCCATATCAAGTAAGCGGGGAGGTCCAGAAATTGGGCCACCTCTACCTATCCATCAATCAGGAATCCTTCGATCCAAGTACCGTCGAGCCGTACGCCTGAAGTGTGCAGGAGCACTGTCAAGCAAGAAGTTAACGAGTTGACGACTGATCAGTGGAGTGCCTTCATAAACATGAGGTATGGTGTTTTCCAGGAAGTTTGTGTACGCCTGTCTCGTCTGTTTACAAGTACATGGGTTCCAACTAATCGATCACCAATGATAGCAGCCCACATATTGAGAGAAAACTGGTGTGTAATGAGAGGGAATGTGGGTTTTCACATACCCAGACATGCTGATTGTGGAAATTTGTAATGCCATCTCGTGTGAATTGTGTTTCATGTTGTGTCCAAAAAAGAACCAGTAGATCCTGTTAAAATAAGTTTATTAACCAAGTAGCGTTTTCTCGGTACAAACAATCTTCCAGCGACCGGTAGAGTAAACCAGGTCGTAGCCAAATCTTCAATGTCCAGGAGATGTACCGAGAAGAGCGTAGGTCGTTGCAAAGTCCGGGTGACGTGCCGAGGGTGTTGCCGAAGTCCGAAGTAATACTGCGAGAGAGAGATCCGGGGGCGTTGCGTAGTCGACTGTGCTGTCTCCAATACTGCTGCGAAGTACACTCGATGCCGGGTAGATTCCAACTGCCTTCCGGGACGTCGGCCGGCTCCCTTTAAAGGGCCGGCGTCCGGCGGCGAGACTCGCTCCATGGCTCGAGCCCGCCGAACCGTGGCTGTAGCTGATTGCTGCCGCCACCGGCTCCCGTCATGGCGAGCTGCCTTGACGCTAGCGCGCCACCTCCAAATTTATTGCCGCCGTGACTAGCGCGACATAACATTTCATTTGTAAATAATACTAAGGCTGGAACGCTCTTTTAGCACCACACTGCTGCAAGAACCTCTGACAGCACCTAGCTCGTGGGGGTAATCTTCTGGTGACAGGCCTTTGCACGTTGCAAATGATAAGGTTATAACTGTCACACAGTCACACAGTCTCCAGACAGTCGTATGAGGAACATTCACTTGCAACACTAACTTTCGTGTGCTGATAGGAGTCTTGTCCAAAGCATCCAGAATCTCCTTCTCAACAGCCGGTGTTGTAGATCTTGGTCATCCCCTTCTTAAATCAGGAGAGTTAAATTTTCCATGCCCGCACAGACGAGGTGGAGACGTAAAAATGTCTTCCTATCTGAACATTGTCGCTTTGGACATCTCTCCTGGTACCTGACTGCCTGGTGCATGACTGCCAACTCCTGATTTGAGTAGTCGTACATGACGCACAGTCAAACGCCAAACACAATACTGAATGTAACATTCTCCTCGGAATGAACTGTCGTAGTGTCCGGTTATGTCTCCTTTCACGGCAACGACCTGCGGGAGAATAAGCGTTTCGGTGAATTTCAGTGTTGTGATGGCCTAACTCGGAAATGAAGCATTTTCAGACACATGTTGTAATGAACAATTTATATTATCTACATACGTACATACCTACAATTATGCTCCCTATTTTTTAAACATTCTTTATATGTATGTATTAATATGGGTAAAAATACTGATAGAGAATTTTTTTATAAAATATAAAAATAATGTCCACAGAATAAATTAGGAAGTAGGGAGATTCGAAGAAAATTAACAGAAATCAGACATGGGGACGTAAGACGTCTGTAAACCGTAAGGAAGACGAGTTCAAACAGATATTAAAGATATTACAAAAATAATTTTAAAATTATTTTTAATAAAAGAAAACAGTAAAATCGCCTGTTTCATCGCCCGAGATAATACCTTATTTCTCCTCTAGATGGTGAAAGGAGCGTAGCGAAATTTGTGTGGTCAGACGGAAGGGTGGGCCTGATGGCCCGAGTTTCGTCAGGTAAAAAAAGGCATTAACTAACTGTTTTTTATCTAAAATGCATTTGTTTTGGAACAATAATACTCTTATTTGAATAGTAGGATTAATGATGTTTGTTTTGCTTAAATTGCAATTGTGGCCATGTGACCAATGATAGGAATTGAATTTGGTTACTGGGTTTCATCTCTGGTAGTTCTGATACAGTGAGTTTTCAGATAAAAAACATAATGACTTTGTAAAGAAATGAGGAAGTGAATGGTAATAACTAAATAAGTGATATTTGCAGTTTAAATTGACTTTACTACATGAATCTGAATGGCAAATGAACATATAAATTACAAAAATAACACTTACTTTTCTTTGATGTACAACATGTTATGATACTTAAAATTAACATACAATCGTGATTCTTGATTTCAAGATGAGAAGTTTTCAGTTGTTCTTTCCGTTCTGCTTCGTTTTGAAGTTGATGCACACGCACAGTACTTAGTATGTGGTCACAACACAATTTGGATATGATTGAACATTTACTGTAGTTGAAGTTTGACACGTTTGACTGACTATGACACGTTTTGTACAAAATACCGATGAGAACAATGGTTTACGTAAATTGTGAGCGCACGGGCTCGCTTGAAACATGTGGCCTCGGCGGTTGCCTGCCAAACACTGCCTGCGAACACAGTAACGGATTTTTACGCCACCCTCCTGCACGCTGTTGCCGGAGCGGTGTCGGCTCGGCGTGGCGTTGGTTCGGTGTTGCCGCTTTGAGTTTCTCAGCGCGATTTGTAACACTAACTAAACATTGTTAGGAGAGACACGAAAATCTCGATAGCTCAATTACAGTGGACAAATTAACATCGGATCCAGGCAGTAACAATCAGAACATGTGAACAGCAAAAACAAGCTGAGTCGATAGAAGAAAATTTTGCATCAGAATTGCTCTCGATCTGGTAGGACTAGGACGTGTGGCCATGTCTGGTAGAAAAATTGTTTGAAAAAGTTTAAGTTGGTTTCGTCGTATCTGATAAACGGGCGATGTATGTCCAAAAGTTGTACAAATTAACAGTATAAATAGAGCGCGATTGCAGATGCGAAATTTGAGCAGCGAATGAAAATAGCTAAGGGAAATAAGACGCGGACGGTGTGAAAACGTATGCAGATACGAACTCTGTGTGGAAGTTGAAGAAATAGTGGAAGGACGACGTCCACGGGACGAATAATTCTTCTCATTAAACTTTTGGTAGGGATGGTAATAAATGTACTCTATAAGATGGCATAAACGCCATTTTGCTCCACTCTTTTGTTTTTTCAAAGAACACAAAAATGTAATTTTTTTGACATATCTCTCCTGTCGTTAATATTTTCATTCGTGGCGATGTGTTCACATTCTTTCATTTAAGAATACATTCATTTACATTAAATGATGTCTTATAAAGTTTCTCGAAAACTCAATAGTTTTCTGTGAAAACAAGCTCGAAATTCCGGATTTCAGAAACTCTCAAACGCCACATTCTCAAAAACCCAATTTTTTAAAAATATTCGCATGGATAGTGCTAATACCACTGTTGAAGATGACATCAAATTAATTTTGCTATATTCTTTTGTGTTTTAAAAAAATTACACAAATGTAGTATTTTTGAAATCTCTCTCACTCCGTTAATATCCACATTTCCAGCAATTTGTAAACATTTTTGCATGTGTAAGTTGAAGTGCTTTAAATGAATTCTAATGAAGATATTCAAAAAAAAAGTTTTTGTGAAAGACAGCCTCAAATTTCCCATTCACAGTGACATTTAAACGCCATTTTCTTAAAAATAACTACAAATTTTCGATATAGAAAATTGTGATATAGAACGAGGTTTTAATCTTGTACAATATTCTTGAAGTAATATATCGGTTCTACCATTCTAAAACCGAAACATTGACAAAATTGATAAAAAATGTACTTTAGGCGAAGATGGATGGCAGCTGACAAGAGTACATGGCAAGTCCGAAACGTTAGCCCAGATCAGAGAAAATAAAAAAACTAAAAGGAGAAAGTCTGCGTCATTCTGTAGCATCACTAGTTAGCACTGATGCTAAAAGCGAGACGATTCTCAAATGCCGAAGCAAAACTGAGAATATAACAAAGAAAACAAAACGCTTTCGTGTGATCAGCGACAACCCAGATATTAAGGTAATTTTCAATCCCTAGGGCTACCCCAAAAAATTGTGAATGACGCACATGGTAAGAATCACACACGTAGAATTGCCTCATTTGGTTTATCGATCTCGTTTCGCAACATTTCCACTAACAAAATGAAATCTCACTTTACAGCACATTTTCCTTCACATTTTCACATGGCCTCGTTTTGCCTCGAGTCCGCAATTATCAAATTCAACACATTATAACGTATAAAATCATTTTAAAATTTTTATCTCAGTTATCTTCAGGAAAACCATGTTTGTTGGCTTCGTACTCATGGGTTGGCCATGCAAACAAAATAAAACGTTCGGATAATATGCAAAAAGGGGATTTATTTTCCGTCATTATTTGCCCATTAAGAGGAATCTTTCCTTAATAGCTTGTGTAAAGTCTTTGGGTCTCACAACAACCCCTGAAAACAAAAAATTCTATGACACAGTGTTCTTTCGCAATTAAAAGAAACTGGAGAGTGATGGCGCAATTCTGTCTTCACATTCGTATTCATCGCGTCGACATGCATTATCAAGTCTTTAGGTCTGACAACGTTTTTACTTTCCCGTATACGTACGTATATACGGAGTAATATATAGTAGTATATACGGAGTATACGGAAAGTTACGTAATGTTGCGCGAAAAAACGGCGAATTTTCGGCGGAAAAAAATTCATTGCCGAGCGCTGATAACGAAAAAGTGGATAAAACCAGTCGCTAAATTAAGAAAAAAAATCACGTGGCGTAGCCAGAATCCCTCTTTTGTGGGTCCTTGATACAGAAAAACCAATTGAAAGGAAAATGTCGGTCCCTCCGTCTGTCCGTCTGTTTACTAGCGTTTAAACCATAGGTACGATTTCTTCCAAAATGGATATTCCCCTGTCAACCTGGTTTGAGTTGAATCATTGAGATTTTGAAAAAAGATTCTTCAAAATTTGGGAATACTTTACATGAAGCCCCCCGGACATTTTCAAATTTTTCTCGAAAACGGCTCCAATTTTTTTCTTTAAATCTCTTATAAGAATAGAGTAAAATACATTTATAAAGGTAGCACAGAACACATTATCACGGTAAACACTGAATTTTCGAAACTTGCGAAAGTTTTTTCGACGACTTCCTAAAACGTGACTTTAATAAAAATCATATCTCATACTTACCCATAATTTCCATGCTCACGACGAACACACCCATTATCGAAGAAATTGATGTGCCTTCTTTACTCGGTCTTGTGTTCAGGACGTCAGCAAAGACCGTAGCGAAGCAGGGCAGTAGGCCCCAAAAGGCCATCTGTGCCAAGCAATAAGATGAGCAGAAATTATGTTTCAAAAAATAAGTAGATGTAAAATATGCATTATATATAATATTTAGATAAGTAGAGATGTAAAACATGTATGCTGTATAATAAATGTTTAATTTTGCAAATGTTTTCTCAGAACACATAGCCGAGTATGAATAAATGTTTAAGTATTACGTAACGAAATTGGGCTTATTTTTGTCAACTTGGATGCAGCATTTAAGTTATCAATTTGTTGTTAAAATAGCACAAACTCTCGCTCCTGTACTTTGTGGTACTTTGGGTTTGCCATTAACGAGATGTGTACGCAATATACACAAAAAAGATAATTTTAAAAAGCTTACAATATATAATGTACACGCTGCCTTTCATCCGGACATTTCAATGTAGCTTTTATCCACTCCTGCATACGAGTATCTTTGATACACGCTAGTAGTGATTTTACAAAAATAAATACTTCTATGTAACAGAAAAAGATTTTACAACAGATGTATGGGGACGTAATCTTTGTTATACAACATAATATTAATGAAAGTTACTTTTCATTACGACAGAAATTCATGTTCCTTCAAAAATTACAAATTTTTAAAACACATTCCTTAGTCTAGGGAACGAAGTGAGAGAAAAACAAAAAATATAATATAAATATTCTCAAAAGAAAATGTAAATATTTCATTAGAACTTCTTGAATCTTTAAACATTTCGGCATATATGATGTCGCGAAAAAAAACGTCATGAACAAAAATGTAAAATCGATACAAACTCGAGACGGTAGCACTACAAATAATAATCTTGCTAAATTGTCAGATCATGAATACGAATTGTGTGCATGAAAATGCGTGTGTGGTTTTCAAATACGGATATTACCAAAATTTCTGAAACGTCTATTTAAAAAATTTATCTTAAATAATTATTGTGCTTTGAATTTTTACCTTAGGTTTTGACCTCAGACCCTACAACACTTTTAAGTAAGTAATAGTATAAATAAGAAGAAAAAAATGTATCTTGTCTGAAACACGCGGTCTAAACTGATACTCATATTTTCTTTCTGAGTTTCGTCAAACTAAAATTTGACCTCTTCAGAGGCTTATGAAAAAATGTAGAAAAATCTACCAATGACATTCAGTCATTTGGTTTTTCCAAACGTCAGAATGAAAATAAAATGGATTTCCGTTCATGCTGAGTGTTTTAGACAAGATCCACTAATTTTTTTCTTCCCTATTTTACAAAAAATGCGTACCAATCAATAGTCGCATCAAAAAATAAGTAATAAGTAATAATATATCCCATAATATATTTGTATATGTTGCTTTACATATTTAACGTTAAATATACAGTAACATAATATAGTATAATATACACTACAATATATACGCATAATATATAATAGAATATTATATACGAAATTAAAGAATTTAACATTAAAAACCGTTCCATCTCAGAAGAAAACATCACAAAATTATTTTCTATCAATAAATGAGGTATCTGCTAAACATTAAATCCATTTTTTTAGAATTGCAATTTGTAAGCCAATTAGCAAAACGTTGTATTAAATTTTAAATACCTACGAGTAGATAAAGAAGTGTTGGCGATCCCGATGGAACAACATTATGAGAGGAAATCTCAAACAAAGCGCTCACCTTACTCAGTGCCACTGCAATCACAACCAACCAACCCCATCCACCTTCCGGTACTGTTTCTTCGGAGCTTCTTCCTTTATTTATCTGGAAGAAATATTAAAACAATCTTCACAACATTTGTAAACGAAAAATGTATTTACAGGAATCTTATCTTATTGACATGTTTCTTTATGTAAAATATATTTCAACCACGAGTTGAAATAATTCGTAGTTTAACCCGTCATTTCCGGAAGAATATTGATATTAAATATTTTTGTTTTAGTTTTGAAATGTAATAGAAATATTTAAACATAATAGTACAGTGACCCGGCTCGATTATCCCCTGGATTCGTGAATAGTATTGATAGAAATATTGCGTTTTCCGAATATTTTGTTTCAATACAAAATAAGATTTAATTTTCTGTTAAGGCTTCCAAAAGAGCATGAGAGAGTTAGGAGTGCGTTTAAAGACAAAGTGATGTGAAAGGTCGACCTATAAAGAAAACATGCTTATTCGCAGCCACTTAACAACAAATTACAGTTGTGTTTTGTAATTGTAAATGTACTTTCATGTTTCTGCATTCTGCCATAGGGCAACATCTGCCCAATTTTAGAATAAAAAGATTATATTTATATCTATCTAAACCTCGTGAATATGGAGCACGTAGAATCTGGCACCTAAATACAGTAAGGAATGTTTTCAGCACATAAATGCATTAAAATACTCTTATAAGCACTAAAACGTCAAGAATAAGCTTATATATCACATGTTTGTGGTCCACATTACTCAATTTTGTAATTTCGGGAGACGCAATCACTCTCCGATCTGCCGGGGCTGTTTTGCGGGAATAATAATGAATATCACATAAAATACATCCAATTTTTTCTAGAGAACGTTGAATTAACAACTCCCTAGAGTTAACAGGTGCTGACGGTATGAAAAACGGGTTGTCTCAGGGAATGACATCTTCTAATCAAATCACAAGCAACAGTTCACTTCTTGCTTCCTCCATTCAACAAACTGCATGAAAGGGGCTCGAAACATTGTGAGAATGTGAGCGACGTCACAGCCATTGGGATCCCTGGTGCTATTTGTTAGCCAAGTAAAAATATGAAACTCACATTGCATTGATTTGCATTTAAACCACGCTGGCCCAGACATTTTACGTTTTAATCCGCGTGATTTCGAGAAAATTAAAACCTATCTCTGACGCGCAGAATTTAAAAATGTTAGAGTTCAGATTAGATTCAGTCGAGTCCGAGCAGCCATGCCGTGCACATCGGGCGTCACTCACTAGTGAACTCGGTGAATAGTGTTGTGACTCAGTGTTTAAAAATTTCTCTAGTATCTGAATAACCACACAAGGGAAAAGTAAATGGCTTACGCCATTAACCCATCCACAGGGCAAACTATAACTGACACTACTCAACCTAAATAGTGGTGACAACTGTGCCATTCCCCCAGTGTCACCATTTCCAACAAGTAGCGAGGCCATGGATACGAGCCTCCCATCAACTCTGCCTTCTTAAACACCAGCCAGAACTACTCATCATCACCACCTCCTCTGGTACTATTGAAAAGCCAACAGAATCAACAGACGGGCTCGCATCAACATTCGGAAACATCCAGCTCAGCAGACCAGGTATCAGTGTCTCAGAACAAATGCGCACGCGACGATAAAGCAGAATCGAGCGAAAGTAAACGTTCAAATGGTGTATCGGTGCGTGAAAGTGAAAAATCAGGTGCGACGCAATTTCTCATCAGGGACGTCACAATGTGGTGCAACATCGAGTGGGGCGATAAACTCTACAGGGTCATTGCAAAATTTATATCGTGTTACAATTGCCAACAGATTTGGTGACTTAAACAACAAACAGTCTCGATGACTCACCAGTTGAAACTTCAAAAATTCCTCCTATTTATCTGTACACGGACGAAAAATCCACGTTCAGTGACTTAGTAATAACCCTAAAACTAATAGCAAAAAGTATTTTTTCTATTGAATTAAAATCGAACAAACTGATAATCCAAATGGCCACGATCGAAGACTACTGTGCGGTGGTGGTTCGAAACTTTTTTGAAAACCAAAGACAATTCCATACTTATGTCGACCCTTGCAACAAACAGTTTTCTGTAGTTACAAAAAGTATGCTTACGGAAATTTCAGAAAAATAAATTCATTCGGAATTAAAATCAATGTTTGACTCAGTGTAAAAAGTAACAAGACGTCATAAAAATGGTCAACCTATTCCTGCAGTTGCAGTAGAATTCACTAGCTCTCATCCAATTGAAAATGTCCTTCAAATAGATACTTTGTGTCATTTAAAAGTGAAAGTAGAAAAAAGAAACAGACACGTTGGACCCCTACAGTGTGTGCGTTGTCTAGATTTCGGTCATAGCAAAAACAGCTGCAACAGAAAAGTAACTTGTGCACATTGTGCTGGAAACCTCATTTCGGCTAGCTGCAATAGCACAAACTCTGTTCCGTTTTGTGCTAATTGCAAAGGGAACCATCGAGCGGACGTCAGAACATCACTTTGTACATATTACTCCAAAGTTCTAGAATCTAAAACAAAAAGTTGGAATAAATATAATGAAAGATCAGTTGACAATAATTCGTCACAGACTCCTCCCAACAATGCAAGAAATTTTCCTCACCAAAAGCTAACCATATACCAAATTTTCGGCCCCAACCCTCACCTTCACCCTCAACTTCTTACGCAAATTTCAGAAACCAACAACCTCGCCCATCCCAATCATTCATCCCTGAACCAAATAGTCCATTAATTAACAATATCATCCAATCTGTTAACACATACATCACTAATTTTCTGCATTCACTTATCCCTATAGTCTTAAGTAAAATTCAAAATTTCATAATTTCGCTTTTCGCAAATGTAAATAATGTCACTCCTTAAATCATTAAGATTTCTCATTTGGAACAGCCATGGAGTCTATAAAAAACACCTCGTACTCATTGATTTTATAAATTCTCACTCCATAAACATAGCGTGTATCACTGAAACTCATTTGACATCAGATGTTGGTCTGAGAATTCAAGGATACAATTGTATACGTAACGACAGACCTGGACAAACAATAGGAGGTGGTGTCTTAATTCTGGTCAAAAAATCAATAAATCATTTTGAAATAGACCTGCTCCTCACCCCCGGTCTAGAAACGGTTGCTATATGCATTCCTTTTCCGGATAACAATAGTATCACGGTCATCCGCAGCGTACAAACCTCCAAACAAAAATATATCTATGTCCCGCATCGATTCTCTTTTTAACGCTACTTCACCAATGATCGTAATGGGTGACCTCAATGCTAAACATATATCATGGGGCTGCCGTGTCAGTAATCCCGCTGGTTCAATTCTATAAAACAACATAAACCAATTACATCTCAAAATTCATTCTCCCACTGTACCAACCTACTACCCTTTCAATAATAATATGATTCCAGATATATTAGATATCGCCATATCAAATTTCCCATTATCATTAACCTCGTATGTTTTTCATGAACTTGATTCCGACCACAATCCAGTATTACTTACTTCTCAAGTTTTCTGTTCCCCTCCTTCTCCTCCTCCAACACTTTCTGTCTCCTCCATAAACTGGGCTACTTGCCAATCCAAATTAGAAAATATGCTACCTCCCATTAAGATTCTTCAATCCGCACATGAAATAGATAACGCAGTATTACTAACGCCATAACTACAGCGGTACTCGAGTCCACCCCCAAGCTCCCTTTGCTTCCCCAAAAGTTTTCAAAACCACCCTACCGAAGTACTTACAAAACTTAATCAAGGAAAAAAATAGAATCAGAAGACTTTGGAATGAACACAGACTACCTCACTTAAAGAGTGTGCTCAATCGCTTTATTCGATTCTGTAGAAAATCACTACAAGACTACAACTTTGAACAATATGAAAACTATGTATCTTCTTTATCGTCCCACAACAGCTCAGTTTGGCTGGCTACGAGAAAACTTCTACGTAAAAAGACAACCATTCCTCCTCTATTGTCTGGTCTATTGTCTAAACTTCTGGCTGAATTCTATGCTACAACCTTCCAGCCTCATAATATTGAAGATCCTCCACATTCCAATGAAGTAAACACATTTGTCTCTTTGCCCAACTTTGATGTCTCTAGCCGTATTAAATTTGCTCCCCTACCGAAGTGTATAACATTAAAAATTTACCGAGAAGAAAATCCCTCGGGCACGAAGATATCTCACCTATCATGTTAAAAAACCTTCCTCGTAATGCAGTTGCCTTTATAACAAATATAATAAATTCAAAGTTCAGATTAGGCTACTTCCCCAAATTGTGGAAACATTAAATAGTAGTTCCAATCCCCAAACCCGAGAAAAACCAAACCTTACCTTCCAGCTACCGCCCTATAAATGTTCTCCCTATTCTAGGGAAAACAGTAGAAAAAGTCATTTTAAAGAGGCTAAATCCATATCTAAGAAAGTCCAAGATTATTCCTTGTCATCAATTTGGTTTTGTTTCTAAACATTCTTCTTGCCATCAACTCCTCAGATTAACAAAATTCATTCATTCCGGATTTAAAAAACAGCACCGCACAATAGCAACCTTTCTCAAGGCGAGTCAAGCATTCGACCGAATTTGGCATAATGGCCTAATCTATAAGTTACGGACGCTCGGTATCCCACTCTACCTCCTATCAACCATCCAAAGTTTCTTGTCAGTCAAAATTCAATCACACCTTTCAAATCCTCGTCCCATTCTAGCAGGTGTTCCTCAAGGCTCCCCTCTTTCAAATGAATTAAACGATTATTATTGTGCAATCTAGCACTTTATTAGTGCAAAAGTAGAACAGAAAAAAGAACTTCAGATTTCGCGCTTCTCCGTATGGAGAGCAGATCCGGTGACAATTGGCAAATGCAGGTAAGCGAGTTTTCATTGATCCGAACCCAACGACTGAACCGGCAAGGCAGCGGGCTAATATAAGTTAAATTTAAATACTTGGAATCGTTTCCTCGCGCCCAAACATTATCAATTATGTTTTAGGAGGAGCAATTATTATTTAATAGAGTAAAGAAAGCAAAGAAAGAATAAGATCCGCGTGTTTTTAAAAACCCGTTTCAATACAAAAGTAAATAAATAACAGGGGGTAACAATATTCAATCAACACTGGATCAAGGGATAACATTCATATAATGCATTCTTCATATAAATAGACATAAGGGAAGCCCAACAGGTTCCTCATTACTGTTTATTATTTTTTAGATAAATTTGTTGTTTATTCTTTGCATTGTTAATTCTAATTCTGAATATTTATGGGGGTGGGTAAAGTTGTTTAAATATTTGTCGCATGGAGATCCGTTTTTTTATTCGGGCGGTTATTGCTGATGAATGAAGGTTATAACGGTCAGTTGTGAAAAAGGATTGAGAACATTTAGGCATTATTTGGTGGATAGTTTCTGATTTTAATTCTGAGTGTAATTGATTGTTTCTAATGAACCAGAGGGCATTTACAGCCCTACGTAGAATTTTATTTTCGAAGGTTTGTATTTTCTTTGTATTAGTAGCAGCAGTGTTGTATTATATTAAGCATGCTTACATTATAATGGGAAGAACTATTGCTTTGTAAAGAACTAGTTGTGTCCAGTGTTGCCAAATTGGCGGAATTCCCGCTATTTTCAGCAGATTTGGAACTCTTACGGCGGCAAAAAGCAGCGGAAATTAATAAAAACAGTGGAAAATAAGCGGAATTTCAAATCTGCCAAGTGAATGTGGTTAAAAACAAGCATTGAAACAAAATGAACATTGAATTACTAAACACGATTTTGTCAAAACGTTTTGGTCTAAAAAGAGCATGTAAATGTCATAATTACTCGTTCCCTCCTGAAGTTTTAAAGCAGATTTCTCAAAAACACAAGTATGAGTCCAAGAAGACTAAGTGATAATGCGAACGATGTTGAGTTATCAGTTTTCGTTAAACCTTTATTAATAAGTTGTTTTGCACAGATGTATATTTAAAAACATTTTAAATCCATGTTACTAGCAAGAACAAATGATATAATAATCATAAAATAAATTATATAATACCTGGAAACAATTGTTATTATTTTTCAAATTCTCACTAAAGTAATGTATTCTATATTATCCTAGAAATTTAATTGTAGGTTCAATGAAGCCACTATATTTCGCAATCATATTTTTGTTTTAATGCAATAAATTAATACATTTATATGGAAACGAATTTAATTTACTTTTAGCGGATTTAGGCGGGAAATTTAAAGCCTGTACAGCGGATTTTCGCGGAAACAAACGAACATGGCGGAACCCCTCTAAACACATATGGCAACACTGGTTGTGTCTGCAATTGTCCTACAACTACAAAATTAAAAATGGAGATTTTTCCTTCAATTAAAATTTGTACTCAATAGTGAGTTCTTTTCTTGAGTTCCTGTATATTTTGTTAAAAATTTTAGTACTTTTCGCTTAGTATTGCGTGCAATATGTGCAATTTAAAAAAATTAAAAACGAAGATTTTCTCAAAAACTGCTCCAAATGTTTTCTTTGAACTTTTGGTAAGGGTAGTGCCTAATGTACTCTAATGAGACGTCTTAAACGCCATATTGCTCTATTCGTTTGTTTTTCAAAAATTACAAAAATGTAATTTATTGACTTGTCTCTCACGTCGTTAATATTTACTGTAGAGGCTACTTGTTCACATTACTATATTTATGAATATATGCTGCTTTAAATAATGTCATATAAAGTTTCTCGAGAACTCAACAGTTTTCTGTGAAAACTAGCTCAAAATTCCGCATTTTCAGAAATGCTCAAACGCTATTTTCTCATAAATGACTCCAATTTTTTTTCTTTAAACTTTTCGAATGGGTAGTACTAATTACGCTCTTCAGTATGACGTAAAGTTCAATTTGGGGTATATTTTCATTTTTTCAAATATTACACAAGTGTATTTTTTATAGATCTCTCGCATCTTAGATATTCATATTACCACCAATTTGGAAACACTACTGTACTTGACAGTTAATATGTACCGTTTTAAACGCCATTTTCTTCCAAACGGCTCCAAATTTTTCAAAAATTGCCATTTAGGACGAGGTTTTAGTGTTCTTTAATATTAAAAATGAATATTTCCGATATACCGTTAAGAAAACGAAAAATTAAGAAAATGTCAAAAAGTGTGCTTTGGGCGATGATAGTTGGCAACAGGCGAGAGTACATAGCAATTTGGAATAGCTAGCACAATCCAAGGGAAAGAAAACTAAGACGGGAAAGTCTCTGCCATTCGGTAGCACCACTAGTTACTTTGTGTGATAATTTATTTAGCATTTTCTTTAATTCTGTGCTCTTGGAGTGTTGTCATTGCCATCGTATTTTGTTTTTTTTATTTCAATGCTAATAGGTATGGTTTGCTACATAATTTTTGTTTTATGATTAGAATTGGGATTTGCTTCTTTTGCTGTTTTTTAAAATAATTTTAGTGAAGGTATCCACGGCAAAATCGATTTCTTCTTTATTTTTCATGAATCGGTTTGTGGGAAGGGCGTTATCAACATTTGTTTGGAATTTTATTCAATCTATGTCTTTTGTGTCTATACTACGGGTCTGTTTTAATATAGTTCATATCTGATGTGAGTATTACAGGATATTGATCAGTGTCTAATTCAGGTAAAGAATGAGCATAGAGTATGAGTTAAATTTTTAATGATGGTAATGTCCAGGATATTTGGTTGAGCGTTACGAATTTTTGGGTAGTGAGTGGGTTTTGTCCTTTGCTATGATTTGGAAGTTTAAATTTGTTGATGCTTTTTGTAACTTTCTTGCATTTGAGGTATTCACTTTGCAGTCCCAATTGATATGTTTGCTATTTAGGTCACCTACTAAAATGATAGGTTCTGAACCATGTAATATTTGCTTTAATTCATTTATATTGATTTGTTTTTTCGGTAGTTTATATGCTGTTATGATATTCAAGTATAATTTTTAAGGCTATTTTCACTGCAATCAGTTCAAGATTATTCGATTTTGGAATAGAAATTAATGAGTGGTCAAGTTTATTTTTCATTAGGATAGCTACTCCTTCTGCTGCATCTTGATATATTCTATCTTCTCTATAACAATTATACCCAAGTACTTTAAATCTTTGTCCTGGTACTACAAAGTATTTTTCTGTTATGCATGCAATTGTTATCGAGTGATTTTTTAGGAAGTGGATAAGTTAGGATTGTTATTAATTGTTGAGTGACAGTTGGGATCCTTATTGTAATATTTCTAATATTATGAGGCATCTCTGAGAACTATTAGTGGCCACAGAGTAAACAATGCACCCGCTATAGTCTGTGTGGACACATAATGTAGCATTAGAGGTACCTAGATATAGTCTATGGTGGACACAAAGTGTGCCGATAATCGATACCAGCGCAACAAACAGAGCATCGCGTGTTAAAATGAAGTGGACAATTTTGGACTTTTAGGGTTTGTGAGAAATTGTACAGAAACTGTGACTATTCAAGTAAATAGAGGCAATGTCGTGGAATATTATACATGTTGTTTGAACACGATCGGTTAGCGGGTTCGCTTAAAATCACAGATAAAACGAGTTCGGAAAGAGAACCCTTCGTACGTTCCACGAAGCATCAAACCGGAATTTATTAAAATTTAAGAAGAAACACTGAATTAAATAATGAGAGATAATGGGATTCATTGAAGATAATTTCGGCCGAATTTAGAACTGGGTTTCTGAATTTTTAGAACACTGGGGGAATGTATTATTAAATAAATATTAAAACGTAAGAAGATGATGAAACAAACGAAGACATGTTTGCATAACGTCAACATAGAAATCCACGATTTTCGGCTATAAATATTTAGAAAACGGCACTTTTAACAAGATAATCATGACATTGGCTGCATGACGAAGCGAAATGAACCCGAAACCCGTTCGAAACTCTTAAAATTGAGCATTTTGAGAAAATTTTCTAGGACGACAATGAGAATAAGCGAAGAAGGTGGTCGGCATTTTTTTGAAAACAAAGGTGTTGTGTTAAATCGACGCAAGTTTTTGAGACAGTTGGGTTCTGAAAGCCGTGGAAAGCACATCGAATTCACGTCGGTCCGATTCAAAATTCATAATTATTTTTGGGACTTGTAATTTTGTTGTGGTGATCGAGCATTCAGTTAAGAATTGTGAACGTGTAGTAAAACGGGACGTAGTCGTATTGAAGACAGAAGAAGTTCATGTTATTTGTTAGTGATTTTTCAATGGAACATTCTGGAAATTTATGGGATTTCCACGGAAGGAGATTAATTGAAGAAGACGAGCCGCACGAGATTCAACAGACCCGACGGCAACGCACGCGAGGAGGCGCGTGTACATCGAGGGAAGTGGCAACGGCGCGGTTCTTCAACAACAACGCAGGAAAGTGGCGCATCAGCAAAACGTTCGCGACGTAATTCATGAATCCAAGCTGGTTTCGCGATTTTTAACAATAATGTGACAGTAATGGAGATTACGGAACTGAATAGTCAAAAGTAACATTAATCCAGATAAGAACGATTTAACAAATACTAAGCAAGGATAATTAATTTCATTTTTTGGGTATTAGTATAGAATAAGTACGTACGTACGAGATTTTGCACAATATTAATAAAATTCAATTGCTACAAGGAATTCCTTTAATTAATTATCATTCATGAATCAGCTGGTCAATGATAAATAAAGATTAGCATAAGAATTAATTGTGATTATAAAACAGAGCGAATCGTAACAATCACGCCAAGAGCACCTATATTAAAATTACATTGTTGGGCGCAGTTAAAAGAAACGCTGATTAAAGTTTTGTTTTCATGTTTAAAAGGAAACACCGCGTTTGATTTCAGTAGCATATTTCCTGGAAACTGTTGTTGTTTTGAATGTTGTTTTCAGCCTGGTCCGTACGGAGGCACCCACCGCCCACGACCCATAAATTTTTGCAATCACGGGATTTAGCAGAGTAATATTCGGTAGTAACGTCAGATAGATAGAGAATCCAGAGGAAGTCCCGTGGGTACTTTTGCATTGGCAGCCCAGTGTGGGGCACAAAAAGGGAGAGTACTTTTTGCATTATCCATTTCTTATTACATTTGATATTTGGTTTTGATACTATATTTTAGATTATGGAATCATTGCTGTTGATTGTTGTTGCTATATTTTTGATTAATTATTGTTGGTAGCATCTGCGTTATAGTATATTATAATCTCTTTCCTATAGACACGCAATTCGTGCATAGATGAAGTCAATCGTAGATCTCAGTCGTCATCCTCTGGAGGCGCGCACCTAAACAATTCCACATTGATGGACGTTTGAATCTGAGAAGTTATGCTAGGCGAAAATATATCATAAAAGTAATTATTTTGTAAATATATTAAGTTTTGTGATTGTAAATCATATCCTATAGTACTTGAGACCTTTAAAGGAACCTAGGACAAAAGTTTCCTTGGTATTGGTTCAGTAGATTCAGAGATTATCGCGCCGTAAGTCATGACATTTATTACGGTGTGGGTAGTTGCAGAGCCCCTTATAATATATAGAGAATATGTATGGAGGAGGTGGTGAGAGATGTAGTCTTGTGAATTTTAATATTGAGTTTCTCTCTCTCTCTCTCTCTCTCTCTCTCTCACGCCAGCTGCCATCGCGGTCACATCGACTAGACGCTACGATCACCATCGATTAGGATTGGGATTATTATTTTCAATTAGGGGGAAACCGGGTAACAAGGAAATGCGTCCGATATTCATCGGAGTTTTATATGTTAATTATTTGGAAATGTCGAAAGTATTTTTTGGAATGTTAAGTTAAATTTGAGTAGACTTCATATTCGAAACGAGAATTTTATAATTGGAAAGAGTCGTAGGCGGGGAATGTATTTAACAATCAGTGTTGAGCGTAGACAGTCTCGAATACGTACCCACAAGCAGTACAGTATTGGGAAGGACGAGATCGCGTAATAATTTTTTGCATTTTTAATAAAACCAACAACCTATTGATAATGCTCCGGTGACATTTTGCTATCAGATTTTAAAATTAGGAGAGAATGTGGTAGAAGGGACAGTAACACGAACATAAAATAGACAGCATCAAGAGAGAAGATCTAAAGTTCACCCGAGAAGTCAACGATATGCGTGAAGATTTATTACGCCATGAACTTTAATTATTTACCCGTACGGGAATATAACTATTGTAAACGAGTGAAATAATATCAGATCAGTTGAGCTCATTGAAAGGTGTAAACCAAATTTGTAAATAAATGTTAAGTTATTCATTTAAAAATGGATGATAATTTATAGCTAGTTGCCATCAATTCAAAATAACAATTTTTAATTAACAGAACTTTCAGAAATTGCAATTTTGCATAGATTGCACGTCCACATCAAGTCCACCCATAAGTAAATGGAAATAAAATCAAGATGATAAATATTTCAGTATAGGGCAAATGCATGAGCATAGCAAGGCAAATAAATGATAAACATATTAAAAATTAATATTATGTGATTTCCATAGCGTGCCCAAGTAGTAATAGTAGAAGATTAAATCAATTAATAGATTTGTATAAACGTAATCAACAAGAGGTAGAGATTCTTGGTATTTCACAGTATCATTTGGAAGATTTATTATTTATTATATAAAGTGAACGCTTCACACAAAAGCAGAAATACGAAAACTAGATCACAAATTTGTCAAATTCATAATACAAATCACTGAGTTATAATGGAGCCATTATCCATATTTCGTGACCAAATGAATAATGCAGTGTTAAAATTGGTTTTCATGTGATCACACTGAAAGTGATTGCACGAAACCAAAGCGCTGTATCCGATGTGGAGCTCATGGCATATGGCATGACAGGTCATCGTCCAACACATAAATGATGTCATATGCCAGGCTCTTCAAAATAAAATATTTCCGGAACCACAAAAATGTATTGCAACCAAAAATTCAAATGCTTTCCAACGAAAAAAGACTTTTCGCAAACACTACCTCAAGGAAAACCCGTGCAACCTTCCACTATAAAATGAAAGTCATATGCACAAAATCTTTCTAAAAATAGCCGTCAGCAGAAAGTGATCTCGCAATAATTGTTAAAAAATAGTTTCATGAATTCGAATATTGTCTTAGTAAGCAAGAGGAATAGTAAGCAAACTAATAAATTTTATGTCCGCGCTTTTATCAAAATGACAAATCAGCCTATCACCTGCGACGGGAACACGTCGTGTCTTTGCGACGTGCCGGCATTAATCAACCTTCGTCGGGTCAGGGCGTTTGTACCCCACGAGAAGTGTTTCTGGCGTGGGTTGTCACCGGGACTGTGCGGCGCTCTGTCGCCGCTCCGTCGCCAGCCTGCCGGTTGGTTATCAATTGTTTTCAAGGATTCTCCCCCCCAGGAATCCTAATTGGTTAGTGACAAGGGATAACACAGTTCACAAGTTCTTTGAAATTCCTTCATTGACTGAAATAAGCTATACACAATTTACATTCGCCGCGGGCAAACCACCGCTTCGCCGCGTGCTGACTAACACATTACATGCAAATTAATTCTACAATCCTGCCTCCAGCGGAGCTATCTGACTACTACCTTAGAAAATTAATCGTTACTCTGATTTGGGTGGCAGTAAGCATCAGCCTTCCACATTGGATCACTATTACAATAACACTTTGAATAAAAGAACTAATTCAAACCAAAATTGTCTGTATTAGTCTCTCCTGAAATTATTAACAGTTTCTACCTTTGCGTCGATGTATGTGATTTTACGGGTACTCCACGCTCGTTCTTCATAGGGCGACGAAATACCTCTACCAACCTCCCCTCTCTCGCATTCCGGCGGGCGTCAGCTCGCCTACTAGCAGTCGGACGGGCGGGGTGGATGACCTCGCCGGTTTCGCAGACCGCGCGGAGGGATGGGCTCCCGGCGCGCTTGCAGGAACGGCGTTGCTGCTGGCGACCTTGCGATGCAAACGGCGAGGTGTCCCGTAGCGCCTCTCGTCCTCGCAGGATTCCGCGTTCCGGACCAGCTTCTCGGATGCACCAGTCTTCTTTTTCTCCCCCACGTGCAAATTACTTGTAAATTCAAAGAAATTTGGACGCCGTTAGTCTTTGTAATTCATGTTTCTTCGAAGGCTTTCCGGTTCGACTAGTTTTCGGCAGCCTGGGTGACAAGGCAGTGGCGTGGGGCGTCTGCTTTCACGCTTTTGCTGCCTCGGGAATTATGTAACTTCCCGGTGAGGCACAACTCCAGTCTCACAGTCCGAAATTCCTGTCCTCTCCGGAATCTTCCTCACGAATTAACTTCGATTAATAGTTCATTGAATAACTCTCTCGAAATCCGGTCCGCGTAGCTTTACTCCCGCGCACTTTCAGACATCTTGTTCCGTTGGAAACTTCTTACGAGGATACGTCTAGCCCCGTCGGAAATTGTTACGAGAGTACTAGCGTACGTCTTGCTTCGTCAGAAATTCTTACGATACTCCTAGCATACGTCTTGCTTCGTCGTAAATTTTTACGAGACTCTTTCCCTATGCAGATTGCCAGGATGCCTTTTCCATCCTCCCTGGCGTGACCTGCACCGGCCAAGGCTAGTGTGGGTTTATCTGCCTTCCTCTTATTGGCAACCGTCGTTCGGGTCGCTTATCTCGAAAATAGCCGTCGCCTGCGTCACTCTCTGACGTCGACGGCGCGCGGTTTCAAATTGCATGGGCTCTTATGGCGTGCGGATACAGCACGGATTTATCACGGGACGACTGGACTTCGTCCATTTCGTCTCATTGCCCCCACAACGGTAAGATTCTTCGACAGTCATTAAAATGATGGAGAAGAATCTTCAATGAGAACCGTTTATTATTTCTTCTGTTTTTTTCATTGATTTTTCATCTTCAAGTTACGTGTTCATTCGAATCAGCGCCATGTCATTTAGTAAGGTCTTAAGTTAAAGAAGTTATACGTTCCTATTACTCTTCCGTCTTCATCTATTAATTCGGCCACATTCGGAGCTATCAATCTCATCACTGTGTACGGTCCCTCATACAAGTGGAAAGAATTTAGCAAATAATTTCAGCCTTGGCACCGATACCTTTGGAGTTCGTAGCATGACTTTTTGACCAACCCGAAACACATATGGCCGGCTTTTTACTTTCTTTTTCCGTTCTTCGGCAGCCTTGCGGAGCCTATCCAGAATTTGTTGTTCCGTGGGGTGGGATCCTTGTTCGATTACCTCTTCACGGTCTAGATACTCCAACACATGTGGTGGTTTACGGTGAAATGGGCCTCGTATGGACTCATCCCGATGCTTTCATGCGGCACGTGGTTCAACCATCGATTCACGTGGGGCACTAATTCGGTCCAATCGTCATGTTTCTGGCTGCAATAGGTTCGGAATAGCCTTGACATTTCTTTCATCACTCGTTCGCTTGGATTTGATTGCGGGTGGCGAATTGACGAGTAAATTGGAGTTAAATTTTTTTCTTGCAATGCTGTTTTCCACAGTTGGCTAGTGAATTGAGTTCCGTGGTCGCTCAAGACTCTACGATACTGTCCAGCTATTGCCACATATTTTCAAGCTGTCTTAAACAGTGGTTAGTGGTGATCTTGTTAATGGGGTACACTTGCGTGAACTTTGTAAACAAGTCGATGATGACCATGATATATTTGTTCCCGCGCCTCGATTTTGGCAATGGCCCGTACAAATCGACTGCAATGATATCATTTTTCCCTTCGGGATGATCGGTGTCATTGTACCCGCGTACGATCGATTCGGAAACTTTGTCCTCATGCATGTCTCGCACGACTTGATTACTCGTTTCACATCTCTATCCATGTTTTTCCAGTAACATAGTTCGCTTATAATACTCTTAATTTTTGCGGACCCGTAATGTGCGGCTTGAGCGTGGACATAGTTAATGAGTTCCTCCGCGTGCGCTTTTGGGATCAGATCTTGTAGGTAATAGGAGCGGTGTCCATTCGAATCAGCACCATGTCATTGGTCAATCTCCACCTCCCGGGATCTCTCTGCAGTTGTTCGCAGCGGACCTCTTCGTTTTTCCGGTTGCCCTCTTCCCTCAAAGTACACGCTTGACTTTACTAATTTCGTCGTCGTGATTTTGAAGGTCCGCCAATGTGGACCAATACCCCATAAAAAACTTTGAGGAATTTTTAGATCGATTGCAATTGACTTGTCGACGCCTTTATGGGTGATGTTTGTCTCCGGGGCTGGGACCGACGACTGAGTAAGTCCGGTAAACATTTTTCTTCCCCTCGACATACTCGATTCGAAAGTCAAATTGTTGCAGCCACAGTGACCCACCTCCTCAGTCTATCGTTTTGCCAATTGCAACGATTTAAAAAGATCAGGGCTTTGTGATCGGTTTGATGACAAAACTCCTCCCCATTAAGTAGTTCTTTAGTTTTGTAAGGGCCCAAACAACGGCCGTAGGGCTTCTTTCTCCGATGTCGTAAAACGAACCTGCGTGTTCTTTTAAGGCAGGTGCTGACCAGATTGAGATTTTGTTTCCCCATCAATGACTTGGTACAACATCGCTCCCACACCCAAAGTCACTACTATCTGTTTTGTAGGTACATTGGCTGTGTGAAAATCCGGATGCGAAATCGTACATGTTTGTAAAAACATGTGCTTGAGATCGTCGAACGCCTTCTGTTGAAGTTCTGTCCATTCCCATTTCTGATCTTTTCGCAACAATCGATATAATGGAGCCATCGTTAGAGCGTAATTATAGCAAAACCTGCTAAAATAATTGCAAACTCCTAAAACTTTCTTTAGTTGCCTAGTATTCTTCGGTCGGGGTATGGCTTCAATTTCTTTAATTCTATCCAATTCCCATTTAATTCCATTCTTCGTGATTTTCATATCCAAGAAATTTGATTTGGTACACAAAAATGGGATTTTTCAAGATTTAATACCAGGTTATTCTGAATCAATAATGGTAATAATTTTCCCAATGCTTCAAGGTGACGTTCAAAATCTGTCGAATGAACCAAGACATCATCGACGTAAAGAGTGGTGTCTCGTACCCAGCATTGTTCATGATTTCGTCCAAACATTGAACCAGCGCGGCCCCACTGTTGCGCAATCCGAATGGGACTCGCTGAAACACATAGCTCCGTCCCTTATAGACAAATCCCGTGTATTTCTGATCCTTCGGATGCAACCTCATTTGATAATATGCTTTGCTGAAGTCCGTTGACGAGAAGTACCCCTTATTGGCGAATTGTAACAATATTTCATCAATTTTAGGCGGTACATCCCTGTACGGTATCGTTAGCGAATTCAAGTAACGCGCGTCTAAGCATAGGCGCAAGGTGCCGTTCTGCTTTCTCACGATTACAATTGGATTGACATATGCTGTCGTCGCCCTTTTTATTATGCCTTCTTGTAACATTTCTTCAATTTGTCTTGAAATTTCTTCTTGGTACGCCACTGGTATAGGGTAGCTGCGTCCTTTGACGGTGTCTCGTCCGTTAGTGGATACGAAACACGTAATTTTTTACTGGCTCGCGATTTTCTCGAACACCTTTTTGGCGCCGATGAGTAACTTCGATAAGCTTGGCCTTCTGTTCTTCGTCGAGGAGGTAAGCTGAATTAACTTTTTCTTCAATCGATTTGAACCAAAGTCATTTGTCGCAGATGAACATAAATCTATTTCATCCTTGTTTTCAATCAACTTTTCTTCATCTAATTTCATTATTGTGTTAATTCTCGCATTTCCACGACCTATCAGAATTTTCGCGGCTCTGGTATCTACAATTACATCATTCTCCACGAGAAAATCAATGCCTAAAATTATCTGCGTACGTGAGTCCTCTTACGACAAGACATGGCGTGTCATAGACCTTGCCTCCTATCTCTAGTGGTGCATATATTTGTTTTTTAATCGGGCTTGACTGTTTCCAATTGCAGTCGTAATTCGCGTACATTTTAATTGGCAATTGAGGTAGTTTAATATTCGAGTCCCTTAATGCATTGTAGGTGCCTTCATCCATGATGGTGGCCATGGAGCCAGTGTCCACTAACGCCTTCTCATTACGTCGCCGCAGCATACTTCAATCACTGGACAACGATATGGATACTCCGTTCGTCGTGACCATATTCCCATGCGACACCCATCGGTGAATCACCTACGGAGATTATAGGAACCACGTTGTATTCAGCTTGAACGTTTGTTCGACATGGGGTTCCCGCTCACATCGAACTGTGGCAGTTCCCCGATGTTGATGGCTGATGGTTGATGTTTGTCCCCTAATTCTTCATTATTCTCTTCTTCCTTTATTCTGCGTTTGTTTGTGGATAGGTTCTATTAGCCTTCTCCCCTCCTGGTTTTGAAGTCCGGTCTTTCGTTTCATTCCGAAAGTTATTTTCTTCCGTACCTCGATCATTCTTTTTATTGTTTGGTTGATCACTCTGTTTGGTTGACTTTGCCTCTTGAAACTCCACGCTCGTACTGATGGCATTAATCGTCGTACTAACCTTGCCTCCCTTCATAATATTATAATAATAATAATAATAATAATAATAAAAATGCCTTTATTAATGGCGAGGCTCAGGCCATAGGGCCTGCTCTTCCGCCTACCACTCAATCTACATTAATACAGAGAAATAATATTTTAAGAGGGGGAGGGCCAGCTGTACATTTACATTTAACATTTTACAATATTTACCATTTTACATTACATTTTACATTTACAATATTATCTGCTGTAATATCATAGTTACCTAGCAAGCTCTGGAATGCCTCAATGTCACGCGGAGCTATGCTTCTTATCAAGTTCTGTATGCTATATGGGAAATGTCTTGTCAACAAACAAATAATTTCTTTTGTCGTCCATAGGTGGCGAACATAACTTGAGTGCAGCAATTTTCCCCCGCCGCATAATCGCGCATGCTTCCAGCGTCGGCTTGTAGTACGCGTTCATGATTGTCATCTTGTGGTTGAGTTGTATTTCCTCGCTCCAATATCTATTTAAAAATTTATTTTAAATTCTTGAATTGTTTGAGGAAACGGTTCAAGAGTTTCTAGACCAGGTTCTCGCGTTTTTTTGTAAAATCTGGTACAATAAGTGAGTTTTATATTGCTCCGGCAGGCGACTAAGAGCCATAAAACTGTCTAGTGCCTTTAAGAACGAATATGGATGTTCTTCGGGAGATCCCGAAAATTTCAAAGTAGGTGGCACATTCAAGTTTAAAGGGTGCGTCGAACCTACGGCGACAGGCATGGTATCTACCGTTGCTTGTAAGTCGTTTAGTTTCGTTAGCACTTCAAAAAGGTCATCTGGTGGCTCAGAGCGAAGTCGCTTGCCTTTCACCAAGGAGGTCCGGGTTCGATTCCCGTCGATCTCATGTGAAATTTGTTCCAACAAAACCAGTTTGACTGCTTCACAAGGGCTAGGTCCAACCCCTGTGAAGTGTCCTAAACCCTACCTCTATCCTAAATCCTTCCCAATTCTGGCCACCGGGTAGTGACGCAGGGGCGCGCAAGAGAGAGGCGCGTGCGCGGAGATTCTACCTGGCGGTCCTCTTGAAAACTACGACGTGACGTGACATTAATGTAATGGAGGATTCACTCCTGAAAAGCGCAGTAGATTAATGGAGAATTACTCCAAAGCGCAGAGCGCTCAACGCCCCGAAAGGGGTTTACGCGTTGCGTCAAATTGTGTACGCAACAAATTGTGTACGCAACTTCTGTGTTCTTCTTCTACCTGCTTTGAAATTCCTTTCAACTTGCTCGACTTGTCTTCATGTGTTTCGAGTTTCGACGAAGTCTGTTATTGAATCGTTCGCGTGTTCATTTTTCTTATTTTGCACAGTTTCGATTTCTCAGACTGTTCTCTAACTTCTTTACTTGTGCTTCAACTTCTTGTCAATTATTCTCAATTCGGGCCGCCCAGGTTTCCTGCGCGCGCTGAATCGCTTCGACTTGTCATTGACGATATTTATCTTGGTCGTCAACTCCGTAGCTAAAGCATTCTGTTGTTCTTTTCAGCTCCGTAGCTAGCGCCTGGTTTTGTTGCTGAATATTTTCTTGTACTTGTTGAATTTCGCGTTGAACATTTTCTTGTACTTGTTGAACATTTTCTTGTACATGTTGAACATTTTCTTGTACATGTTGAATGTCTTGTCGTATTTCTGCAGCTATTGCGTGGTTCTGTTGTTGCATACTCTCTATTTTATTTGTAAGGGTTGCATGGAAATTACCCAATAATGCCCTCATTAGGTTTAGCATGGGGTCATCTGGACTGACTGGTGGTGATTCCCTTCTAACATGGTGACGATTCCAATGGCTCTGTTCCGCGAGCGGATTTGGTCGGCGTTCGTTCTGCGATCGGCCTTCCCTCCACTTCACGTTGCCCCACCTCCTCGTCACTGCTAGTGGCCTCTGCCCCTACTAAGCCCCTACTTTGCATGAATTTATCCGCCATGTTACGAGGTTGAGTACCCGTTTACAGCAATTCTTTACAAAAGAGATATTTGTTGAAAACGAAATTCCCTCCCTCACAACACACTGAATAATTTATACACACAATAACAAAAGCACATAGAAATAGGAACTATTACACTGCTGAAAATGAAACACAAAACATAACATGTACACTGCAAGAAATTGTAACACTGTAGCAACCATTAACACCATACATCATTCAAAAATATTGCCCTACTTTCAACATTTCCTTTTAAATTAGATCTTATTTGCAGCTTTGTGTGTGTTCCCTCTTTGAACTATCACAATCACTAACACTAAATCTTGTACAGGAATTTGGAAACCTCAACCTAAGCCTTATTAACGATGCGAATATTAATCTCCTCTATTCGGGTATCATTAATTGATGCTAATTTATCTTCAAGTCCCTGTTCGGGCGCCATTTAATGCGACGGAACACGTCGTGTCTTTGCGACGTGCCGGCATTAATAATCAACCTCGTCGGGTCAGGGCGTTTGTACCCCACGAGAAGTGTTTCTGGCGTGGGTGTCACCGGGACTGTGCGGCGCTCCTGTCGCCGCTCCGTCGCCAGGCCCTGCCGGTTGGTTATCAATTGTTTTCAAGGATTCTCCCCCCCAGGAAATCCTAATTGGTTAGTGACAAGGGGATAACACAGTTCACAAGTTCTTTGAAATTTCCTTCATTGACTGAAATAAGCTATACACAATTTACAATTCGCCGCGGGCAAACCACCGCTTCGCCGCGTGCTGACTAAACATTACATGCAAATTAATTTCTACAAATCCTGCCTCCAGCTGGAGCTATCTGACTACTACCTTAGAAAATTAATCGTTACTCTGATTTGGGTGGCAGTAAGCATCGCCTTCCACATTGGATCACATTTACAATAACACTTTGAATAAAAAAACTAATTTCAAACCCAAAATTGTCTGTATTAGTCTCTCCTGAATTATTAACAGTTTCTACCTTTGCGTCGATGTATGTGATTTTACGGGTACTCACGCTCGTTCTTCATAGGGCGACGAAATACCTCTACCAACTCCCCTCTCTCGCGTTCCGGCGGGCGTCAGCTCGCCTACTAGCAGTCGGGACGGGCGGGGTGGATGACCTCGCCGGTTTCGCAGCCGCGCGGAGGGATGGGCTCCCGGCGCGCTTGCAGGGTAACGGCGTTGCTGCTGGCGACCTTGCGATGCAAACGGCGAGTTGTCCCGTAGCGCCTCTCGTCCTCGCAGGATTCCGCGTTTCCGGACCAGCTTCTCGGATGCACCTCCAGTCTTCTTTTTCTCCCCACGTGCAAATTACTTGTAAATTCAAAGAATTTGGACGCCGTTAGTCTTTGCAATTCATGTTTCTTCGAAGGCTTTCCGGGTCGGGCGAAGTTTTCGGCAGCCTGGGTGACAAGGCAGTGGCGTGGGGCGTCTGCTTTCACGCTTTTGCTGCCTCAGGAATTATGTAACTTCCGGTGAGGCACAACTCCAGTCTCGCAGTCCGAAATTCCTGTCCTCTCCGGAATCTTCCTCACGAATTAACTTCGATTAATAGTTCATTGAATAACTCTCTCGAAATCCGGTCCGCGTAGCTTTACTCCCGCACACTTCAGACATCTTGTTCCGTTGGAAATTCTTACGAGGATACGTCTAGCCCCGTCGGAAATTGTTACGAGAGTACTAGCGTACGTCTTGCTTCGTCAGAAATTCTTACGATACTCCGGCATACGTCTTGCTTCGTCGTAAATTTTTACGAGACTTTTCCCTATGCAGATTGCCAGGATGCCTTTTCCATCCTCCCCTGGCGTGACCTGCACCGGCCAATGGCTAGTGTGGGTTTATCTGCCTTCCTCTTATTGGTAACCGTCGTTCCGGTCGCTTATCTTGAAAATAGCTGTCGCCTGCGTCACTCTCTGACGTCGACGGCGCGCGGTTTTCAAATTGCATGGGCTCTTATGGCGTGCGGATACAGCACGGATTATCACGGGACGACTGGACTTCGTCCATTTCGTCTCACACCCAAGCTTGGAATGCAAATGGTTTCGAATCAAGAAAAGGAGAAGTCCTCTGTACCACAACTTGACTTCTATGAGCCATATAAGATTCTCGAACTATACCACGTTACAACAAAACCATCCCAATGGAAAATCTCACGGCGGTACCGCAATATAATCAGAAATTATATAATAACCGTGAAATATAGAAATATTTTGAGGAACATTTATGGGCACTGCAATTGAAATCAAACCACTCACACGGAACCGTAGTATATGCCATCCAAGGCGTATAATACGGTATAGCCAGACATGACACGTTCCATGGGCGCCATCACCAAGGGGCGCTATTTAGAGATACCCAATAAAAACAAAAATAACAAAAACCTAATTTGAAGTAATCTGACGGGCGCAAATTCTTTGCTGCCCATGGGCGCCTTTACACCTAGATACGCATCTGCTGCATCTATTCCCCATCTAAGCACAAAGTGCAAGAGAACGAGTTTCAAAAGTTTTTAAATGCTTGAAATAGGAAATTCATCGTCTACGGATCATCAAAGAAGCGATCTCCGCAATACTTCACGTAAGAAAAGCGTGCCACAAGGAAGCGTGGCGGCGCCGTCTTTTATTTACTTTAAACAGCAGATCTCCTATCGTCTGAAACATTACCACAGAAACAATTGCGGACGACACGACGGAGGTTCTCAACTTCTTCAGAAGTCCATGAAAAGGTCTGAGAATTGCTCGAGCACATTTAAATCAAATATCAAAATAATTAAAAAGAAACTGACAATACGATTTTTCAATCGCAAAATCATCACCGCGCTGCACTTCACATGATTTCCTACACCACGTGTAAGTAATAATGCATCTTAAATATATGTCCCTCATAATAATGTAAATCTCATCCTAGCTCGGAGGGTAAATAGATTTTCTGCCGAACTCGGAAAGGAGTAACGTCTCCAGGAAGACGTTCTTGCAACTTGAAGCGTTTTTGACTGCCTTACGTGACGAGTAGCCCCCCAGAGAACTGTTCTGAAAAGCTGCTATCGCTTTAAGAGATAATCAAGCCTGAGGGGAACGACAGGCGTGACGTCACCGCATGTGCGATGGCTAGCGAGACGAAGAAAGTGTCTTGCATACTTCACACTTGTAAATGGAAGTCCCCCGACGTTCTGGTGTTCAGGGGGGAGAAAATCTGAAGCAGAGATAAGAACAGTGAGTTAATGAATCCGTTTAAAAGGATAACACAACCACCAAAAAAAAAAAGTTGTAAGACGACTTGGACGCGTGTTTCTCTATGATTTCGACGCACTGAATCCGAAAATGAAGCCAGAATTGCGCCACCACTCTCGTTTTTTTAAAATCGCAAAACTCACCGTGAAATTTACAATTTACACTTTCACAGTATTTTATTGAAATGTTTTGGCACAAAATTTCTCGAAATTACTAATATTTTTATGAGTAAAAATGATCATATTTTGAACTGTTTTTAGTATCAAACATGTTTTTCATGCCTTCTGAACTAATTCTGAAAAAAATAGATACAAACAAAAACGACCAATATCGGACTAGGACTTATTCACTCACCATTAAATTAAAAGTTCTTTTCAAGGTGGCCGATTGGATAATATTAATTTAAGAAAAGGTCCT
>JAHLJT010004567.1:168267827-168282146 GCA_031308135.1 Acheta domesticus
AAGTATTGATTAGAGTGCCTCAAGTATCTTCGGTGGATAAAAAGTTATTTCATAATTTTTTCCTCTGTAATAAAGGAACCGTACACCGAATTGTCAAGGTTATTAAGTAACAACGCGTTAATTCTACAAAGATGAAAACGCAAACAAATGGGGACCTATAAATTAACAGAAATATCACCGTAATAAAAAGGACCGATACCTAGACTGAAGATTTGTGTCATTGGTAACTAGTTTTTTTGTATATCTAAGTGTATAATAGTTTGTTTGTTTTGTTGTGTTGTTTTTGTCCGTTTGAACGTGGCAAGGAATTTCCAATTCTATGTTAATAATAGGCAATAAGGGCGATACGCAATGGAAAGTTTTTAAAACTATTGTTGGCATGTTTCACAAATTATGTAAAATATTGGTAAGGCTGCAAGATTAACAGTGCAGTTGCTCAGTGTCAGTAGACAGTGCAAAGTGTCCAGTGAGTTCACGTGACGAAGCATGAAGAAAGTTTTCCTAATATGGTCTTGTCTTTAGTTAGGTGGTAGCAACAAAAATGGGACGCTTGGAGAGGGGAATGTTGTGATATAACCAGAACGGGACATGTTTATTCATAAATTATTGTATACGGGGCGACTAATGACCTTGTAAAATGGCGATATCCGCCTATAACGCCCGCGAGGTTGCTATGGTGCATGGCAAGGTAAAATAAAACTAGCTGCAAGCCTCGTAGGTGCCGGAACGCTGGCTAGATCGATATAATAAAATAATATGTGATTGGTCGAAAAACTAATACGGACGAAGGCGCGGCTACATGGGGTTGAACAAATGAGCGGGTTTTGGCGGGGCAATTAGACTTTCTGGTTTTTTACCGCCCGTGTTTTTGGAAAAATAGAAGTGAGACAGCTACCGACCCCATCAATGGTTGCAAATACAAAAAAAACTTCATTCGGACTTGGAGCTTTCGTTGAGTGCAAGATCGTTACAGTCGTGACTCAGAGTGGTGGAGTGTAGGTCGTGAACTCGGCTCTTGAGTTTCGTGGAGTGCAAATAGTGTGCGGACCTTGTAGTTGAAAGTGAGACTTATACATTTTCGTGCGAAAAGTAACGGTCGTCATCGGACTTAGAAATATTTGCCGGAGTACATCCGCGGACTTGGGCAGTTTTGGGTGTTCACCGGACGATAGTTCGAACATTAGTATTTTATTAAACTCGTGTGAAAGATTATAAACCTAAAGCGTCGGAAAGAACTTAGCTAGATTTTATGCAGTGTGGACTGGATACTTCAGCAACCGCGCAAGATCAGAAGACAGAAGAGCGACTCGGATTCATCGGCCAAGTGAGAAGCGTCTTCGGAAACGAGCGGGTCGGCAAGACGGTAACATATACTGCAAGTATATTAAAATAATATCTTTTAAAAGGGGTCATGGCCATTAAGTAATCTGTTAAAATTAACATTGAATAAATTGTTAAATTTTGTTCTTTGGAAAAAGAAAAGAGTCTGTTCATTTGTCAATCATAAGCTTCTAATTAGTTGGAAGTAGAGGAATTTCCATATTTCAGATTCCACGCCAGGCTGTACAGTCGGCAGATCAGGTAATCGGCTATCTTAGCGATAGCGATACATGTAATCCGAATCCATCGGCCCAAGCTAGCTGGATGCCCATATAATTTTTGACAGAATTAAATAGGGAAAAGTTAGTATTAGTTTATGTCACCTGTTCCTGGCGCCCACATCTTTCTATAAATTCGGAACAGGTCAAACTCAACGACAACGTATTACGAAGTGAAGGGATGAAGGTATATTTCAGTATGTTTTCTGTATGGTGAGGCTTTTTAGAGCAAACAGAAGATCTAATTAAATCTCTTGACGTACAATCACCATTCGTTGGTATTAAAACTTACAAATACTTGCTCTATCTTCTTCCGGAAGATATTTTCGTATATAAGTTTCTGATGTCATGAAATTTACTTCAGGACTTCATTCAATCTCGGCCACCTCAAAACCAAAACCAAAACTGTTGAAATAATCCTAACATTATGTTACGTTTTGCATAAAATGTAGTTTGATGGTTACATTAAAAGAATTACGAGAAAAAAATGGTTTTGTCCGTCCGTCCATCCGTCTGTGAACAAGAAATACGTCTAATCTAGAGGACCTTTTCTTAAATTAATATTATCCAATCGGCCACCTTGAAAGGAACATTTTAATTTAATGGGTGAGTGAAATAAGTCCTAGTCCGATATTGGTCGTTTTTGTTTGTATCTATTTTTTTCAGAAATTAGTTCAGAAGGCATGAAAATACATGTTGAGACTAAAAACAGTTCAAAATATGATCATTTTACTCATAAAATATTAGTAATTTTCGAGAAATTTTGTGCCAAATACATTTCAATAAAATACTGTGAAAGTGTAGATTGTAAATTTCACGGTGAGTTTTTGCGATTTAAAAAAAACGAGAGTGGTGGCGCAATTCTGGCTTCAGTTTCGGATTCAGTGCGTCGAAATACATAGAGAAACACGCGTCAAGTCGTTGTGTCTGACAACTTTTTTTGTGTGGTTGTGTTATCCTTTTAAACGGATTCATTAACTCACTGTTCTTATCTCTGCTTCAGGAGTTTCTCCCCCCTGAACACCAGAACGTCGGGGGACTTCCATTTACAAGTGACGTATGCAAGACACTTTCTTCATCTCGCTAGCCATCGCACATGCGGTGACGTCACGCCTGTCGTTCCTCAGGCTTGATTATCTCTTAAAGCGATAGCAGCTTTTCAACAGTTCTTCTGGAGGGCTACTCGTCACGTAAGGCAGTCAAAAACGCTTCAAGTTGCAAGACGTCTTCCTGGAGACGTTACTCTTTCCGAGTTCGGCAGAAAATCTATTTACCTCCGAGCTATGGTGAGATTTACATTATTATGAGGAGACATATATTTAAGATGCATTATTACTTACACGTGGTGTAGGGAAAGTCATGTAATGTTGCAGCGCGGTGATGATTTTGCGATTGAAAAATTCGTATTGTCAGTTTCTTTTTAAATTATTTTGATATTTGATTTAAATGTTGCTCGAGCAATTCTCAGACCTTTTCATGGACTTCTGAAGAAGTTAGAACCTCCGTCGTGTCGTCCGCAATTGTTGCTGTGGTAATGTTTTCAGACGATAAGAGATCTGCTGTTTAAAGCAAATAAAGGACAGGCGCCGCCACGCTTCCTTGTGGCACGCTTTTCTTTACGTGAAGTATTGCGGAGATCGCTTCTTGATGATCCGTAGACGATGAATTCCTATTTCAAGGCATTTAAAAAACTTTTGAAACTCGTTCTCTTGCACTTTGTGCTTAGATGGGGAATAGATGGCAGCAGATGCGTATCTAGGTGTAAAGGTGCCCATGGCAAGCAAAGAATTTGCGCCCATGTCAGATTACTTCAAATTAGGGTTTTTGTTATTTGTTTTATTGGGTATACTCTAAATAGCGCCCCTTGTGAGTGGCGCCCATGGAACGTGTCATGTCTGCTATACCGTATATACGCCTCTGGATGGCAGATATGCTTACGGGTCCGTGTGAGTGGTTGATTTCAATTGCAGTTGCCCATAAATGTTCCTCAAAATATTTCTATATTTCACGGTTATTAATATAATTTCTGATTATGATTGCGGTACCGCCGAGAGATTTTCCATTGGGATGGTTTGTTGTAAACGTGGTATAGTTCGAGAATCTTATATGGCTCATAGAAGTCAAGTGTGGTACAGAGGACTTCTCCTTTTCTTGATTCGAAACCATTTGCATTCCAAGCTGTGGGTGTGAGACGAAATGGACCGAAGTCCAGTCGTCCCGTGATAAATCCGTGCTGTATCCGCACGCCATAAGAGCCCATGCAATTTGAAAACCGCGCGCCGTCGACGTCAGAGAGTGACGCAGGCGACAAGCTATTTTCGAGATAAGCGACCGGAACGACGGTTACCAATAAGAGGAAGGCAGATAAACCCACACTAGCCATTGGCCGGTGCAGGTCACGCCAGGGGAGGATGGAAAAGGCATCCTGGCAATCTGCATAGGGAAAGAGTCTCGTAAAAATTTACGACGAAGCAAGACGTATGCCAGGAGTATCGTAAGAATTTCTGACGAAGCAAGACGTACGCTAGTACTCTCGTAACAATTTCCGACGGGGCTAGACGTATCCTCGTAAGAAGTTTTCCAACGGAACAAGATGTCTGAAGTGTGCGGGAGTAAAGCTACGCGGACCGGATTTCGAGAGAGTTATTCAATGAACTATTAATCGAAGTTAATTCGTGAGGAAGATTCCGGACGAGGACAGGAATTTCGGACTGCGAGACTGGAGTTGTGCCTCACCGGGAAGTTACATAATTCCTGAGGCAGCAAAAGCGTGAAAGCAGACGCCCCCACGCCACTGCCTTGTCACCCAGGCTGCCGAAAACTTCGAACCGGAAAGCCTTCGAAGAAACATGAATTGCAAAGACTAACGGCGTCCAAATTCTTTGAATTTACAAGTAATTTGCACGTGGGGGAGAAAAAAGAAGACTGGAGGTGCATCCGAGAAGCTGGTCCGGAACGCGGAATCCTGCGAGGACGAGAGGCGCTACGGGACAACTCGCCGTTTGCAATCGCAAGGTCGCCAGCAGCAACGCCGTTCCCTGCAAGCGCGCCGGGAGCCCATCCCTCCGCGCGGCTGCGAAACCGGCGAGGTCATCCACCCCGCCCGTCCCGACTGCTAGTAGGCGAGCTGACGCCCGCCGGAACGCGAGAGAGGGGAGGTTGGTAGAGGTATTTCGTCGCCCTATGAAGAACGAGCGTGAGTACCCGTAAAATCACATACATCGACGCAAAGGTAGAAACTGTTAATAATTCAGGAGAGACTAATACAGACAATTTTGGGTTTGAAATTAGTTCTTTTATCAAAGTGTTATTGTAAATGTGATCCAATGTGGAAGGCGATGCTTACTGCCACCCAAATCAGAGTAACGATTAATTTTCTAAGGTAGTAGTCAGATAGCTCCAGCTGGAGGCAGGATTTGTAGAATTAATTTGCATGTAATGTGTTTAGTCAGCACGCGGCGAAGCGGTGGTTTGCCCGCGGCGAATTGTAAATTGTGTATAGCTTATTTCAGTCAATGAAGGAAATTTCAAAGAACTTGTGAACTGTGTTATCCCCTTGTCACTAACCAATTAGGATTTCCTGGGGGGGGAGAATCCTTGAAAACAATTGATAACCAACCGGCAGGGCCTGGCGACGGAGGCGGCGACAGGAGCGCCGCACAGTCCCGGTGACACCCACGCCAGAAACACTTCTCGTGGGGTACAAACGCCCTGACCCGACGAAGGTTGATTAATGCCGGCACGTCGCAAAGACACGACGTGTTCCGTCGCATTAAATGGCGCCCGAACAGGGACTTGAAAGATAAATTAGCATCAATTAATGATACCCGAATAGAGGAGATTAATATTCGCATCGTTAATAAGGCTTAGGTTGAGGGTTTCCAATTCCTGTACAAGATTTAGTGTTAGTGATTGTGATAGTTCAAAGAGGGAACCACACACAAAGCTGCAAATAAGATCTAATTTAAAAGGAAATGTTGAAAGTAGGGCAATATTTTTGAATGATGTATGGTGTTAATGGTTGCTACAGTGTTACAATTTCTTGCAGTGTACATGTTATGTTTTGTGTTTCATTTTCAGCAGTGTAATAGTTCCTATTTCTATGTGCTTTTGTTATTGTGTGTATAAATTATTCAGTGTGTTGTGAGGGAGGGAATTTCGTTTTCAACAAATATCTCTTTTGTAAAGAATTGCTGTAAACGGGTACTCAACCTCGTAACAATGGCGGATAAATTCATGCAAAGTAGGGGCTTAGTAGGGGCAGAGGCCACTAGCAGTGACGAGGAGGTGGGGCAACGTGAAGTGGAGGGAAGGCCGATCGCAGAACGAACGCCGACCAAATCCGCTCGCGGAACAGAGCCATTGGAATCGTCACCGGAAATGTTAGAAGGGGAATCACCACCAGTCAGTCCAGATGACCCCATGCTAAACCTAATGAGGGCATTATTGGGTAATTTCCATGCACCCTTACAAATAAAATAGAGAGTATGCAACAACAGAACCACGGAATAGCTGCAGAAATACGACAAGACATTCAACATGTACAAGAAAATGTTCAACATGTACAAGAAAATGTTCAACAAGTACAAGAAAATGTTCAACGCGAAATTCAACAAGTACAAGGAAATATTCAGCAACAAAACCAGGCGCTAGCTACGGAGCTGAAAGAACAACAGAATGCTTTAGCTACGGAGTTGACGACCAAGATAAATATCGTCAATGACAAGGTCAGAAGCGATTCAGCGCGCGCAGGAAACCTGGGCGGCCGAATTGAAAGAATGAAGTTGACAAGAAGTTGGAAGCACAAGTAAAGAAGTTAGAGGAACAGTCTGAGAAAATCGAAACTGTGCAAAATAAGTGTGAAGAAATGAACACGCGAATCGATTCAATAACAGACTTCGTCGAAACTCGCACAAAACGACATGAAGACAAGTCGAGCAAGAATTAAAGGAATTTCAAAGCAGGTAGAAGAAGGAACACGACGTTGCAACAATTTGTTGCGTACACAATTTGACGCAACGCGTCTCTAAACCCTTTCGGGGCGTTGAGCGCTCTGCGCTGGAGTAATTCTCCATTAATCTACTGCGCTTTCAGGAGTAATCCTCAACATAATGTCACGTCACTTCGTAGTTTTCAAGAAGGAGACGCCAGGTAGAATCGCGCACGCGCCTTCTCTTGCGCGCAACGTGGCCAATTGAAGGATTTAGGATAGAGGTAGGGTTTAGGACACTTCACAGGGGTTGGACTAGCCCTTGTGAAGCGTCAAACTGGTTTTAACAAATTTCACATGAATCACGGAATCGAACCCGACCTCCTTTGGTGAAAGGCAAGCGACTTCGCTCTGAGCCACCAGTGACCTTTTTGAAGTGCTAACGAAACTAAACCTTACAAGCAACGTAGATACCATGCCTGTCGCCGTAGGTTCGACGCACCCTAAACTTGAATGTGCCACCTACTTTGAAATTTTCGGGATCTCCCGAAGAACATCCATATTCGTTCTTAAAGGCACTAGACAGTTTTATGGCTCTTAGTCGCCTGCCGGAGCAATATAAAACTCACTTATTGTACCAGATTTTACAAAAAAACGCGAGAACCTGGTTAGAAACTCTTGAACCGTTTCCTCAAACAATTCAAGAATTTAAAATAAAATTTTTAAATAGATATTGGAGCGAGGAAATTCAACTCAACCACAAGATGACAATCATGAACGCGTACTACAAGCCGACGCTGGGAAGCATGCGCGATTATGCGGCGGGGAAAATTGCTGCACTCAAGTTATGTTCGCCACCTATGGAAGACAAAGAAATTATTTGTTTGTTGACAAGACATTTCCCATATAGCATACAGAACTTGATAAGAAGCATAGCTCCGCGTGACATTGAGGCATTCCAGAGCTTGCTAGGTAACTATGATATTACAGCAGATAATATTATGTAAATGTAATGTTAAATATTGTGGTACAGCTGGCCCTTAAAATATTATTTCTCTGATTAATTAGATTGAGTGGTTAGGCGAAGAGCAGTATGGCCTGAGCCTCGCCATAGGGCATTTTTTAATTATTAGAAGGGAGGCAAGGTTAGTACAACGATTAATGCCATCAGTACGAGCGTGGGAGTTCAAGAGGCAAAGTCAACCAAACAGAGTGATCAACCAAACAAAAAAGAATGATCGAGGTACGGAAGAAAATAACTTTCGGAATGAAACGAAAGACCGGACTTCAAAACCAGGAGGGGAGAAGGCTAATAGAACCTATCCACAAAACAAACGCAAGAATAAGGAAGAAGAGAATAATGAAAATTAGGGGACAAACATCAACATCAGCCATCAACATCGGGAACTGCCACAGTTCGATGTGAGCGGGAACCCCATGTCGAACAACGTTCAAGCTGAATACAACGTGGTTCCTATAATCTCCGTAGAGTGATTCACCGATGGGTGTCGCATGGAATATGGTCACGACGAACGAGTATCCATATCGTTGTCCAGTGAGTATTGAAGTATGCTGCGGCGACGTAATGATGAAGGCGTTAGTGGACACTGGCTCCATGGCCACCATCATGGATGAAGGCACCTACAATGCATTACAGGGACTCGAATATTAAACTACCTCAATTGCCAATTAAAAGTACGCGAATTACGACTGCAATTGGAAACAAGTCAAGCCCGATTAAAAACAAATATATGCAACCACTAGAGATAGGAGGCAAGGTCTATGACACGCCATGTCTTGTCGTAAGAGGACTCACGTACGCAATAATTTTAGGCATTGAATTTTCTCGTGGAGAATGATGTAATTGTAGATACCAGAGCCGCGAAAATTCCTGATAGGTCGTGGAAATTGCGAGAATTAACACAATAATGAAATTAGATGAAGAAAAGTTGATTGAAAACAAGGATGAAATAGATTTATGTTCATCTGCGACAAATGACTTGGTCAAATCGATTGAAGAAAAAGTTAATTCAGCTTACCTCCTCGACGAAGAACAGAAGGCCAAGCTATCGAAGTTACTCATCGGCGCCAAAAAGGTGTTCGAGAAAAATCGCGAGCCAGTAAAAAATTACGTGTTTCGTATCCAACTAACGGACGAGACACCGTTCAAAGGACGCAGCTTACCCTATACCAGTGGGCGTACCAAGAAGAAATTTCAAGACAAATTGAAGAAATGTTACAAGAAGGCATAATAAAAAGGGCGACGACAGCATATGTCCATCCAATTGTAATCGTGAGAAAGCAGAAACGGCACCTTGCGCCTATGCTTAGACGCGCGTTACTTGAATTCGCTAACGATACCGTACAGGGATGTACCGCCTAAAATTGATGAAATATTGTTACAATTCGCCAATAAGGGGTACTTCTCGTCAACGGACTTCAGCAAAGCTATTATCAAATGAGGGTTTGCATCCGAAGGATCAGAAATACACGGGATTTGTCTATAAGGGACGGAGCTATGTGTTTCAGCGAGTCCCATTCGGATTGCGCAACAGTGGGGCCGCGCTGGTTCAATGTTTTGGACGAAATCATGAACAATGCTGGGTTACGAGACACCACTCTTTACGTCGATGATGTCTTGGTTCATTCGACAGATTTTGAACGTCACCTTGAAGCATTGGGAAAAATTATTACCATTATTGATTCAGAATAACCTGGTATTAAATCTTGAAAAATCCCATTTTTGTGTACCACAAATCAAATTTCTTGGATATGAAATCACGAAAGAATGGAATTAAAATGGGAATTGGATAGAATTAAAGAAATTGAAGCCATACCCCGACCGAAGAATACTAGGCAACTAAAGAAAGTTTTAGGAGTTTGCAATTATTTTAGCAGGTTTTGCTATAATTACGCTCTAACGATGGCTCCATTATATCGATTGTTGCGAAAAAGATCAGAAATGGGAAATGGACAGAACTTCAACAGAAAGGCGTTCGACGATCTCAAGCACATGTTTTTACAAACATGTACGATTTCGCATCCGGATTTCACACAGCAATGTACCTACAAACAGATAGTAGTGATTTGGGTGTGGGAGCGATGTTTGTACCAAGTCATTGATGGGGAAACGAAAATCATCAATCTGGTCAGCACTGCATTAAAAGAACCGCAGGTTCGTTTTACGACATCGGAGAAAGAAGCCTACGCCCGTTGTTTGGGCCCTTACAAAACTAAAGAACTACTTAATGGGGGAGGAGTTTTGTCATCAAAACCGATCACAAAAGCCCTGATCTTTTAAATCGTTGCAATTGGCAAAACGATAGACTGATGAGGTGGTCACTGGTGGCTGCAACAATTTGACTTTCGAATCGAGTATGTCGAGGGGAAGAAAAATGTATTACCTGACTTACTCAGTCGTCGGTTCCCAGCCCCGGAGACAAACATCACCCATAAAGGCGTCGAACAAGTCAATGCAATCGATCTAAAAATTCCTCAAAGTTTTTTATGGGATTGGTCCACATTGGCGACCTTCAAATCACGACGACGAAATTAGTAAAGTCAAGCGTGTACTTGAGGGAAGAGGGCAACCGGAAAACGAAGAGGTCGCTGCGAAACTGCAGAGAGATCCCGGGAGGTGGAGATTGACCAATGACATGGTGCTGATTCGAATGGACACCGCTCCTATTACCTACAAGATCTGGATCCCAAAAGCGCACGCGGAGGAACTCATTAACTATGTCCACGCTCAAGCCGCACATTACGGGTCCGCAAAAATTAAAGTATTATAAGCGAACTATGTTACTGGAAAAACATGGATAGAGATGTGAAACGAGTAATCAAGTCGTGCGAGACATGCATGAGGACAAAGTTTCCGAATCGATCGTACGCGGGTACAATGACACCGATCATCCCCGAAGGGAAAAATGATATCATTGCAGTCGATTTGTACGGGCCATTGCCAAAATCGAGGCGCGGGAACAATATATCATGGTCATCATCGACTTGTTTACAAAGTTCACGCAAGTGTACCCCATTAACAAGATCACCACTAACCACTGTTTAAGACAGCTTGAAAAATATGTGGCAATAGCTGGACAGTATCGTAGAGTCTTGAGCGACCACGGAACTCAATTCACTAGCCAACTGTGGAAAACAGCATTGCAAGAAAAAAATTAACTCCAATTTACTCGTCAATTCGCCACCCGCAATCAAATCCAAGCGAACGAGTGATGAAAGAAATGTCAAGGCTATTCCGAACCTATTGCAGCCAGAAACATGACGATTGGACCGAATTAGTGCCCCACGTGAATCGATGGTTGAACCACGTGCGCATGAAAGCATCGGGATGAGTCCATACGAGGCCCATTTCACCCGTAAACCACCACATGTGTTGGAGTATCTAGACCGTGAAGAGGTAATCGAACAAGGATCCCACCCCACGGAACAACAAATTCTGGATAGGCTCCGCAAGGCTGCCGAAGAACGGAAAAAGAAAGTAAAAAGCCGGCCATATGTGTTTCGGGTTGGTCAAAAAGTCATGCTACGAACTCCAAAGGTATCGGTGCCAAGGCTGAAATTATTTGCTAAATTCTTCCACTTGTATGAGGGACCGTACACAGTGATGAGATTGATAGCTCCGAATGTGGCCGAATTAATAGATGAAGACGGAAGAGTAATAGGAACGTATAACTTCTTTAACTTAAAACCTTACTAAATGACATGGCGCTGATTCGAATGAACACGTAACTTGAAGATGAAAAATCAATGAAAAGAACAGAAGAAATAATAAACGGTTCTCATTGAAGATTCTTCTCCATCATTTTAAATGACTGTCGAAGAATCTTACCGTTGTGGGGGCAATGAGACGAAATGGACGAAGTCCAGTCGTCCCGTGATAAATCCGTGCTGTATCCGCACGCCATAAGAGCCCATGCAATTTGAAAAACCGCGCGCCGTCGACGTCAGAGAGTGACGCAGGCGACAGCTATTTTCAAGATAAGCGACCGGAACGACGGTTGCCAATAAGAGGAAGGCAGATAAACCCACACTAGCCATTGGCCGGTGCAGGTCACGCCAGGGGAGGATGGAAAAGGCATCCTGGCAATCTGCATAGGGAAAGAGTCTCGTAAAAATTTACGACGAAGCAAGACGTATGCTAGGAGTATCGTAAGAATTTCTGACGAAGCAAGACGTACGCTAGTACTCTCGTAACAATTTCCGACGGGGCTAGACGTATCCTCGTAAGAAGTTTCCAACGGAACAAGATGTCTGAAAGTGCGCGGGAGTAAAGCTACGCGGACCGGATTTCGAGAGAGTTATTCAATGAACTATTAATCGAAGTTATTTTCGTGAGGAAGATTCCGGAGAGGACAGGAATTTCGGACTGCGAGACTGGAGTTGTGCCTCACCGGGAAGTTACATAATTCCCGAGGCGCAAAAGCGTGAAAGCAGACGCCCCACGCCACTGCCCTTGTCACCCAGGCTGCCGAAAACTAGTCGCCCGACACGGAAAGCCTTCGAAGAAACATGAATTACAAAGACTAACGGCGTCCAAATTCTTTGAATTTACAAGTAATTTGCACGTGGGGGAGAAAAAAGAAGACTGGAGGTGCATCCGAGAAGCTGGTCCGGAACGCGGAATCCTGCGAGGACGAGAGGCGCTACGGGACAACTCTCGCCGTTTGCATCGCAAGGTCGCCAGCAGCAACGCCGTTCCCTGCAAGCGCGCCGGGAGCCCATCCCTCCGCGCGGCTGCGAAACCGGCGAGGTCATCCACCCCGCCCGTCCCGACTGCTAGTAGGCGAGCTGACGCCCGCCGGAATGCGAGAGAGGGGAGGTTGTTAGAGGTATTTCGTCGCCCTATGAAGAACGAGCGTGAGTACCCGTAAAATCACATACATCGACGCAAAGGTAGAAACTGTTAATAATTCAGGAGAGACTAATACAGACAATTTTGGGTTTGAAATTAGTTCTTTTATTCAAAGTGTTATTGTAAATGTGATCCAATGTGGAAGGCGATGCTTACTGCCACCCAAATCAGAGTAACGATTAATTTTCTAAGGTAGTAGTCAGATAGCTCCAGCTGGAGGCAGGATTTGTAGAATTAATTTGCATGTAATGTGTTTAGTCAGCACGCGGCGAAGCGGTGGTTTGCCCGCGGCGAATTGTAAATTGTGTATAGCTTATTTCAGTCAATGAAGGAAATTTCAAAGAACTTGTGAACTGTGTTATCCCCTTGTCACTAACCAATTAGGATTTCCTGGGGGGGGGAATCCTTGAAAACAATTGATAACCAACCGGCAGGCCTGGCGACGGAGCGGCGACAGGAGCGCCGCACAGTCCCGGTGACACCCACGCCAGAAACACTTCTCGTGGGGTACAAACGCCCTGACCCGACGAAGGTTGATTAATGCCGGCACGTCGCAAAGACACGACGTGTTTCCGTCGCAGGTGATAGGCTGATTTGTCATTTTGATAAAAGCGCGGACATAAAATTTATTAGTTTGCTTACTATTCCTCTTGCTTACTAAACAATATTCGAATTCATGAAACTATTTTTTAACAATTATTGCGAGATCACTTTCTGCTGACAGCTATTTTTAGAAAGATTTTGTGCATATGACTTTCATTGTATAGTGGAAGGTTGCACGGGTTTTCCTTGAGGTAGTGTTTGCGAAAAGTCTTTTTTCGTTGGAAAGCATTTGAATTTTTGGTTGCAATACATTTTGTGTTCCGGAAATATTTTATTTTGAAGAGCCTGGCATATGACATCATTTATGTGTTGGACGATGACCTGTCATGCCATATGCCATGAGCTCCACATCGATACAGCGCTTTGGTTTCGTGCAATCACTTTCAGTGTGATCACATGAAAAACCAATTTTAACACTGCATTATTCATTTGGTCACGAAAATATGGATAATGGCTCCATTATAACAGTGATTTGTATTATGAATTTGACAAATTTGTGATCTAGTTTTCGTATTTCTGCTTTTGTGTGAAGCGTTCACTTTTATATAATAAATAATAAATCCTCCAAATGATACCTGTGAAATACCAAAGAATCTCTACTCTTGTTGATTACGTTTATACAAATCTATTAATTGATTTAATCTTCTACTATTACTACTTGGGCACGCTATGGAAATTCACATAATATTAATTTTTAAATATGTTTATCATTTATTTGCCTTGCTATGCTCATGCATTTGCCCTATACTGAAATATTTATCATCTTGATTTTATTTCCATTTACTTATGGGTGGACTTGATGTGGACGTGCAATCTATGCAAAATTGCAATTTCTGAAAGTTCTGTTAATTAAAAATTGTTATTTTGAATTGATGGCAACTAGCTATAAATTATCATCCATTTTTAAATGAATAACTTAACATTTATTTACAAATTTGGTTTACACCTTTCAATGAGCTCAACTGATCTGATATTATTTCACTCGTTTACAATAGTTATATTCCCGTACGGGTAAATAATTAAAGTTCATGGCGTAATAAATCTTCACGCATATCGTTGACTTCTCCGGTGAACTTTAGATCTTCTCTCTTGATGCTGGTCTATTTTATGTTCGTGTTACTGTCCCTTCTACCACATTCTCTCCTAATTTTAAAAATCTGATAGCAAAATGTCACCGGAGCATTATCAATAGGTGTGTTGGTTTTATTAAAAATGCAAAAAATTATTACGCGATCTCGTCCTTCCCAATACTGTACTGCTTGTGGGTACGTATTCGAGACTGTCTACGCTCAACACTGATTGTTAAATACATTCCC
>JAHLJT010004567.1:168283146-168369225 GCA_031308135.1 Acheta domesticus
TTCCTGCTTATTATCTTCATCGAGTTGAAAAAGTACCGCTCCCATTGCAAATCCGCTACTATCTACTTGTAAATACATTCTTTTGTCAAAATCCGGATAGCTGATCAGGAACGTCTTATCAAAAAGTTTTTTCAATTTTTCAAACGCGTCTTGACATCTGGCGTCCCATACCCATTTCTTCCCCTTTCTTAATAGTTCTATTATTGGGTGTATAACTTCTGAATATCCTTTACAAAACCGTGAATAATAATTACACACCCCAATTAATCTCCTAACTTCCCTTACATTCCGTGGTCGTGGAAGATTCTTGATCAATTCTCTTTTCCGATCTTGTATGGACATTCCCTGATCGGATATGACGTGCCCCATGAATTCAATGCTCTTTCTACCGAACTGACATTTCCTAATATTCAATTTAAGGTTATGTGCCCGAAAGACTTTAAATAATTTTTCCAGTTTCCTTAAGTGTTCGCGCATTTTGCTAGAAAATAACACAATGTCGTCGACATACATCAGAGTTGTTTCCTTCAGTTCAGCCGGAATCACATCATCTAAGTAACTAATTAAGGCTGCGCCACTATTCTTCAATCCGAAAGCCATCCTTTGAAAACTATAAGTATTGCCTTCGAATGCAAAACTAACAAATTTTTGGGATTCTGGGTGTAATCCAATTTGCCAATACGACGCCGTAAAATCCAGTCCTGTAAATATCCGGGCTCCTTTTATTTTCAACATCATCTCTTCCAATTTTGGCGGTTTCTCATGACGAGCAATGGTTTTGCTATTAAGTTTCCTAGCATCGATACAGAATCGGATCTTATTATCTTTCTTTCGGACTATTACTATCGGGCTCACATACGGTGTCATAGATTTTTTTATGATACCATCCTCAAGCATCGCGTTGATTTGTTTCCGTACCTCGGCTTTAAATATATGTGGGATCGGGTATTGCTTAACATTGAAGGGTTCCTCATCCATTAATTCAATTTTAAATTGATATCCCTTTACAGGATCCTTCGAACCTTCGAAAACATCTCGATATTTGCTCACTAACGTCTCAACGGAATGGCTAACATCTACACCATTTTCATCGACCGCATTCTCGGCTGCAGCTTGAATCTGGTCCCTGGTCTCTTCGATTAGTTCCGCAACATCACAAATACACAAATCTTCGCCCTCCTGGTCCTTGATCCCTAAACAATGTTGTTGCCCTTTGTCAGTTCGTAACAATATACTCCTGTTACCTACGTCGACCTTGGCGTCACACATCTTCAGGCCATCAATCCCCAAAATGATTGGACGAATCAAATTCTTTATAACTATTGCAGGAAACTGTATCGTCACCCCTTGGACTTCCAGCTCCACCCAAATCTGCTGACTTCTTGTCTCGATGCGCCTCCCGTTAGCTGTACGGATATTCAATTTCCTAGTAGGTAATTCCTCCATCTTATTCCCTTCTTTCTTTAGTTGTTTATACAATTCCTCCGATACCGCACAAACATTGGCACCTGTGTCAATCAAAACGTCTACTGGTATATTCCGGAATGTCCCCTTCAACACTAAACACGTGCTATTTTCCGCCCGTTCGTCCGTATCTTCTCTTAATAAATCATCCGCTGATACCTCGATGCTATTCAACTCTGTAATCATCGTCTCATCAGTCTTATTGTTCGAAATAACCCGCCTATTTACTTCGAACAATGGGAGTTTTCCTGCTCTATGACATTAATTTCTACATGTTCGTGTTTCTTGTCATCCTTAAATCGTCGCGGATAACCATTTCCGGACTTTTTGGACTCTATCTTGGTCTCATTTCCCCGCTCGCCCTTCCCTTCTGAGCTATACTTTCCTTGGCAATTATCACTATCGGCTTGTTTTCCCGTTCCATTACTCTTTCCATTTATATTATCATGATATCCGTCGCCATTCAATGTCCGACTCAAAGAGGCTAAGCCGCTCCACCAAATCTTCGTAATCTACGGGCATCGAGTTCCATAGTAAATTTTGGATACTAACTGGCAACTGTCGATAATAATTCTAATTAAGTCATTATTATTTCATTCCTTCTTTCGCAAGCCTTAAATCGCTGCAATTTTGCGTGTCGCAAAATCGCACATGGTTTCCGCCCCGCCTTTCCTATATTTCTCACTCATCAATTTATACTTTAAATCAAATTTATGGTTTTCATTCCAATAACGCCTTAAAAATTTATCTTTCCACTCTTTATAACTTGTTGGTTCTGGAACTAACGATGTCCACCAATGATGCGCTTTCGCTGACAGATTGGCTTGCTCGACAAACATGTTAATTTTAACCTATCCGGAATGTTGTTGATCGTAAAGTAGCTTTCTAATTTTGAAATGAATGACCAAGGTTGTTCCTTAACATCCCCATGGAATTTCAAATAGCTTGGTAAAACCAAACGCGGATGCGGAAGTTATTACATTTCCCTGCGCGCGTGTTAGGACTTCATTTTCCAATTGATCTATTTTTCCCTTGATATTAGCTAACTGTTTTTCCGATTCGGACTCTTGCAAGGTTTTAATACTCCTTAGCCCCTCTTGTATCTGCTGTTCTACCTTGTTGTCTGTCACAGCCATTTTTAATTCAAAGATCATCTATTTTATCGCCATGTTGTTGCGCTATATCATTCAACATTCTAAACGCGATTTCAACGTTTGTCATTTTTTCGCATTGTTGAGTTTGTAAATGTTCTAACGCGGTGACATTTTCCCGTAAAGCTACAACTTCCGAATTCATTTTATTCAAGCATTCCTTTTGTTCTTCCTGTATTTGATTTACTTGACAATTCAATGAGTCTATTTTTGAATAAATATTACTGAATTTACTAATTGTTTCGGTCCGTAATTGTGATATCTCCTCACGTATGGCTTCGCGAAAATTCTTAAATTCCTGTGTTTGACTATTCATTTCTATCTTTATATTTTCAAGTTTATTTTCCAATTTAGCATTATTATTTTCTAATTTAGCATTATTAGCGTTCATTTCTGCCTTCATTTCAGCTAACATTTTAATTATTAAATTACTCGAATCCGTATTAAACTACTGGAGATACCGCTACTTCCTGTTCTATTTCAACTACGTCTCGCCGAAATATCTCCTTCGGATTCATACCGTATCCGCCATATTATCTACTTCAATATTTTCGGCACGTGCTGTCTTACTTTCTAGTCTCCATCTTAAAATTATAATACAAATTAGAATTTTCTCTATCAAATTCCTTTCAAATACCGTCAATGAAATGGTTTTGGCTCTTTTCTTATAATTACACGTTAGTTTCATATGTCAATCACGAAATTTCAGATTCCATCAGATCACTTTGTTATAATTTATAATACTCCATTAACGTACTTCACTTTGTTATAAATTATAACAAAATATGCCCCACTTGGCGCGCTATTTTGAAATATACCTTCATCCTTCACTTCGTAATACGTTGTCGTGAGTTTGACCTGTTTCCGAATTTATAGAAAGATGTGGGCGCCAGGAACAGGTGGACATAAACTAATACTAACTTTCCCTATTAATTCTGTCACAATTATATGGGCATCCAGCTAGCTTGGGCCGATGGATTCGGATTACATGTATTCGCTATCGCTAAGATAGCCGATTACCTGATCTGCCGACTGTACAGCCTGGCGTGGAATCTGAAATATGGAAATTCTCTACTTCCAACTAATTAGAAGCTTATGATTGACAAATGAACAGACTCTTTTCTTTTTTCCAAAGAACAAAATTTAACAATTTATTCAATGTTAATTTTAACAGATTACTTAATGGCCATGACCCCTTTTAAAAGATATTATTTTAATATACTGCAGTATATGTTACCGTCTTGCCGACCCGCTCGTTCCGAAGACGCTTTCACTTGGCCGATGAATCCGAGTCGCTCTTCTGTCTTCTGATCTTGCGCGGTTGCTGAAGTATCCAGTCCACACTGCATAAAATCTAGCTAAGTTCTTTCCGACGCTTTAGGTTTATAATCTTTCACACGAGTTTAATAAAATACTAATGTTCGAACTATCGTCCGGTGAACACCCAAAACTGCCCAAGTCCGCGGATGTACTCCGGCAAATAATTTCTAAGTCCGATGACGACCGTTACTTTTCGCACGAAAATGTATAAGTCTCACTTTCAACTACAAGGTCCGCACACTATTTGCACTCCACGAACTCAAGAGCCGAGTTCACGACCTACACTCCACCACTCTGAGTCAGACTGTAACGATCTGCACTCAACGAAGCTCCAAGTCCGAATGAATGTTTTTTTTGTATTTTGCAACCCTTGATGGGTCGGTAGCGTCCTCACGTTCTATTTTTCCAAAACACGGCGGTAAACACCAGAAAGTCTAATTGCCCCCGCCAACCCGCTCATTTCTTACAACCCCATGTAGCCGCGCCTTCGTCCGTCATACGTTTTTCGACCAATCACATATTCTTTATTATATCGATCTAGCCAGCGTTCCGGCACCTACGAGGCTTGCAGCTAGTTTATTTACCTGCCCTGCACCATAGCAACCCTCTGCGCTGGCGTTACTAGGGCCGGATATCGCCATTTTACAAGTCCATTTAGTCGCCCCGTATACAACTAATATTATGAATAAACCATGTCCCGTTCTGGTATATCACAATACATTATTCACCTTAAATGTGTCTAGACTGAGTGAGACTGAGTCTATTTTGAAACTAGTGTTGCACAACAATCTTATACTAAATATTATAAACAGTGGATATTCGTAACATTTTATTTAAATACTGTCAACAGTGCAATTACAATCAGTGACTGAGAGTGGCAAAAAATGAGCGAAAAAAGTTTCCGGGGTTACTACTGGAAGCTGGAAAAGATGACTCAACTACAAACCCATGGTTACATGTCTTCCAGTTGCGACGATCGATTCATACATTGTAGCAATAATCATAATAGATGACGTGCGGTAGTTGATTATCAAACTAACCAACCGACAAGGGTAGGGGAATGCGTTAAAGTCAACCACCAGTTGAATTCAAATAACGCTCTAACGGGTTCCAGCAAAAACGCTTTTCTATGCGCTGCTGGCATGGTATTTGATTCCTATGGTATGGTTAAGTTTGTCAATCTTCATTGGCGGGAGACCAGCCGAGACGTTCCTCCGCCTGACCATATGACTGCTAGATTGAGCGGCTAGAGGTCGTCACTCGGAGTTTCGGAGTGTGAAATAATGCCTCTGGGGAGAATGTTTAGGTATTTGAAGTTTTCAGAAGACGAAATATTAAGATGAGTATCTTCTGAATCGATTCCATGAGAATGCTCATTGTCACTCTATGGCAAATGACAAATACCTCTTGTGAGTTTACGTCCACATTATTCTTCTCGAATAACATACCAATTTTTTACGCATATTTTATGATTAATTGCAGGTTTATCGTTTGGCGGTACACGAATGTGTGTGTGGGAATCTGGCACTTAATTTAGAAAATGAGAGTATTCTGCAGCGAGAGTATTTGGCAATTGTGCCGAATCTTTATAAGAAGAAATTTTTCGAACCTCTGAAATTCTGTTGAAACTTGGTTATGTTGATCATATTTTTCGTTGTTGATGAAAATACGCAGTAAATATGTTTTAAAAAATTGTTGAAATGTGTCAGAGAAGTTGTTGATTAATACAGTTAAGACTAGCAGAAAACCTTACACATGCAGAATGTTTATACAATGTTTGTACAATGAGCATTGCAAAATGATGTGCAACTTGATGTCGTTTAATGTGTGTTTAGTGAAGGATGAGTAAATGAAGTTAACAGTTTTTTAACAATCAAGTTAAGTTGCATGTGATTTTTAATTTCACATCACATCTAAAAACCTCAGTAGATCCTATTTGATGTCACCTTATGGTGTCATCCTGTGGTGCTGTGTTTATAATTTCTTGCAACGTTATTTTGTTCCGTGCTGTGTTGTACACAAGCATTCGCATTAAAATGTAGCACACATAACTCAGAAAAATTGAGAACTAATTTATTTGCACTATCTTGAAATGGAATGTTTTGATGCATTTGTATTTCATCAAATAGTATCAATCTTTGCTAGGGTTCAGCAATTTTATGAACACTACTAGCGCCTAAACCATACGTAAGATTTCTCCCAAAATGGATATTCTCCAGTCGATCTGGTTATAGTCGAATCTTGGAGATTTTGAAAAAGATTCTATAAAATTTGGGGGTACTTTACATTTAGGCCCTCAGACATTTTCAAACTTTTCTCAAAAACGGATCCAAATTTTTTCTTTGAATTTCTTGTAAAAATAGAGTCAAATACACTTATGAAGGTGGAATATGTTCAATTTTCACGGTCAACTCTGAATTTTCGAAAATAGCAAAGCTTTGTATTTTATTCGGGTCTTTTTCCAACTACAAAATTGCAGATAGAAAATTTTCTGTCAAATAAAATTTGTTCTTTAAAGTGAGTTCTTTCTTTAAGGTCATGTACATTTCTTGAAAATTTTAGTAGTTTTTGTGTAATATTACGTGCAATAAGTGCAATTTTGAAAAATTACAAAAACCAGATTTTCTCATAAACGGCTCCAAATGTTTTCTGTAAACTTTGGGTAGGAGTAGTGCTAAATGTGTTCTATGAGATGACATAAACGTCATATTACTCTTTTCTTTTGTTTTTTAAAACATTACAAAAATGATTTTTTTGACTTGTCTCTCATGTTAATATTTACTTAGTGGTGATTTGTTCATATTATTATATTTACGAGTGCATGTGCTTTTAATTAATGTCAAGTAAAGTTTCCCGTTTTCTGTGAAAACTAGCTGAAAATTTCGCATTTTCAGAAACGCTCAAACGCCTCGTTTTCAAAAATGGCCCCAAATTGTTTCTTCAAACGTTTCGAACGGATAGTGCTAATTGCACTCTTCAAATGACGTAAAGTTCAATTTGGGGTATTTTTTTATTTTTGCAATAATTACATAAATGTACTTTTTATAGATCTCTCATACTGTTAGTATACACATTTTCAGCAATTTGTCATCACTATTGTATTAGTAAGTTAAGGAGCTTCAAATGACTACAAATGAAGTGTTTCGCAAAGTCAACAATTTTCTGTGCAAAAGAGTTTCAAATTTCGCATTTTTAGTAGCGCTTAAACTCCATTTTTAAGAAAAATGGAGTCAAATTTTTCAAAGAAAATTGCCATTTAGGATGAAGTTTTTGTGTTCTTTAATGTTCTAAAATTAATATTTCCATTCTACAATTAGAAACCGGAAAATTAAGAAAATTTCAAAAAAATGTATTTGGGGCGGCGAAAGATGGTAGCTGGCACGAGTATGTGACAATTCTGAATGACTAGCTGAGACCAAAGGAAATAGAAAAGTAATAGGGGAAAGCCTGTGCCATTCTGTAGCACCACTTAAAAGCGGCACTAATTATTTTGAGTAAATTTAGACCATTAGCAGCAAATATAATTCAAGTGTTGGGAGAGCACTGAAGATTTGGTCCGAAAAAGTGCTATACGTCTTTTTGAGTTTGTCTTGAGCGAAGATTCTGAAAACAATAAGTATTTAAACTGTTAGCACACCTTGGCGTTAGGATCATAAAAGTTGGAAGAAAAACTTAGTGTTACGTGTGTCTGGGTGAAAGGAACTCGTTGTCAGATCAGCTCTCCATTAGAAATATCCATTTTCTATGCTTTCATTACTTAAAAATCAAGTTAACACAAAAAGGAATACAAACTTAGCAGAACAACTAAGTGACATGGACGAAAACCCCTCAAACTTTTCCATTAGTAGGGGATAGATATGTAATGTCGAAACTAATTCGTTACATCAGAATACACTTGAATTGTGAAGTAACGCACTGTTACGAAATATAGAAACGCACTTTTTGGAGAATCAGAGATGATTTTTTTGTTGTGGCAACGAGACACAACTTCACATTCTTTCTTGGTCAGAACAGAAATCTTCAATGATGAGGTGAGAATAGAATATATAAATATTTTGTAAGGAAAATAATTTGTGGAATTTCTAAAAACATCTGCGAGCACAATCTTACAAAGACCTAACAAATAATACTGTATTTTGTGCGAAAAGTATAAAATTTCTAAACATATGAACATAATATGTTATACGCAAACAACAGTAACGTATAAGGAACTATGGTAAGCGCCATCTGCTGCATACAACTTTGTACATTCCCGTATACATACGTATACTATACGGAGTAATATACGTGGTATAGGGAAATTTATGTTATGCTGCGGAAAATCTACTTCCAGCTTTTAACGGAAATACATGTTTTGGGGTCCCCTGATACCGAAAAAGTGAATGTTATCAAAACGTCCGTCAGTCCGTCCGTCTGACCGTCCGTCTGCCCGCCCATCTGTCCGCCCATCTGTCTGTCAGTCTGTTTGGCCGTCCGTCTGATAACACCACTAACGTCTAAACAATACATAGGAGTTTTTTTCCAAATTGAAGAAACCCCTATCCATCTGACTTGAGTCGAAGCTTTGAGATTTTGAAAAACATTTTTTAAAATTTGTGTGTACTTTACATGAAGCCTTCCAGACATTTTGAAAATTTTCTCAAAAACGGCTACAAATATTTTAATTAAGTTTCTTGTAAGAATAGAGTAAAATCCATTTATAAATATGGCATAGGTCTGATTTTCACGGTTAAATATGAATTATCAAAATTTTGAATTTTTTTGGCGTCTTCCTACAACTACAAAATTGAAGATAGAGATTTTCCCAAATAATATTTGTTTTCCATTGTGAGTTCTTTCATTAAGGCCATACACATATAATATATAATATAATATAATATATATAATATATTATATATTATATTATATATATATATATTTTGACCGTATGGTCAAGAGACTAGCATTAGGTAAATCACAACACTCGGAAGTGGCGCGCAGTCAATGAATCGTCGCGGGGTGAATCGGGCCGGAGCCGCGAACGAGTGCCTGGAACGAGGGATTCATCGGTCGCATCGCGCGGGAGAGTCGAGAGCGAGGGCAGAGAGGTCACGAGGTGTGATGGCGACAGAGGCGTGATGTGATGATGTTACGGAAGAAATCGGGAGTAATCGAGGCAACTTGGGTCAAAGGAAGGAGAAGTGTGACAAACTCAGTAATGAAAGTGATTAAGGATTGTTATAAGTGTGTTCGAAAAGACATAATCACAAATTTGGCTAGAGAAGTGCAACATTGAATGGACACGTGGGCGACACTGCCATTGCGACAAGTCGGTGTAGCTGTGCGGGTGCGGGACCGCGTGGTGGAGCCCTGCGAGCCGAAACTGGAATTCCGACGTGTGGAGAAAGAAATTGACGGCGAGACAACGCTGGTGTGCGAAAATGGTTTCAGATTTTTTGTTCAAACTTTTCGAATGGATAGTGCTAATTGCACTCTTTAATATGGCGTAAAGTTCATTGTGGGATATTTTTTGTCTTTTTCAAAAATGAAAGAAATGTAATATTTTTGAAAGTTCTCTCATACCGTTAAAATGCACATTTCCAGCAATTTGTAAACACTATTGAATTTGTAAGTGTAAGTGCTTCAAATGAAGTTTTTCGAAAACTCAAAAATGTTCTGTGAAAAAGAGCTTCAAATTTCCTATTTACAGTAGTGCTTAAACGCCATTTTCTTGAAGACGGCTCCAAATTTTTCAACGAAAATTGCCATTTAGGTTTAACTGTTTTTTTAACATTCTTGTAATAATATTTTTGTTTTACTATTAGGAAACGGAATATTTTTTTAAAATGTCAAATAATGTTGTTTGGGCGGCGATAGATGGTAGCTGGCAAGAGAATGTGGCAACTCCGATTAGCTAGCCGAGATCAAGGGAATTAGAAAACTAATACGGGAAACTCTGTGCCATTCTGTAGCACCACTAGTTTTGTTTCTGTTATAACCTTGATGTTTGCTTTCTTTCTTTCTTTTCATTTCCTCCAGAAGGTCGGCTTCTTTGTTGTTAAATCATCTAACATACCATTTTCCTATTAAGAGCTGTACCATCTTCTTGCCAAGTTTGTCATCATGTCGGTCCGGGTTAATACATCTTTGCTTGTTAGTTAGTGAATATGTCCCCTGCCTGCGTTACTGGCGGTGCGCAGGGTTAGCACGATGGTTGGATCCGCCAACCTTACTGCCTCCGGCCTGCAGGATCTCTTTAGGGTTTTCTCCCCTAGAAGAACTTGCTTTGCCTGAAGAGCTCTCTCCGCCCTTGGTTTTCTAAGTTTATTATTTTCGGAAATATTTCATAATGAAATTTGCTAAAATTGACGCGCATCACTTCTTTAAAGATGTCATATATTTGAATACAACAATTATAGAAATTCCGTTCAAATTCCAATCGAAACTTAAAGACATGTTTAATTTTTGAGATTCTGCAAAACATTTAATTTCCTGAATTTTCAATTTAAAAAAAATTACATTTTGAAAATAGAATACTTTTGTAAATTCGATGAGCTAAAACATTTTAAAAAAGTTATAAACGCACTAAAGTAATGTTTACAACTCCAGAAAAAATCGAAGTGGGATCTCAATAATTTTTTACCAACCAGTTTGTAGGAGATTGCTGCAATAGACTTGTTTCTTGCGTTACTGGGCATCGGTTTCTTTGGTTGTTATCTAAGTAATTTTTGAGGTGGTGCAACTTCACGATTATATTTGGTTATTAAATGATATAATCTTTTTTAAATCATTTATTTCCTGTTCAATTACAATATAATTTTTCAGGAGTTTGAAAAGAAGAATTTATAAATAACATTTTTGGAAAGATACCAGAGCTTTAAAATTTGGTAAATTATGTTTTTACCAATTTTGAAAATGAGTATGCTAAATAAATCAATACATAAAAAATAACTAATTGAAATGATTAAGGGTTATAATAAGAGTTAGAAAGGATAGTTAGAGGTTAAATTTAGAACAATTGAATTAAAGTGAATAAAGATATGTATATTTAGGGAGGGCGAAAAATGTCTTTGGGAAAGTGTGAACGAATGCGAAGAGATGAATAATTTTGACCTAGAGTAAAGTGTTGAGATGCAGGGGAAAGGAACAATGTATTAAAGAAATTTTGAGTTTGTTTACTTATAAAAGTTTTAATGGAAGTCAATTTGAAGTTCTCTATGGATTTGTTTATTTGAAATGAACCAATCTGCTTTTAGTATTTTTCTTAGGAATTTATCTTGAATAATTTGAATTTTTTTGATGTTTGTAGATGAGGCATTACACCAAATAGGAAAAGTGTATGTAATAGAAGGGCGAATAATAGATTTAAAAATTGAAATTCCACAATCTAGTCTTAATTTTGAATTGCTGTTACAGATAGGGTATAATTTTGAAATTTTGTGATAGGTTTTATTAGTGATAATTTGAATATGTGACTTCCAAGTAAGACGTTGGTCTAAATGTAATCCTAAATATTGAACAGGTATATTATTGTCAAGAAAAGGAATATTTATATTGTTGATAAATAGGGAAGGAGGTTTAGTTGGTCTACAAAGAGTAAACATTTTTGGTTGAGTTTTAGTCGGATTTGTCAGTATTCTCAAGAGTTGAGTCCATTTTATATATTTTTGAATAGAATTTTGTAGTGTATTGCGTGCAATTTTGATATTATTATGAGTAGCAAATAATGCCGTGTCATCAGCGTAGAGCGCTATTGTAGTAAAAGGTAAGTACGGAATATCTGACGGAATATTAAAAGGTAAAGGAGAAAGAGTAGAACCTTGAGGAATTCCTGATTGAATTGATCGTGTACTGGATGGAGAGGAGTTAATTTTAACTAGGAAATGACGATCAAAGAGAAAATTTGTAATAATTGTGAATAAATATATTGGAATGCCTATATCGTATAATTTAAATAAAAGACCTACATGCCAAACTTTGTCAAATGCTTGAGCTGTATCTAAGAAAAGGCCGATGGTGTGTTGTTTGTTATGAAAACTACTATTAATTAATTCTGTAACTATTAATTCTGTAACACGTAAAAGTTGATGTGTGGTGGTGTAATTTGAGCGGAACCCAAATTGATAATTAGGTAATACTTGAATTAAAGATATATAATTAAAAAACGAGTTAAGTAATAATTTTTCGAAAATTTTTGATAATGACGACAAAAGACTGATGGGGCGATAGTGCATTGGGTTCTTGGGATCTTTGCCAGCTTTACAAATTGGATGAACAAGAGCAAATTTCCAAGCTTGAGGGAAGTAAGAAAGACGAAGCATAGCATTGAATATTTTTGTTAATTTAGCTACACTTGAGATATTTAATTCTTTTAGCATTTAATTTGAAGTTCCGTCATGACCTGGGGCTTTATTAATTTTCAATTTTTGTGTTATATTCAGTACTTCATGAGGAGAAATATACTTAATAGCTGTAGGAACAGCATAAATAGGGGAGGATATAAAGGTTTCTATTTTATCATTAAATTTTTGATTAATTACAGGATTCGGTGTAAATGATTTTTTCAAAATGATCCGCAACCAGGTTAGTTTTTTTTGCTCATCAGTATATGCTGTAAAATTTCCATCATTTAAAATAGGAATTAGGGGAATAAGATTTCATTAGCTTTTTAATAGTAGACCATTGGGGTCTACTATTAGGGTGAATCTGTTGTATGTAATTTTGAAACTTACTGAATTCATATTTATCAATACGAGATTTGATAATTCGAGATAATTTATTTATTTTCTTTTTAATATCTGGTCGGCGAGTTTGTTGCCAGTATCTTTCGTAGGTTATGTTTAGATTTAATTAAGTTCAATATACATGTGGGTAATGAAATCTTAACTCATGTTTTGACTGACATTTTGAAATTTTCTGGTCCCTCATAACTCACTTCAAATATAAGTACTCACTTACCTTAGAATTCCTGAACTTTTGTCACAATGGACAGTTCTAATGTCTTACCGAATTTACTTTCAGGTCTGGACAGAATTCCATTTTCTTCCGCCAACGTTTTAACCACTCTTAATGCGTTCGTTTGCTACAAAATGTTTAATTTTACTTTAGGTCCAACTTTAAAAATTTGTCAAATTTGATTTTTCAATGTCTTGTCATCTTTTGTGTGAAAGTAATCGATAAGTTTCTTAATAATACCTTAATTGTCAGATTTTTCAATGGATATCGAAGAATCTTCAAAGTGAAAAAGAATTATCTGTGATAGAACATTTTACTTTCTGAAATTTCTCACGGGCATACAGTTTTCGTTGCAATTTTTTTCTTGACAGCGCTAATGCAAATTAGCGCTAATGCAATTTATCTTCCCTACATTCATTTCGCAGACACGTGGCAAACTATCTGAAGACCGTAAAGTGCCTGCGAAAATGCTCTGCGAAATGAATGTAGGGAAGATAAATAAGTCTAATTTGCATTAGCGCTGTCACGACGTTCTGCTACTTTCGTTAATGCCACTGATCTCGACGCTCTCTCCACTAACAAAATACCTTTTTGGAAGCAGATTCCTTTTTTTCCGAAATGAATTACAAATTCTCCAAACTAATGGCTCTGATGATTCCATTAGCTGCCCTCAAGAAATTCAAATTAACCAGTCATCATCCTCTACGCTGCTTGAAGCCGTATCCTGTCTTCGTTTTTTTCATGTTTTTCCTTTTTCTATGCCTGTGCTTTATTTATTTACATATATAAAAATGCGAGAGAATAGTGTCAAATGTTTATTTTTTATTCTGAATAATTAAGAGAATAAGATTTCTCTCTTGACTCCAGATGAAAATAATTTCCCCAAAAAATCATCAAACAATTCCCCCTCCATTTTTTCCCCATTCTTTCTCCACAATGAAAAAAATCCCCATTTTTTGGACAAAATTCTCCAATCTGGCAACTTCGCGTCTGTTAAACTGTATCCAATATTGTACGACCAGCAAATTCAAACTCATCAAACGATAGCGGCAAACAAGCCGGACACTGCTATCCGCGATTTAAACAAAAAGCATGTCTTCTTGCAGATGTAGCTAGGCTGTGCGATCGAAACGTCGTAACCAAAGAGGCATAGAAACGACTTACATACAAGAGTTCGGAAATCGAGATCAGTTGAATGTGGGGCGTAAAAGCACAAGTCGTCCCCAAGTTATCGGAGCTCTTTGGGCTTGTTCCGCAAAATTTATGTAAGAGCTTGGCTAAACTCTCAAATCTTTCAGAAGCCTTGGAAGTGTCAGGCATTGCTTTACTGGGAACAGACCACTTTTCGCGCGAAGTGTTGTAGAAGCACCGACAGTCCCTAGGTCAGCTCCTTAAGGAGCTCGTTGCAAAACGATGTAGACTTTATGGTCTCATAACATCTTTAGTCGTGAATTAAAGGAATAATAACGAATTAAACGTTAATAATAATATCAACGAATTACACGTTACAAACGTAGAATAGATTTCCGTGTGCAGAATCTGTTGTTCTAAAGCGACGCAAAGAGATTCTATCGCAATTTGACTCAAAAACCGAATGGCAATGCTGTCACTCCTTCCAAAGATAACGTCGAATCATTTTGGGCAGAAATCTGAGAGGAAAGCAAATCCTACAACAAAGACGCATATTGGCTTCAACATGAAGTTGATACTGCCGATGAACTTGCGGAAACAGTGTAAGATGTTCACGAATTCTCGGAAGATGACCTCTTCCAAGCAATTAAAAACATGCGAAACAGGAAGTCCCCCAGGATTGATAACATCTAGAATTGTAGGATTAAGAAATTAACACAATACATTCTCATTTAGCAAAGCCTGTTTATAAAATTTTTGAAAAAGCAAAGAAGCTCCTGGAATGGCTCACACGCGGCATCACGTATTTGCTACCCAGAGCGGGAAACATTTCTTTGGCGAAGAACTACAGGCCAGTCACTTGTCTTCCAGGACTGTATAAAGTTATAACTGCAGCCACAGCTAACAAAATGTACAGATACCTAGAGAAGAACCATCTGTTGCCATTTGAACAAAAAGGATGTCGTAAAGGTTCTTACGGCTGTAAGGAAATCTTGCTACTAAATAAAGTCATCTTGAATGATGTAAAGAAACGAAAGCGTAATTTAAGCATGTCTTCGATTGACTACCAGAAGAAAGATTGACTACCGACAGTGTACCACACATTGGATTTTGAAGACCCTGGAGATCTATCGATTATATATTGACTTTTATGTAGTCTTTTCATGTAGTCTTTTGTAGTCTTATGTAGTATTTTCATGAGTTTTGCAAGGCTAGTATGAAGTCGCGGAGTGCTAAGTTACTAATATAAAGCGGAAAAGAAGCAGTACAAACATGAATTATACAAATTAACAGGGGTATCTTTCAAGGAGATTCACTATCCCCTCTGCTGTTTTGCATTAGTTAGATCTCACTATCTAGACAGTTGTCGCAACCTGACTTTGGTTACAAGCTCCATGGTGATGGAAGACCAATATCACATTTGTTTTACATGGATAATTTTAAAGTGTTCGCTAAAAATGAAGCGATTCTCTCCCAAATGCTGTCTGTCATGAATGACTTTAGAAATAACATGTGCGTGAAATTTGGTAGGGGAAGGTCGGGTGGTATCGTCCACCTTAGCTATAAATATGATTTCTTAATTAAGGTTAGTTAAAATTGTTCGTAAAATACAGAATATGAAACTTCAATCTCTTACTTACGCACTTTATCAAAACTGTTTGGTTTGAATGTAAAATAATATAATTGTTTGGGGATAGTAAAAATCATTGACAATTTACATATCTGAAAAGTGGAGGGTGGTATCGGACAACTAAATAAATAATGGTAAAATAATTTTCATGGAGTTTTTTTTACAGGAATTCACCAAAAATACGCTCACTATCGAGAAAAATATTTCATTGCTTAATACAAAGAAAAAATGAGTATTTGGTTACATGGGAAATGAACAGTTCTTGAATTAAAAAACAAAAACTAAACTATTATGTTCAATGTGTAGCTTCACAACTATCATTTTTGAAGGGCTTTTCTTTTCAAATGACTTTCATAATGGCTATCTTCATATTATTTCCTCCCGTATCCCACCAATTTTACCTATAGTTTCCTGAAACACCACACACATTAGTATTACCACCTAATCCACAGTATTACCTCCTAATAACCTACACACAAGAAATACGGAAAAGTGAAGAGAAGGCGAAGTAACTGTCCGGTACCATCCGATTCCACTTTGTCCGATACTACCCGAACGACCCTCATCCTTCACAGGTATAAATTGTACAAACAACATTGTACTGCTATACCGTAACAAATACACCTAAGTAAACATACTAGTTACAGCATAATGTATTTAAACTTATTCTAAGAAAAGTTTCAAAGCTCCAGAGTTATCTTCGTGCACTGGTCAAGATAAAAAAATCGTAATGCGAGTCGCAGTAACAAAACTGATTGATGTACTCACCTAATATGGCGTTTGCATAGCTAATTCGTGACCAGGAACACACTGGTAGTGTGGCACGTACTAATACCAGTGCCCAGTATCTTAAACTACTTTAGTCCGATATCATTCGCTGTCCGATATCAGCCGACCTTCCCCTACATAGACTTTATGAGTCACAGTAAGGAAGGTGGAAGAGGCCTCAAACAAATTGAGGCCTCCTGGCACAATGCAATAGTCGGGATGGGAAAGTATGTAACTCATCATGATGACCCCCTAATGAGGCAGGTCATAAAATCTGACCCAAGAATGGGAAACAGAGGCACTGTTAGTGTAGCAATAAGTATTGCAAAGAAAACTATGCAAGACACGCAGAATAATACAGACACTGAACTTCTGAAGCTACTAAATATGAGACGTGAGACACAAAAAATGTTAAAGAAATTGTGGAGAGGCAAACGACTCCAACAAAGTTACTACCAACAACATTGATTATTTAAATTATTTTAAATATAGTAAATGAAGGATGTGAAAACAATGCTGCAGGTAATCTATTCCAATCTCGGGTTGTTCTATTCAAATTTCCTAAATAATGTAGAAAATTTCCTACATTTGTTCGATGCGTCTTCTCCTGAATATTATACTTGTGGTCAGTTTTGCCAGTGTACGATGCATGCATCGAATTTCATCCGAAAAGTCCTGTACGAATGTCATCCGAAAAATTTCACTTCTCCCCACAGCTCGTCACACACAGTTTTAAACTGTTTTTGACGTAAATAAATAAATGTTGCTTTCCCCAAATACGCTCTATGCAAATGTGCCTTTACCAACGAAGCTAAGACTGTTACTGACAACAGTCTTACCTTCCTTCGCCTTATCTCTATTATTTCTCTTTCAAGAGTAGATGTAATGTTCATATCTTTAATTTTTTTGCATACAACTAACTTCGCCCCTCAAATATGAGCGCCTTCTATACTCAGTACTTCCCCAGCAGTTCGTTATGAGTCCCAACAGCGCCTATTCGAATAATGGTCACACTAATGACGTGTACGGTAATTCGGTGCACTTCTTATTTCTTCCTTTCAATGTCTCGTTATAAGATGAAGACATATTTTGAATAAGATGAAGACAAGCCATATTTAACCACTTAAAACAAAAGCCCAAGTATACTCGGGGGTTCATTTTTACAAAAAACCCAAGTATACTCGGGGTTTTCATTTTTACAAAAAGCCTTAGTATTCTCGTGCTCCTTTCCAACGTGTGGTAGAAAATTGGAAACTTTTGGACCGCCTTTCGTTTAATAATTGGTAAGTTAAGTAGTTAATGGACAATTCATTTCCTCTTTCCAAGTCTTTTTTTTTCCATCTTCTCACATTTACAATATTCAAGGTGCTGTGTTTTCGGCAAAAGTGAGCTTCAAGAAGCTTGTTTTCAGAAACGCTTGTTTCTTAATAACGTCTCCAAATTTTTTAATAAAAATGTGCATATACAACCAGGTTCTATCGATCAATAATGTTCCTGAAGTCAGTTTTCAAATTTACCATCAAGAAACGAAATAATGCGAAAATGTGAAAAAATATTTTATAAACCAAGAGAAGAGCAGCTGGGAGGCTCGAAATCAACAAGCTAGCTCATACTAAAGGGGTAAAGAAACACGGCTGCATGAGAAAGTCAGTGCCATTCTATAGCGCCACTAGTATAAATATGTGATTTGTTTATTTACTTATTTATTTATATTTGACTCGTTGTGAAGAAAATCCTGACATTTTGCCAAAAACATCTGTTCTCTTCATCTGTTCACGACGGAAGACAAATATTTAGTTAACTCCACGGCAGTGTTGAATTTCCACAATCTTGTTAGTGTCACTACTAGACATCGCATGTTAAGGAAAATGCTTATTGTATTCTAAGAAAAATATTCAAAGATAATTAATATATGCATATGAATTATGAAAAATTAAACATTCTGGCAAATATTTATTTTGCCTTGTTTGCCTTTGTTGGTATTTTATGACTAAATGCCTTTTTACTTTCCCGTATACGTACGTATACACGGAGTGATATACTTAGTATAGGGAAAGTTATGTAATGCTGCGCGAAAAAAATGGCCAATTTTCCGCAGAAAAAATTAATTGCCGGGCCGTGAAAACGAATAAGTGGATAAAACCAGTTGCTAAATTAAGAAAAAAATCCCCTAACACGTGGTTTAGCCAGAAACCCTGTTTTCTAGGTCCTTGATACCGAAAACCCAATTGAAAGGAAAACGTCCGTCTGTCCGTCTGTGAACACTGCTATCGCCTAAACCATACGTACGATTTCTTCCAAAATGGATATTCCCCGGTCGATCTGATTCTAGTCGAAGCTTTGAGATTTTGAAAAAGAGTCTTCAAAATTTGGGGGTACTTTATATGAAGGCCCCCGGGGATTTTCAAAATTTTCTCAAAAAACGGCTCCAAATTTTTTCTTTAAATTTCTTGTATGAATAGAGAAAAATACACTTTTTAACATGGCATAGGTCCGATTTTCACGTACAGCTCTGAATTTTCGAAAATTTTGAAAGTTTGAATTTTTTTCGGCGTCTTTCTCCAACTACAAAATTGAAGATAGAGATTTTTTCTTCAAATAAAATTTGTTCTGCATATTGAGTTCTTTAATAAAGGTCATGTAAATGTTTTTCAAAATATTGGTAGTTTTCGTGCAATATTGCCTGCAATATGTGCAATTGTAAAAAATTACAAAAACAAGATTTTCTCAAAAACGGCTCCAAATATTTTCTTTAAACTTTTGGAAGGGATAGTGGTAAATGTACTCTATCAATGACATAAAAGCCATTTTGGTCTATCGGTTGGTTTTTTCAAAAATTACAAAAGTGTAATTTTTTTTACTAGTCTCTCACGTCGTTAATATTTACATTATCGGCGATTTTTTCACATTATTATATTTACGAGTATATATGCTTTTAATAGTGTCAAGTAAAGTTTCTTGAAAACACTACCGTTTTCTGTGAAAAGTAGCTCAATTTCGGCATTTTCAGAAATGCTCAAACGCCATTTTCTCGTATATGGCTGCAATTTTTTTCTTGAAACTTTTGTAACGGATGGTGCTAATTACGCTCTTTAGTATAGCGTAAAGTTTATTTTGAGTTATTTTTTGTTTTTTCAAATATTAATTTTTTTGAAAGATCTCTCACATCTTTAATACGCACATTACCAGCAATTTCTAAACATTATTAGATTTGTGAGTGTACGTGTTTCAAATAACTTCAAATAAAGTATTTTGAAAACTCAAAACTTTTCTGTGAAAATGAGTTTCAAATTTTGCATTTTTAGTAGCGCTAAAGCGCCATTTTCTCTTAAACGGCACATAATTTCTAAAAGAAAATTGCCATTTATGACTAGGTTTTTGTGTTCTTTAATATTCTACAATTAATGTTTCCGTTCTACCAACAGGAAACCGAAAAATTAAGAAAATGCCAAAAAAAATACTTTTGGCGGTGATAGATGGTAGCTGGCAAGAAAGAGTATGTGGCAATTCCGAATAGCTAGACCAGACCCAAGGAAACAGAAAACTAATATTACCACCAGTTCTTTCTAGTCTTGGTTTCAAATATACGTTTAAATCATTTTCAGTTATACTAATCACATTAATTGTCTATTGGTAACGAATCTCTATTTTTTGTTTCTACGGAAGCTTCCATTACAGCTTACCCACCACATTGAAGTTTGCATTGTAGCCTCAGATAGCATTTCTTTGCACATACAAAAACGAAAAAGAAAAATAAGCACGCAAGCGGTGGGCTCTGGGGCACTTGGTTAAGCGATTGGCGCTTAGGTGAAAGCTGAGCACAGATTTGTGACGTAATCAAAGCACTCGTATGTCGGAAGGGAAGGCGATGATCCCGACTTCCGACGTGGATATTTTTCCGTGCCAGCTGTTCTTCTGGGAAGTGCGCAGTGTGGATCATTAGAACCCGTATCTCCGCCGGTTATAAGATGCGTCTTCGTTCTGCCGGCTTGTATTGTTTTTTGATATGGCTAATTTTGGGTGCAACTGCAGTGCTTTTTTCCTCCAATTTTAAGTTTTTATTGCCTTTGTGGTGCCAATTTAAAAACATTTTAGCGTCACTTTTGTCGCATAAAACGTAAACTTTTAGTGCCTTAACATTCGATGTCTAGTCTTTACAATATTCAAATATTGCATTTTATAAACTTCATTTTGTAATGAGACAACAGATTCCCAAAGTTCTCACATTCAAAGGACATTATTTTTTGCCAACCGCAAGGCTATAAATTACAAGTCATTCGTTGCTGGTTTTTTTTCAGGTGGTTATTTCTCGTGATATTGGCAATACCAGTGTTGGTGTTACCAACTTTTCAGTTGTTCACACCAAGAAGAGGACGCGACTTCCTCGTCCACAGTGTATTGGAAGATGATTTTTCTTCCAAACTACTAATATTGTCTCTCAAAAACCTCTTGACATGTTTGGAGGATTCTCTACATCAACAGGTAGGGTATCAAAACTACACATACGCAATGATATCCCATTGTTATACACCAAAAATATTTATTCAAAAGGACTTCAAAATTTAACGCGATACGTTTTGATAACATCGTAATTTTGGCAAATACCCCTCCCCCAATGCGTGCATTAAAATGAAAATTTTGAATACAATAAAAACCATCTTAGTCATATTTTAATTACAAAAGTAGAGGAATGAAAAACAGAAAATGTGAAAAAAAACTTGGTTGTTGATGAAACAATTCCCTCAATGCAGATTTTACTATACAAACAATAAAACTCACATCCGATTCCGAGCGTTGAAATTCCTGGCCTTATGATGTAAAATGAGAAATGTATTCCCTGCCTTCAAAATTGTGAAGAAGTTTAAAAAATAAAAAAAATGGCGCCTTAATGTGAAAGTATTGTATGTATCGTCATCAGCCTTAATCTGGTTATCACAAGACCGATTTTTATTACATCCCCTGAAATTATGAAACTCGTAGAAGTTCAACTTTTTTTTGCGACACTCTCCATCAAATACGTTATGAAAGATAGGAATCTCTTTTAATACTGTCTATTCCTCCAAGAGAAATTTAAAAATTATTTCGTAAACGCGGGTCACATTGCTTAGTTTTCCTAAAATTACATATTCACTTTCCAAAAATTACGGTTATCGTTACTTTTAAAGCTTGGAGCCCATTTTATACAAACAAACTATCTTTATTCTTAATTTTTAAGAGATACAACTTTTTTATTTGAAGTTTGTTTTAAAATACAAAATTATTCTGGACCAATAGAACGCTTGCATTTTGTTTACTTTAGCCAATTTTACTTGTATAAGCGTTGTATTTTAAGAAACAAAAAAATTTAAAAAATGAAATCCATTTTAAAAATATTATTTTGTGTGTGACGATCCACACGAACTCGTCAAAACATTAGTTCACTTCATTTTACAAGATTCGAGAGCGACGTGTTGGGAATAAACACATGACGAAATTCGAAAAGAGTAGCGTTTAATTATTTACTGAGCCGCAGCTGAGGCATTGTGGAACAATAGACAAACAAGAATAAACGAACAGAGAAGAGGGTTTTAGGATGCTGAACAGTGGCGTGCGGTGATAATTTTAGTAGGGAAGCACTTTTGAAGTCCAAGGTATAAAAAACGTAAAACAATTAAAGAAGATATGAATTTTCACAAAATGTGAATATTAACCCGGGAGAGGTCTCATCTTGCATGTGGACGTTACTGGTCGTCCGGGGGAAAACAGACCACAGGGAAAATGTCGTTGCCTAAATGGCTTCTAACATTATAAACAAATATAATTCGGTGTTTATGTGACTTATAACTTAACCTTACTTATCGAGTACTTTATTATTTACAATTATTAACAAAAAATTACAAAATCCATCAATGCATTAAAGCTTTTCATAAAATGAAAAATACGTTCGAACACTTTAACATATGGTGAATGTTGATTTTAAAATGTATCTAGAGTTCAGTAATAATGTTTTTCACAATCTTTATAAACAATGGATGTGATGTCCGTTCTACTGTTTTCTTACACTTTTCACACTCTCTGGATTCTCTGCGGTTTAAATTCCTCGGACAAATTTCACGTTGTTGGTTCTCTTTCTTTCCACTTGTGTTTCTTGTTTTTGCTTCTGAATGCAAATATTGTATTGTTTTAGGTATCAGCTCTCGCGTTAATCATGGTAGAATTTATCTCATAATAGACCAAGGGCGAATATGATCCAAACTTCCGTCTGCAATTCTTATGTGTGTTGATTCCTCGAAATATCAGTAATGTTTTATTCTCCTGAAAGCTGATCGTGCCTACTTTGAATGTATCACGGAAAACGGAGATTATCGCAAGGGATCCGTGGGCGTTACGCCGTGCCGATCGGCTCTGCTTGTCAACGCGGGTTCACCCTACCAATGCACTGAGTCTGCCAATGCATTCGCTTCCCGCAAGGGGGAACTGCAGAACGGTACGCAAAGAATTAGTTCGTTTAGAATACTTTCTTTAACTTAATATAAACGTTCTCGGTATTATTAGATACTTGATAATTTCATTCTATTAAAATGTAGTTAGCACGTACATCAAACACTCTCAAAACGTCAAAATAATAAATTCATTCGAACTTGAAATTGCTACCAGTCGATCACAACAGAACGCATTTAAATCCTCATTCTCGCGCACTCACGAACCAACCCGACTTTTCACAAGGCATGACGAAGTCAAACGCCTGCACTCTCCAAGCTTCAGCTGACGTCACAAGACAAATCTACACACCGTTCTGAAAACATCGATCGTTACGATTCAACCACACTTAGCTCAGAATCTGAGTTGAATAAACAGTTTTGTTCTGGCCATAAGCAACGAATATTTCCAATGTAGAAAGGATTTTTTCTGTGAATTTCTTAGGGGAATGACTGAATTCCCTTTATTCAATGGAATGTACGCCACTGGTGGTGAATATTCATACAAACATTAAGTTTTTAAAAGAAAATCAAAAGGAACCACAATTTTCGAAAAACAATCGAACACCATGGTGCGAAAATCCTTTTTTCATTCATTTATTTATAGTCGCATCGATATCAAAGGTCATTAGTAGACATCGAATGTTTAGGGACTAAAAAATCGTCTTTTAGGACGCCTAAAAAGGTACTGAAAATGTCAAGAATAAGGAGAAACTAGTGGTGCTACAGAATGGCACAGACTTTCCCGTATTAGTTTTCTATTTCCATGGGTCCTCTCTAGCTATTCGGAATGATATCTGTGCTAAATCTATCATTTCTCTATATACATAACTAAATTACTTTTTTTCAACATTGCAGTAGATATTGGGAATGAAATATCTTTTACCTCACATCTAGGTTTTCTATAAATTTTATTTCCTCATTATTTAAATCACGATCTAGGGGTAGATGATAGTATTCATGAAATCTAAAAATGCTTCTTTTAAATCTCCTTCATAGCTAAAATTATTAATTATCTATATGGTACTATTGGTGTTTTTTTGCTATTGTATTCCTTAAACTGAATGAAATATTAAATATGAGCATTTATTACATTAAAACTCATTCAAATGTTTAAAATACTTTAAAGTTTTCCAAACATTATCAATCTCATAGTTATACCATATCCATTACGTTGTGTACGTTCATTACGAATTTTTCTTGATCCTAAACTGTGTTTTGAAAAAAAACGGTCCTAACATTTCCTAATGCTTTTTTGTCATGATCAATATAATAATTTACATTTTTTAAACATTTGTAATGCTCAATTTAACTTTCAGTTTCTAAAAATTACATTATATGAGGAGATTTTAATTTGTTTCTTTTGTCCTTTGGATATTATTTTCAATCTGTTATCTTCTCCTTAAGTTGTTTTATTGCATTTATATTGATTTTGTAGCATATCTATCTGGTAAACAAGCCTATATCATTTGATGATCTTCAATTAGGTTTGAAATTATCTTCTCGCCAAATCGCTTTCATATTTTATTTATAATAGAAATTGGGTACTCTTGACCTATTTTTAATTCATTGATCCCTTTTGTAATTACATGAAGTTGATTCAATTAAAATATCCATTTATAAGAAAGAACGTTATTCAATACATTTTCTGTGCGCCTATAAAAATTACTCGGTTTAGCAATTACATAAACTTCCAACAATGAAATATTTGTAAAAGATTAGGTGATAATAGCTGTTTTTACAGAGCACAATATTGAGGTTCTTGTTGAATTAAAAATCTTGTTGAATGAAAAATGAGCTAATAATATATGTTTAGCAGAGATCAATAAATGAGTTTTTTTAAAACCTGGTACAGTAAAAATAAAGTTATAATAACTGTTTATCAGCATTTTCAATTCACTGAAATTTTTGAGTTGTAGGACAATGTATTTAGCAATAATTTTTTGTAAAAAACAAATGTATATAAATAGTAAATATATTGACTTTATTGAATACATTGCTAAGATTTAAATACATACAAAAACTATTGTAAAACTGTTTTATCTTAAGAAATACAAGATGAAAAATACTCATTTTTAAGCACACAACAAAATAGGAGGGAGAGAAGGAACCTGGTCCAGTAGCCACTTTTACAAACCAGAATCTCTTCAATCAGAACGACTGTACAAAGATCAGGATGGGGCCAACGGATACCGTGGGCAAATATGTGTAAGTGGAGGGCCCAGGCAACAAGAAGGTGGGCTTCACTGGAAATGTTCAAAGGAGCAGTAGATACCACTAGTGTTCGATAACGCGCTAATAGATGGCAGCTGGGAATGGGTAGGAGAAAAAAACATGCCCAGACTCAAGATAAAAGCAAAAAGACTAGTACGAGAAAGTCTGTGCCATCCTAGTTAGCATTAGTTCCTTCTTCAAAATTTAATTTTAATAGAAATTGAAAAATAATTGGGCAGTGTTATTAACTAATTAATTAGTCATGTATAGAGCGTAACAGGTATTTAGTGTTCACAGCCGCCTTTACAACCACATGGGCCACCAGTTCTGGTAGAACGCCGTACAAAGATTTAAAAAGTACTCGCTGTCACCACAAGGAAGCGTGAAAGAAAAGCACTGCTTCAGAAATTAAATGCTCGAACGCCGCAGTCTATAATAAATTTACTTGGCAAAGCGCTGCAAATTATCGAGAAGAAGGCAGACTTCCGCCCATTTTGTAAGTGACCAGCGCAGCGCCAGAAACCTTCAGTGTTGCTGAAGGACTGACGGCACACGAAAGACGACGGCCCACGTTTTTCTTAGAAAACTCAATAAGACGTAATCGCAGCGGATCTCAGTTCGCTAAACTTGAGCGACGAAGAAACCGCCACGCTGCACAAGCCGCGCGGATCCACTCTTCCAGTGGTGCTTCTAGAGTTAAAACGTTCCGCTGAGAACTATTTCGTCGTGTCCCCCCCCTCACACACACAGATAACTAAAAGTCACTTCGTCAGTATTGTAGCGCAGAGAAAACAGTCCATTTGATAATTTAAAATCGAAATTTAAATTTTACTTATATTTCATGATTATACTGTCGTAATTAGAACAGAGATAGTTTTTAGTAGCAAATCTCTGTGTGATGCTAAATAAAACATTCTATAGAATGAAATAGCCATTTAAAAAGGGGTTAAAAATATAAATTTCATGTTATTTTTTAAAGTATTTTTAAGAATACAGTCTAGGTTCTCGAAAGCCTTAATTTTTCATTACTGTAGTTCCAGTGATAAAAGGAATACGGAAACAAAGTATAATTCATTTCAAAAGGAGTTAACTAAATTATTAATAACATGAATGTGTATTAGATTAAAAATAGATCCATTAGATCTGTAAATTGGAAACAGTTGTAAATAATATTTACACTTGTATGTTCTTTTTGATGCAGATGTGTATGTAAGTGAATCTACTCTTGTATTATGATTTTTTTCAGGAAGTGTATCATTTGGTTTGTTTCATTGTATTATTTTATTACTATGGTGTATGTGTGATAGAACTTTTATTAGTGAAATGTTCATGCATTGAGTAGACGAACTATCGTATATTGTGTATTCCACTACGTTTATGGTCCGATTAAAATAAGTTGACGATTGGCAGATGCAAATGAAAGAGAGCGACGTTGACAGTTTGCGTACCACTGACCACGTGCTCCCGAGACACGGAAATAAACATTTGAAATAAATACTCATTAAAGTAACCAAATCATACACTTGTACGAAGCTACGGCTTCAGAAGCACAATTGTCAATCACCAACTTATTTTAATCGGACCATAGTGTATTTAATATAAAGAATGTATTCTCGCAATCAAATTCATTTTTCAACTGGTTTCTCTTATTTTGGTATCGTAAATAGAACTCTACCCTTACATTACGGTAGGAGCAGGCTGCCTGCTGTAGGAAAACAAAGGCGACACCCATCGATCCCACTTACTTATCGAGTGAAGACAGTTCGCTCGTGTCACCCGATCTGAGAACGAAAAGGCAGGTTGGTGATAAGTGATGTAAAAAAGTGAGAAGATGGTTACATATTAAAAATGTTGTTTTTTTTTGTAAAATGCGCAGGTAACGCTGACTCGCGTTTACGATCTACCATCTTCCAGGAGTATGGCAGAATCTGTTCACGGAGCAAATCTCCCCGTCTTGGAAGGAAGCTCTCGTCCTGGAAGTATTAACGTAATTATTATAATGCCTAGCTATTATTTGTGGAAAGTCGCTGAGTATTTAGCTTTACGCCCACAAACCAATCCTCTCGGTGTTTTTATAATAACATACCTGAATTGCTACGGTCTTGATAGAGAAAGTCTCCTAAGTATAAACAGAGAATTTTACCTAAAACTTGGCACGAGCCATGTGATTCACCATTGTACAGATATTGACTCGTTTGTGTATTTCTCAAAGTCTCACAATGGAGGAAATAAGCAATGGCCTTTGATAACAAAATCTGTCTCAGATTTCTGTAACGAGCAAACTGATGAAGACACCAGGATGTTGCAAGTGAACACTGGACTTCAAAATTTGAAGGGTTTTAGATTCGACTTCGTAATTCGCGAGCATCACTGCGTGGATCGACAGAAGAGGTAAGATCGTTTTGGAGGACGAGATATTCAATTTGCCCTTCTGCTAAAAGATTATGGGATGCAATGGTTAGATGCTACGAAGAGACCGAACGTTGATGCGATCGATACAATGGACGTTGAGTTAGTGCTGCCATCTGGGAGAATTTCCGAGCCATGGGGCGCGAGACGAACTTTTCGGGAAGTTGTACTACTGTTATTACACAGGTAATTATACAATGCGGTAAGTGGATACTTAAGGGTAGACAATGACAGGTAACGGCAGTTACATATCAAACATTTCGTTTACTTTCTCATGCCATCCCTTTACATAGAATAAGTAACACAGTAGTGTAAATCAACAACGCAGTTGCAGAATGTGAACTAAAAAATCTGTAGCTAGTTTATAGGTTACCGCGAAATTGTGAGAATGTTCATGAATTATCGATTATCGTTCCATAAAGAAACTAAATATCCCCCCGAAGGACATTCTACGACGGTGAGCAGAAGTTTTATTAGTTTTCAAAATGGATCGTGCAAATGGATCCAAAAACCCCCTAACTGCTAATTTGTAAATTTTTCAGGAAGTAAGAAAAACTGAATAGTTTCTGAAGTCTTGTGTTGTCAGTTTTCAAAAATGTATATTAAAATATGTGGCATTCTGAACACCTTCGACTTCCAATAACAGTGCAATTTAGTTGTATAAATTTAATAAAATAAAAATAAAAGAAATTAGTGCACTTATGGGGGTTTTGCATTAAACAGTTTTTTACTTTATGATTAAATAAAACACAGCGTCTTAGTATAAGACCTTATTAGTAGCTTTTGAAGGGAAACAAATTTAAGTATTCAAGGATATTAAAACTTGAATTTATTCAGGAAAATAAAGTACAAGAAATGGAAGATCATATATTGAGATAATCTGAATTAATCTGGCTAAATATCAAATGATTCTCCTTGGTTTGTTGTTGGCCAGGTTAAGCAGAAACTTCTTTTAAGCGTCCTTTATTCTACCCAAGCCCTCAATTTAATAAACTAGTGGTGTTGCAAAATAGCACAGACTTTTCCATATTAGTTTTCTCTTCATTTCTATACATTTTAATTATTTATTCGGTATATTTCAGGATCTTAAAATAGGTTACCACACAATGTTTTAGCACTGTTTTAAAGTTATCTCAGATTCAGCTGAATATTCACTTAGAGGAGCGGATGACTAATTTTGACGCCCAATTACTCCACAAATACGCATATTTTGGAAAAATGCAACATGACTTTATTGGATGATCTGGTTTTAATGAGCATATTTTAATTAGAAAAACAATTGTATCTTCACATTTGTAGTTGTAGGAAGAAGCATAATTTTTTAAAACTTATTTTAGTTTTTGCGAAAATCAGGCATTTTAACGAACATGAAACTTGCACAATTTTCTGAAGCTTTCTTTATGCTGAGGTCCCAATTTAATAAAAAAATGTGCTGTTTTTCAGAAAAAAATGGTTTATAGAAAATAAACTAGTGGAGCTACAAGAGCACTTACTTTCCCATATTAGAGGAAACAGCTATGTAGTACTGAAATATTGCACTTTATGCGCTACTAACATCTTAGCTTACAACTCATTGTTTCCATTGCTTTTTTTAAAAGAGTAAGTTTGAGAAAACACAAACAAGTCCTGTCTATTTATCTGCATTGATTCTATTCGTGAGTAGAAGTACTTCAAATGATTTTCAATAAAGTATCTACACTCTTCAATGTTTTTTCCTGCAACATCACATTCATCAATTTAAAATCCCCATCTGCGGATCTAACTCGGCATCTTCCGAACCGAAGATCTCAATCCCAAAGGCGCTTTAACCAGCTGCGCCACGGGAGTGACATGCGGACTAACTACTTATATTTTACTCAAAACGTAATTGTATCAGTTCTATCATTAGGAGCCGGAAATTGTCAACATGGGAAAAACATGTCTTTCAAACATGACCAAGAAAGGCAGCGGTGAACGGCTTACTCCAAATAATTTATCCGACGATCGGCATTTGAAAAATAACTACTGTGAGAAAGTCTGTGCCATTCTTTTGCACTACTAGTTTATTTATATATTTATCGTCACTTATTACACACGTGCAGAAAATTTAAAGAAAAAATTTGGAGCAGTTTTTGAAATTTTTTTTTGTAAATTTGAACCGCAATTTACGCAAAAACTATTCGTTTCTCCAAAAAATGGTACATGACCTTATTTAAAGTGCTAATTTTGTACAACAGACTTTGTCTGAGGCAAAAATCTATCTTCAATTTTGCAATTTTTAAATAGTTTTTTGCAATTTTCGAAAAATTGGGTATATCAACGAAAATGATACCTACATCATTTTCTGAAACGTTCTCCGCACTATTCAACACAGAATATAATCAAAAAAATTTGGAGCCATTTTCTATTAACTTTAAAAATCTCAAAATGGGCTTCATGTAAAGTACCCTCAAATACTAAAATATCGGTTTCAAATTCCAGAGGCCTTGAGACGAGTTAAAACGATCAGGGAATATCAATTTTGAAGAAAATCGGCTGAACGGTTTAGGCGCTAGCGTTGACCACAGACGGCTAGGACGGACGTTTAGCCGTCAATCGATTTTGCAGTATCAAGAAGCAACAAAACATGGATTTTGACTACACCACGAGATAGAGGATTTTTTTCTAAATTTAGCAACAGGTTTTATCCACTTTTTTGTTACCAGACCTACTATAAGAGTTTTTATGGCGAAAATTCCCCGTTTTCCGGCGCACGATTACATAACTTTCGCTTCTTACGAAATATTCATAAGGCGAGAAAGTAAAAGCAACTCATATTTTCCAAAAATTCAACATAACCTTATTTGAAGATCCGTTTTTCAAGAGCATATTTCATTAAGAAAAACAATCGTGTCTTCACAATTGTAGAAAGTGCACAATTGTCATGCACAATTGTAGTAGTGCACAATTGTCGTGAACAATTGTAGTAGTGCACAATTGTCGTGAACAATTGTAGTAGTGCACAATTGTCGTGAACAATTGTAGTAGTGCACAATTGTCGTGAACAATTGTAGTAGTGCACAATTGTCGTGAACAATTGTAGTAGTGCACAATTGTCGTGAACAATTGTAGTAGTGAACTGTTGTAGAAAGTGTACAATTACAGTGCTACAGAAAGGCTCAGACTTTCCCACATTAGTTTTCTATTTCCTTAGGTCTTCTCTAGCTAATCGGAATTGCCACACACTCTTTCTTGCCAGCTGCCATCTATCACCACACAAACTACACTTTTTTTGTCAGTTTCTTAATTTTTCGGTTTCCTATTGGTAGAACGGAAATATTAATTTTAGAATATTAAACAACCTAAAAACCTAATCCTAAATGGCAATTTTCTTTCAAAAACTATGAGCTGTTTTAAAGAAAATTGCATTTTAGCTTTACTAAAAATGCAAAATTTGAAGCTCAATTTCACAGAATTTTTTTCAGTTTTCAAAATACTTTATTTGAAATTATTTGAAGCACGTATACTCAAAAATATAATAATATTTACAAACTGCTGGTAATGTGCATTTTAAAGATGTGAGAAATATTTCAAAAAAATACATATATGTAATATTTAAAAAAAAACAAAAAAATTCAAAATAAATTTAACGTCAAATTAAAGAGTAGCACTATCCGTTACAAAAGTTTCAAGAAAAAATTTGCAGCCGTATATGAGAAAATGGTGTTTTAGCTTTTCTGAAAATGCGGCATTTTGATGCTACTTTTCACGTAAAACGGTTGTTTTCGCGAAATGTTACTTGACATTATTTAAAGCACATGTACTCGTAACTATAATAATAACGACGTGAAAGACAAGTCAAAAAAATTACATTTTTCCAATTTTTGAAAAAACAAAAGAATATAGCAATATTGAGTTTTATTATCTCATAAAATACATTAGGCACTATACCTACCGAAAGTTTAAAGAAAAAAATTGGAGCCGCGTTTGAAAAAATCTTGTTTTTGTAATTTTTTAAAATTCCTCATATATTGTACGCAATATTGCGCAAAAGTACTATAATTTTCAAAAAAATGCACTCTATTGTAACGGTATCAGTTTAATCAGGCCCCACGTTGGGCGCCACTGTAACGGTATAATGCAAAAAATCTCTATTTTTTTTACTCATTTACACCTAAATAGCATGGCACGTCTTACTTATGGACGTCACTGTAACCGAGTGCTTCCAAAATCTCTATTACAAATTTTGCAATAACACCTTAAGTGCTAACTCCTTCCCACGCGCGTACTTTTCGCTCCAAAATATGACGTTACAAAAAATTTGTATCAAGCAGGGTCGTGGTCGGTTCCATACGGAAAACCCATAAACTGTAATTCAACGTTGCAGGACAGCGAAGTTCCTAACTACAAAACAATGAAAACACATTTGTGTGAGAGAGCAAAAACTCGGTTGGCAGTCTTGCCTTCCGACATTTAATTTATTGAAAAATATATCCCCTATGAACCACAGTATGGTGGTACACGCCTCAACAACTATCATCAGCATTCAGTACACAAAGAAATCATAACACACATAAATCACAACAACCTGTAAACACAAAAAAATACCAACACTCAAAACACATAAATAATAATAACCCTTTTTACTAGGAATTTCTTTCTCTATTAAATAAGTACGTACTTTCTCAATTTTGCCTTAATATCTTTATATTCTATCATAACCAATGAAATTTTGCCTATTATCTAGATATGACACTTAAGATGTACGACACTTAAAAGATCTCCGATTTTACTGCAAAAATTTAACATCTGAATAATTCTATGGGTGTCCATTACTAATTATTACTGACACTATTGGTCTTGTACAACTTTTATACTGAAAACAATAAAACCGTGTGCACTTCCCGTGTTTTCGTTGCCTTCTACTGGATATTTTGAGGTAACACCATGCCTCCTGGGCTCCGAACCGTCTTCCCCATCACGTGTCTTCGCTGCCAAAACATGCGTGATATCACACGCTCCGCGTAGACGCTGATTTGCTCGCGAATAACTGTTCAATGTCTTCGCGCTCTATTCACTTCAAAATTCACTATTATTCCTCTCAAAATCCAAATTTCTAAAAACGAAATGTTTTCAACACAAAAAATATCAATATTGTTTCTATTACACCTTCCCTTTGCGAATAACTTGTTAGCACATTCTTTCCAAATTCAAAGTTTTCTAAACAAAAAAATGTTTTCAACACAACGCCACATGTGTCTCGCACGACAGCTAATTCACAAGTGACTGACTTCAAAAATATTAATATTGTTCCTAATTCACGTTCATCTCGCGAAAAATTACTAACACTTTCTTACAAGACTTAAAGTTTTTTCTAGACGAAAATGTTTTTAATCGCAACACCACATAAGCTGAAGGAAAACACCAAAGCTGACTCATTAATGAACACTTCCTTCCTCATGTCTCATTGTCGTTGCCTCGCTACCTCCATTTCTCCAAAACAAACAACGGCCGCCGCTATTCTTGTTCATGTATTGTTACTTAAAAATGTTTCTATTTTCCACTATTTTTGGTGGATAACTCTGCCACCATGTTCAAAATTACCCATTTGGTCTCAAACGTCTCGGGTTTACTTCCAAAACGTGCATTTTCGACCCCCATTACGCCAAAAAATGCCGATTTCCACATCATGTATTGTGCACTTCAACGTCAACTGTTCTGCATTGTCGCCTTACATAATGAAAATTATTAAAATTAAAATTATCCGATCTTCCACTAGTCTTTTATGGGTTTCACAAATTTACCGCAACTGAACTACATCGACCTATAACACTTGTTACGGCGTAAGTCACGGGTTTCATTTTAAACTCTTAAAAAATGTTAATTTCTCGCATATGAAGTGACAGCTCTTTCATCCATTTTCTTGAAAATGTCATAATAACGCTACCCGTGGTTCAATTCTAATGAAACTAACACTGAAATTCTTTTTAAATTGTTATCTATTTAATCATTGTGTCCAATCATGTCTATTTGTGCGCATTTTAAATAAACTAAAATATTATTTTGAGCGACGCGACTTTCTTCTGTTTTTTCTAGACCCTGTTCGTGGATATCGTTGCCGTTTTGCTACTAGTCCGTTCAAGCTAATTTTCTTTAAAATATACGCTAAAATTTGTCGGAATTCTTAATATCATTCCCGTAAATGATCCTGAACCGTTACACTATATAGGAGTGATTAATCGAGGATGTATGTAAAACTAGTGGTCCTAGAACAGAACTTCCTTTCTCGCATTATTTTTAAATGTACAATTATCGGAAATTCTAAAACTTCAAAGAAAATTATATCTGCGCCATTATTTTAAGCTTTTCTTGTTCTATTTGTGAAAAAAGGCTTAAGGAAAATTTGGTGCGGTTTTTGAGAAACGATTTCTTATAAAGTGCATACAGTTTTAAGCCCAAATTACGAAAAAACTACTTGTGTTTTCAAAACATTTTAAATGACGATTTTCAAAGAGCTGCTTTTTTGGAACAGATTCCTTTTAAGGCACGAATCTTTACCTTCGATTTTGTAATTTCGAAATGTTAAGATTGTACTATTTTCGAAAATACCGAGAGTTCGCCAGAAATACGACTAGCGCGATTCTTTACCGTCCTTTGACATTTAATTACGAGGTGATAATTTGAAGTAAACATGGACCCCTTTTAAGGAAAAATTGTTTAAAAAATGTAACTTAATATTTTACACAAAATTATGCGAATTTTTGATAAATTGTAGTACTTGACCTTATTCCAAGAATTGTCTTGAAAGAACACTTTTCGTTAAGAAAAATCGTTAACTTTATTATTGTAGTTGTAGGAAGGCGCCGAAAACTTTTTCGAACGTTGCAATTTTCGAAAAATTAAGTATTTCAACGAAAATGTGACCTGCGTTATTCGCTAAGCGTTCTGTACGCTACCCGAGGCCAAAATTTAATCAAATATTTTGAAGCAATTTTTTAGAATTTTTTTAAAGTGTTGTTGCGGCTCTCTATAAAGAATCTCCCAAAATTAAAATGTCCGTTTCAAACTGAGAGGACCTCGAGTCCCTCGGGTTAAATCGATCTAGGAATATCAATTGCGGAGACAATCGGCAGTATGGTATAGGCGCTAGCGTTGACACCAGACGGACGTGCGGACAGACAGACATTTTGCCGTCAATCTATTTTTCGGTATCAAGTACCCATAAAGCATGGATTCTGAGTGCACAACGTGCTAGAGGAAGTCATTTGCTATATTCTCGTATACGAACACCATTTACCCACTTTTTCGTTACCAGGATCTGGCAATAAGAGTTTTACAGTCTAAAATTCGCAGGCACACAATTACACTTTATATGCCCACGAAGTAACTGCGAGAAGGTAAAAGTGTGTTACAGAGCGCCAATAAGTATTAGCTGAGAAGAGGGTGGAGAAACCAGGGAAATTAATGGAGAAGAGCAGGCGACTAGTGAAATTTTCCTCGAAACAGCTAAATTCGACCTGGATAGGTAATACAGTTGAACTTCCGCCCCGCAGGACTCGAACACTAGGACCTCCTGGTCGGCAACGCCGACGACAACGGAAATGATTCCACTGAGCTACCGCAGCCTGTGGAATGTGACGTTTAAAAATACAATAAAAGTTTCATTTCCATTGCAAAGTTAGAAGTTTTCAACATTACAAACATTCAATTGTTTCAAATGTCTCGTGCGAACAATATGTATAACTTGGAGCCTTATTCCTGATTAGCAATTGCAACAAATTAAGTAATTGATAGAGGTGCATGAATGGTTTACAAAAATTGGAATAGTTTGAAAAACTATTAAGGTTAATGACAATTTTGCAAAAACGGTTTAACTAAATTCCCTAACAAATGGCTCTCAATTTTTTTAACTGTCCCATTTCCAAACATTAAGTTCTTCTAGAATATTTCAAAGGGACTTTCAAGTTTGATTATACCGCTGGGGTTCTCTACTACCCGAATGAATAAACTTTTTTTGGTTTCCTTTTATAGAGAAAAGTTGGAATATTTATGCCAATTCTGAGACAAAATTATCAGTCTCTAAAACTGAAAAAAATGCACAGAAACGATTGCTTCCTAGTATGACAGTTTTTTGTGCATTAGTTACTTCTGTAAGTGTTGTCTGAAGAAGACACTACATTAGCCTAATGATAACCGGCAAAAATGTAATACAATGGTCAAGAAGATCTCATCCTGTAGATGACGCAGTAATATTGCATATTATAAACAACTCTTGATTAAATTGCATTATATTTGGTTCATTAAGCAAAAACAAAGCAGTAGTGGGCATGAGGCCTCACTTTGGTAATGCGTCGGTTAATGATTATCGTTTTTTGTTTTCCTTCATGCTTATGGAGCTTATAAACAGAGGTTGGACTTTCAGCAGCAAGCATCTACTAATTTAGGCAATAAAATAGGTGCAAAAGATATGAAAAACAAGTGGTGCTAAAAATATCAAGTGGTGCTACAACTGCACATACTATCTCGCGTTATTGAAACCAGCAACGTAGTATTGAAATATTGCACTTTATGCGCTACTAACATCTTAGCTATTATTTAAAAAAGTCCAATTCAACCAAGAAGCGAACAACTCACTGTTTCCATCGTAGTGTTGTCAGAACTATGTGAATTCTACAAACGCGCAAAAATGTAATACAGAAGTTTTGTAAACTTGTATTGGAAAAAGACGTCTGATACCCCGGACGATTATAAACGTATTTTACAAGGCCATGATTAGAGTTCTTTCTTTCAGGTCATTTTTCTTAAAAATTTTTGTAGTTTTCAGCGCAAAATTGCGTGCAATATGTGCAATTTAAACTAGTGGTGCTACAGAATGGGACAGACTTTCCCGCATTAGTTTTCTATTTTCCTGGGTCTTCGCTAGCTATTCGGAATTGCCACATACTCTTTCTTGCCAGCTACCATCTATCATACCCAAAAGTACATTTTTTTGTCATTTTCTTAATTTTTCGGTTTCCTATTGGTAGAACAGAAACATTAATTTTAGAATATTAAAGAACACAAAAACCTAGCCGTAAAAGGCAATTTTCTTTTAAAAATTATGTGCCGTTTAAGAGAAAATGGCGTTTTAGCACTACTAAAAATGCGAAATTTGAAGCTCATTTTCACAGAAAATTTTTGAGTTTTCAAAATACTTTATTTGAAGTTATTTGAAGCACTTACACTCACAAATATAATCATCTTTATAAATTGCGGATAATGTGCATATTAAAGATGTGAGAGATCTTTCAAAAAATTTACATTTATATAATTTTTGAAAATAAACAAAAAAAACTCAAAATAAACTTCACGCTATACTAATGAGTGTAATTAGCACTATCCGTTACAAAAGTTTCAAGATAAAAATTGCAGCCATATACGAGAAAACGACGTTTGAGCATTTCTGAAAATGCCGAAATTTGAGCTACTTTTCACAGAAAACGGTAGTGTTTTCGAGAAACTTTACTTGGCATTATTTAAAGCATATATACTCGTAAATATAATAATGTAAAAAAAATCGCCGATAATGTAAATATTAACGACGTGAGAGACTAGTAAAAAAATTTACATTTTTGTAATTTTTGAAAAAAAACAACCGATAGACCAAAATGGCTTTTATGTCATTGATAGAGTACATTTACCACTATCCCTACCAAAAGTTTAAAGAAAAAATTTGGAGCCGTGTTTGAGAAAATTTTGTTTTTGTAATTTTTTAAAATTGCACATATTGCACGCAATATTGCACGAAAACTACCAAAATTGTGAAAAACATTTCCATGACCTTTATTAAAGAACTCCATATGCAGAACAAATTTTATTTGAAGAAAAAATCTCTATCTTCAATTTTGTAGTTGGAGAGAGACGCCGAAAAAAATTCAAACTTTCAAAATTTTCGAAAATTCAGAGCTGTACGTGAAAATTGGACCTATGCCATGTTAAAAAGTGTATTTTCCTCTATTCATACAAGAAATTTAAAGAAAAAATTTGGAGCCGTTTTTGAGAAAATGTTGAAAATCTCCGGGGGGCTTCATATAAAGTACCCCCAAATTTTAAAGAATCTTTTTCAAAATCACAAAGCTTCGACTAGATACAGATCGACTGGGGAATATCAATTTTGAAGAAAATCGACGGAACGGTATAGGCGCTAGCGTTGACCACAGACGGACAGACGGACGGAATGCCGTCAATCAATTTTTAAGTATAAAGAAGCTACAAATCATGGATTTTGACCACACCACGAGATAGAGGATTTTTTTTCTTAATTTAGCAACTGTTTTTATCCGCTTATTCGTTTTCACGGCCCGGCAATTAATTTTTTTCCGCCGAAAATTGGCCATTTTTTCGCGCAGCATTACATAACTTTCCCTATACTATGTATATCACTCCGTGTATACGTACGTATACGGGAAAGTAAAAAAATACAAAGATTTTCTTAAAAACGGCTCCAAATGTTTTCTTTAAACTTTTCATACGGATAGTTCTAAATGTACTCTATTAGATGACATAAACGCCATATTGCTCTTATCTTTTGTTTTTTCAAAAATAGTAAAAATGTAATTCGTTTGACTTGTCTCTCACGTCGGTAATATTTACATTAGCCGCGATTTGTTCGCATTATTATATTAATGAGTACGTCTGCTTTAAATAATGTCAAGTAAAGTTTATCGAAAACTCAACTATTGCGTGCAATACGTGCAATTTTCAAAACATACAAAAACCAGTTTTTCTCATAAGCAGCTTCAAAGCTTTTCATGAGTACATGTACTTTAAATAATATCATATAAAGTTTCTCGAAAACAAGAGTCTTCTGTTAAAACTAGATCAAAATTCCGTATTTTCAGAAACGGTCAAACGCCATTTTCTCACAAATTGCTCCAATTTTTTTCGTCAAACTTTTGCAACGGATTGTGCTAATTGCACTCTTTAATATGATGTAAAGTTTATTTTAAGGTATTTTTGTTGGGTTTTTTTCTAAAATTACACAAATACATTTTTTAAAAGATCACTTACGTCTTTAAAATGCACATTACCAGCAATTTGTAAACATTATTATATTTGTGTGTGTATGTGCTTCAAATGACTCCAAATGAAGTTTTTTGAAAACTCAAAAATTTTCTGTGAAAAAGAGCTTCAAATTTCGCATTTTTAGTAGTGCTTAAGAGCCATTTTCTTAAAAACGGGTACAATTTTTTTAAAAAAATGTTATTTAGGACGACGTTTTGTGCTCTATAATACTTTGTATATTATTTCTTTGTTCGTTTCTTATATTCGACCTTTTGTTATACATTTTCAGATTAATATTTTAGAAATTATTTGTTTTCAAATATTTGAAATAAAATTAATAGCTCTCAAAGAACAGCGACAATGCAGGGAATGCAACAATATACGAGTAATTTCGTTTTCGCGCTCAAAAAGTGACATAAATTAATCAAACGCTCTTTCTTTCTATCTGCCAATGAAAATAGACATTACTTTGTTGACTTATTCCGTGCACGGTTATTACCTTTTGATTCACAATAAGTTTTCAAACATTAAACATTTGTTAGTCATGTAATTAGCCTCTTTCAAGATGTACTATACCTATTAATCTACGAACAAAGAACATTACACATTTATGTACAACCCTGTTAGTTAACTATAATTTACAAAAATTGTTTCTGCACTCTTTGAGTGACACAAAAACCTTTCCTTTACATTACTGTCTTTACACATGAGTAATTGGGGATGATAATCCACCGTCAAAATTCTAAGCACGTGTTTTGGAAGTTACAAGGTTTCACAAACTAAAATGTACATAATTTCTTCGAGCCCTGTTCTGCTCTCAAACTTTTCATTGCTTTACTTCGCCTGAACGATTCACGCGCTGCGACAGTTATTCGCACAGTTCCGTTCTTGTTCTTCTACACAAATTCCTACAGTCCTCCGCACGACTGTCCTACACTTCGAATTTTGCTGGAAAATTGATTTTGTTACCTTGACGGCGCGTGGGTCTTACCATCTCGTTGGCATCCGGGATAGCTAGAAGTGCCCTTGGAGCGCTCTGCTGGGCGCAGCGCCGACTCCGCCTCCGCCACACGCTGGTCATCGAAGTCTCGTGGCCTGTCGTCCTGCGTCGTTTGCCGTTAAATTGCAGTTCTAATGACCATTCCCTTCTGTCGTACGTTCCTCGTTCGTCTTCGTTCTCACCGGATAATGCACGTATATTCATAGTTCATGCACTTCAGGAAAGTTATGTTTTTTTCCTGTCTCCTAGCGCGGTTTCTTGCCCTCTCTCGAATCTGGTCGACTAATTCCGGTGTTCTAATACAGTCCACTAAACCGCCGAATCTGATTATGTCGCCTATTACTTCTCGTTGCATTTAGCTACCGTTTCCACTATTTCTGCATTACTCCACTGTTCAAAATGTTATATAGGCGTTCTCACAATACTGAACTTTTCTGCGCCGTACACCTGCGCACACTCGCCGCAGAAAAGTGGCGATCTCACCTCCTTTGCTAACGCAAACTATTCACTCCCGTGGCTTAGTCAAACTGTTCGCACCCGTGGTCTGGTCAAGGAGAAGCTTTTTCCTTTCGTTCGCTGTATTTATGCGAACTTCCCCCTTCCGTGAAGGGAGGGAACCGGCGTCACACCCCTTTCTAGGCTCGGCTGACCCGCGCAATGTCGCGGCCAGGCGGTACAAGGGCGAGCTCGCGCCACCGCCGCTTGTCGCCTGCGTCTAGCCCCCGCATTTTAAATGTCTTTGCGACCGCCGGGACGTCTGGGACGACTGGTACCTGTACCAATCGTCACATTATATTAATATTTGCATGGAAATATTTAATTTCGCACCAAACGCTGTGCTAATATTCGTGAGTAGGGTATTTTTGCATGGTTTCAGAATACTCTTCTCTAATCATGGCCTTGTAAAATACGTTTATATATCGTCCGGGGTATCAGACGTCTTTTTCCAATACAAGTTTACAAAACTTCTGTATTACATTTTTGCGCGTTTGTAGAATTCACATGGTTCTGACAACACTGCGATGGAAACAGTGAGTTGTTCGCTTCTTGGTTGAATTGGACTTTTTTAAATAATAACTAAGATGTTAGTAGCGCATAAAGTGCAATATTTCAATACTACGTTGCTGGTTTCAATAACACGAGATAGTATGTGCTGTTGTAGCACCACTTGATATTTTTAGCACCACTTGTTTTCATATCTTTTGCACCTATTTTATTGCCTAAATTAGTAGATGCTTGCCGCTGAAAGTCCAACCTCTGTTTATCAGCTCCATAAGCCTGAAGGAAAACAAAAAACGATAATCATTAACCGACGCATTACCAAAGTGAGGCCTCATGCCCACTACTGCTTTGTTCTTGCTTAATGAACCAAATATAATGCAATTTAATCAAGAGTTGTTTACAATATGCAATATTACTGCGTCATCGACTGATGTAAGGAAAAGAATCGAGATTATTCCTCAAAACTCCACATTCAGAATACATTTGGGAAATATTTGTAGTATTTTAAGTTAATATATTTTAAGTTAATTTATTATAGCTCAAAATAGTAATGAATTACTATTTAATGAAGAAACATTAATATTTATTTGAGTTAAAAATGCATTAACGTTTGTCATTAAATACACATATTGGATGAAAATTGATATTTTCTCTACTACAACAAAATGAATTCAATGTCTTTTTGTTTAAATGAATGTAGATATATTATTATATTGTCGTATTAATTTATCAAAATTGTCAAAAGCCAATAAAATCAACATTTAACCAGTAAGCCTATAAGCCACCCTCTAGTAACGCACGCGATCTCTAGGTACTGAAAGGGTTAATCGACAATTTTTTGATATCTTATGCCGTTTCACCAATCTGTTCGCAGTCTAACATATACCTGGTGGTGCGTAAGGCCCAAAGAATTCCCTTGGGACTGGTCTTGCTGTTGCCATTCGAGTGGAAAACCTGGGGCATCCTTGGAGGTACATTAGTGCTGTTTGTACTTGCATCGGCCCTGGTACATAGTCATAGTTCCCTAATCTCCAGCATGCTTTACTCATTTTTCGATATTATGGAGATGTTATTAACTGGGAGTTCCTCAAGGACCACCCATTGGGCATCTCAGAACCTAATCGTCTTCTGCGCAATATTTTTGCACATGCTAGCAGGAAACGCATACACGGGACTTTTGCTTGGTTTTATAACAAATCCTCAATATTTTAAGGACATAAATACCGTCAAAGACGTTTTTGCGAAGCATGAGAGAATATATTTGCCTAGAACTTACACCGAAATAAATATTGTCGATCGTTTAGAAAAACTAAAAGAGAATTTAATAATTATAGGAAATGTAAGTGATAGAGACGTTTGTGTACGAGACATCGTTATGACGGGGAAGGCTGCAACATTAATGACCGAAGAAATATACTGGGTCACTTCGCGTTACAGAAAATACAGAGAACAAGGTAGAATTGTGCTGCACAAGGTTAAAAATCCTCTAGTCTCTCCCGATTACGGCGGTTACGTGGTTCCCCGTGTTCATCTCATTCTTCATGTCATTAACAAACTTATCCTCCGCTTGTGGCAGTCAGGACTGCTCAATCACTGGGATGAAATGCTTTCCTACAGTTTGGATCTAGATGGGCAAATGGACGAGGCACATTTAAGTGCTGACGATCCTGGTGCACTGAAAGTAAATCAATTATCAGGACCTTTCTTTCTGTACCTTGGAGGTATATCCCTGGCAGGAATCGCGTTTCTATTGGAGCAGATTCGAAGTCGTAAGATAGATGTTAACACAGTCCGTGCATTACAGGATTTAGCCGCTGGTATTATAATGCGTTTTCACTGCAAACAACGTGGTTCCCGTTGAATACAATTGTACCCCTTTTACAATCTTCACAAATCCAAGAATGAACAAAGTACATAAATCTCTGTAAAAAATCTTTAAATCCATAACAATAATCCAGTCGGTATATATTTTACCTAGAAAAAGGTCATAAAATTTTTCTTTTTGAGTATGTTGTATGTACCCAGCCACTAGTTAAAACTAGAAATTTTCGATCTCCCAGAACCTGTCTTAACTCCGGGAGATCCAAAAAACCAGTATTTTTACTTTCCCATATACGTACGTATATATGGAGTACGTTTATACGGGAAACTAATAATATTAGATTAGATTTATTTAAACTGCAATTGGGCATAACCCGGTGGCAGCTAATTTCAAAAACATAAATATACACAGACTCTCAGTAACATAGAACACTAATACCAATAATACCAACAATAATAATAATAATAATAATAATAATAATAACAACAATAAGAATAAGGTAATATAACTAGAAAATTATATACTAATTATAGTAATAATAATGGTAAAATAATAAAATTAATGGTAAAATAATGATAATAATATAAAACTGACTGATTCATAAAACAATAAATTACATTAAGAGAAAACACACACACACACACACATATATACACACACTGCACTAGGATCACACTGCACTTCACTTTACTAAGACCTGAAAACATTTCCTTCTTTATTTCTCTGCTATACACTGCACGACACCTCACTTCACAATAGAACACTTGGGCATCGCTATATAACCCACTATTCTCCCTCATTTACTTAATAATACCCTAAATTAATTTCCAAAACTGTTGAACGATTTGAGGAAAGGGTTCAAAGGATTTTGCAGGCAATCTATTCCATTCCGTAATCGTTCGATTTGTAAAAGAAAATTTCCCGACATCCGTTTTCTGCTGTCTTAAATTTATTTTGTGCCTGTGATCCACTCTACTGATGTATGTAGGAATACATAGCCGCCGATTAATTTCTTTCCAAGCTGGATGACCATTATAAGCTTTACACAAGGCGCAGGTGAATATCCATTTTGGAAGAAATCGCACGTATGGTTTATGCGCTAGTGTTGTTCACGGACGGACGGACGGACGTTTTCGTTTCAATTGGTTTTTCGGTATCAAGGACCCACAAAAGAGACTATGCCACGTGTTAGAGGATTTTTGTTTCTTATTTTAGGAACTGGTTTTATCCACTTTTCGTTATCAGGTCCCGGCAATGAATTTTTTTCCGCCGAAAATTCGCCATTTTTTCGCGCATGATTACATAACTTTCCCTATACTACGTACATCACTCCGTGTATACGTACGTATACGGGAAAGTAAAAAAATGGATGAACGGACGTGACGGAGTTAGCATATGTCCTGGGCGGTCGAAAATTTGGGGTTTTAACTGGTGCCTGGAAATACACAAAATACTCAAAGACAAAGTTTTAATGACCTTTTCCAGGTAACCTCCCTTTTCAGTACCTACCGACTGGACTACAATGTACACTCTTTTAAACGATTTCCTTTAATGTATGAAAACAAAAAAAAAACAACTTGTACACAGTCTATGTTGTGTAGTGTAGTGTGACAGTGTGTATTGTGTAGTGTGACAGTGTATGTTGTGTAGTGTGATAGTGTATGTTGTATTCAGTTTTTACAATCAACTTCCTTTCTTGTTAATTCCATATAATATTTCTTTCTTTATCAAGTTAGTGCATCAAAAAGATACTAATTCTGCACACTTTTATTTTGTATTATTTTGTTTTTTTCTTAACTAGTCATGCTCTTCATCAATCGTGGTAGCCCCAAAAGTTGATAGAGAAAGTAATCCAAATATTATTCTTATTTGGGTGCCTATTCTTTCGCCGAGAATGGAAAGGTTTCCTATCATAATATTTAACTATACATTTTTTCCCGACGTCAGACTTTGCCCTCGAGAACGCCTCGCCCAAGCACCGGGACTCATTGCGGGGGGGGGGGGGACAGGCAGGTCGACCTTCGTTTCGGCCTTCTCCTAATAACGTTATATTCTGACTTGTAGTGGTGAATTGTTTGCTTGAATATATAATCCCAGTCGAGATTGGGGTTGCAACATACGGGCTGTCTACCTGGTAATTGTTGTAGGCCTAACTTGCAATAACGTGGTAACGCCGCACTAAAGTGGGTCCTTTTCTCTTTCATTAACGTGGAAACACCGGCCCTATTATCTTTCATTTGTATGTAAATAATATGCCCTCGTCCATTAAAAATTGAAATTTTGTTCGCCGATGACACGAGTATTATTTGCAAAAGAGAAACAATATATATTACAATTTCAGAAGTTTCAAATTTATTTCGTAATAACAAATCAATTTTTCTGAAGGAATAATATGTTTGTGTGTTTATGAAGGAATAATGGTTTCAAAGCATTTTTGCATTTCAAATAGGAAATCGTCTGCTCCTTTGACAATGAACAATATACAATTGACTGCTATTAAGGTAACAAATTGGGTGCGCAGATTACTTTCTATATTTATAGTTATTTTCTTTATACATAATTGTTCTAAATGTCATGTAACTGAGTAAATGAAAATTAACGACAATGTCCACGGTTGTGGTGGTGACGCTATAAACCACTATCGCATCAGAATGTTAGAATACGATTTTTTTTAATGTATAATAATAATAATTTTAAGGATAGTGGAAAATGATCAATCAGTGGTTTAAGATTATGAATATTTATTATGTTTTCACTTAAATAATACCTGCAATCAATTTATTGTGCGATTATCTAATTTCAGTACCTGATGACAATATAGAGAAATACGTTATGGAGAGCACGTTTGTTTTTCGCGATGTTCTAATTCCCTTTGTGATTCCTTGTTTAATTCCTTGCATGATTTATCTTAATATGTGCAAATAATTTATTGCAGGGTCATATAATTTCAGTGCATGATGATAATGTAGAGAAATTACCGAAACGTTGTGAAGAAAGTAATAAAAATAAATAACGGGACTATCTTTTTCCTTATTTACGTAAATTAAAGCCAACGAAGAGAAAACGGAACAGATATTTACATATTATAAAAACAACCCTATGTCTAACTAGTTCTAAACCAGAAAATGTTTCTTAATCAACATTTTTCAAATTGAGTTATTTGGAACCTGCCATTACGTTTTTTTGAGATACTATTACCTTTCCTAGATAACCTACTACCACCACGGAGGGATATGTGGAAACGCGCGAGGAAACCGTTAGGGACAGGAGGTGACAAGTGGGGCTGCAATTATGACCCTTGTGCATTTTTGTACAAAATGAGATCTTTTTGAACTTTGTATTACATTTTTGGTGAATTAATTTTTTTAAGAGCTTCCACTCCACTAGCATGTATAGTTAGAGAAGGTCGGAAACCTAAAATCCACGCAAAATTAAATTGAAGGAAGTAGTTCCATATAATCATATAAAATTATAGGAACTATTTTATTTACTGTGTAGTTTAATTTCGTCACTAGGCAATACTAGAATGTTCTTGCAAAATTCAAATAGATAACGTCATAATAGATAAATCAAATAGTCAAATAGATAATCATTGATTTAAAAGTGAAATTAGCTTCATACTGGAACCCAATTTGCTGCGTTTGTGGCGACCCTTGCTACAAGGTGAGAAAACCTTTCAAAACGTACAAGAACGTAAATAAAAACTCATTTTATAGATTACGACATGGAAAACGTAACATTTTTTCCTTGTAAGGACCGGAAACCCCTAGTTTTCAGGCCCTAGAACAGATCGTTTTTAAGTTACATGGTAAAGTATTTGGTAGCGAAATGCATGTTTTAGAGTTGCAGGGGCGCCTGATGCGCCAAATATGCTACTCAGCGCAACTTTTGCAACCAACCTGTTTTTCTCTATCACACGCATAAAACTAATGCATTCTTAAGGCCCATTCACAATGCAGACATAAACATAAGCATAGCGTTAACATAAAAGTTAGGACAACGTTTATAAGCGGACTCATTCACAATGAATTCGCATAAGCATAACGCGTTAGGCGTTAACTTAAAAGCTTGCAAGCTTCAAGCTTCTGTGCTTATGCTTATGTCGGAAATAAATGAACCAATCACAGTACGTTTAACTCAAAATCTAATATCGAAATTGGATCGAAGTCGATAGATCGAACAAAAGACTTATTTTCCAAATTGCTTGGTTGATTTTCGACGGTTTTCTGCGTTGTTTTGTAGCGTACGATCTTTTTGTAGTGTAGTTTCGTTGTAATATACATAGTAGTACCATTTAGTTTGAAGTTTTATTGGAATTAAAATACCTAACCTTATCTAACCCAACTCATGGCCGCAAGGCCGAGACGCCGCTGGTAGGCCTTGGCTCGTAAAGAGCTGCTGTGCCACAGTACATACGTACATGTTTATACATGTTATGTATGTTTATATAAACATGCATATTTTAAACAAAATTTCAATATATATAAAATATAGATTCTCAACCAATAGTAACTAAAATGGCCCACAGAAAATAGAAAATCTTTGCTTACGCTTATGTTGTACATTGTGAATGCTTCAGTCTATCACTTATGTTAAAGTTTACGCTTATGTTTACGTCTGCATTGTGAATGGGCCTTTATAAACTTTCAAGCATATCACCTTTTCTTAGCGTACTATACGTACGAGGTATTAGAAATACTCTGAATTTTCTACTGTACCCCGTACTAGACACACGGTAATGGGTTAAAATATTAAAACTCCCTTACAGGTATTATAATTAATAAATGTACAGGTATTAAAAATGCTTAGAGAAAAAGTATTGAACTCACACTCAGACAAATCACTAAAATTCCACATAAAAGTTAATCAGTTGTGTTTGAAAATTTGAAAGCAGACGAGTTCAATTTCATAATTTCTCGTATGTCCCGATTATAACCAGGTAACATCGTGACTTGAAAGTGTTTATTTTTCCTGCTTACAGAATCTGTCTGTTGTGTCATTTTGATGCACACTACTGAATTTTTAGTACTTTAATAACACTGTATTTACAATTTGTGCGTTTAAGGATTTGCCACATTTTCAAGATGATGTAATTGCCGTATCTCCAAAAATGTGTTCCCACAGAAAATTTTGTTAATGCACTTTTGTATGTTTTGTATTTAATTAAATAAGTAAAAACTGTAAAATGTATTTAGTTGTAAAAGTTTCCTATTTCCTACATTAACCTTTTTGCTTATTGATTACACTGGCCAACAAAAAACGTGATTCAAACATTTTTTAAAATCTTAGTAGCTGATTTTAATAGCTTTTTGAGTGCTGAATCCACAACTGAACTCTATTTGTTTCCATCACCCACAGTAGTCACAATTTGATCTATTAAGATATGGGAAAATATGCGTATATGCAATTAAAGTGAACAGTAAACGAGTTCTAAAATACCAACAGAACTTTATTTAAATAAGGAAGATGGCCTTTTATTTTGAACAGTACATTCTACAAAGGCTTTACGTGTCCATTGACGAATATTGTCTTTGTCTCTTTTCTTTAAAGCTCCTTTTATAACTTTTTCCCCTCTAAGCCGTTTACTGACTCTCGGTGAAGTGACCAACAATAATCTCGCATTACGTTAGTGTTTCAGCGTCCCTAACAACATTTTTTTCATCACATCCGGATCTTGATGAAAACTCTCACCTTGTTCTTCACTTACATCACCTAAATTGTCAGGAAAGAATTGTAAAAGGTTAAAAATTGAAGTTTGAGACTCATTAAACCTCCGAATTAAACTGTCTTGAAACCATCCAGCATATTGGCAACAATTGCTTGATAATCTGAATATTTTTTGTTGCATACGCACTAATTTACAAAGTGTTTAAAAGCAATCCATGCTTATTTTTCATTTACTGTCATACGTAGTTCAAATTGGGGATCGAACATCACTTTTCGTATCAGGTTGAACGATGATACCCTCTTTTAATAATTATGCTTCAGACAATTGCGTAAAATTTTCACGAAAGTAGTTGAAACACTGCCCATCTGTAGGTAAGGTCTTCACAAACTGTTTCATGAGGTCTAATTTTATGAGCAATGGACGCAGCAGAATCTTATGTTGATCTTCCAGATGTTCCCGTAGAATGTTCTATTTCCTTGGCTTTAAAGATTTTCTTACAGGTCATTTTTTTTCTAAACCAATGCTGATCTCGTGCCCTACCATCCCATTCACATACTAAACATGAGAATTTAGTAAAACCACTGGCCAAGAAGCATGCGTGTTATTTTTTTCATCACATACGTATCATCCATCACTGAGGGGAGGAGTTTATTTTCTCTAAAACTACAAAGGTTTTCGTAACTTTCCTTCAAGAGTACATAACAAGCAACTGGTAATTATACGGAAGTGTTACCACTTTAATAGTGTTACCAGTTTAATAGAAGTGCTTTTACACTAGATTTAGAGGCATCGATAAACAGCCTCCTTTCTTTTTGTATTGAATTCATTCCCCAGACCGGCAATATACTAAATCCTATTCTTGTTTGAAAAATGATCAAATTGCTGATCTCTTCTCCAGTGAACTGAGGTAAGGTTTTTGGTGGTGTTTTTTAATCACAAATATAACAAAAACTGTCAGGACTGTTCATACAACCATGTCTGGCTGTGACTGAACACTAACTGCTACACAGGTATCTTATCTTGATAGAAGAAATTCAAACACATGCGCCTCTAATAAAACAAACACGGTACTGCTTGTTAAATATTTTACCAAAGAGTATACTACCCTCTTTGTCGTCCTAGCACTTTCTCATTCTAACTTCGTACATCTCATATATTTCTATATACTCAGAGCAGCATTTGCCTAGCTACACAGAGAAAATATTAAAATGTGAACAAATGGTGAGTGATATGGCATTTTGAATGTTATTTTTAGAATCAGCACACTTAAAATGATAAGAATTAGGTGAACACTCACAAAAAGTTTTTTGGTCGATGGCCTGTATTATCAGATATTTTTAATAAATTGTTAATTAGATCCTTTAACATAGTTTATGTGGAGCTGTAAAGAATGAAAATGTTTATTATTTTTACTTTTTATGCGTTGCAGAATAGCAGTGTTTGACACTTTGTCCACACTTTAATCACAAAATAATTTTCTATTCATTAGTAAACAGAAAGTGGACATCGTAAAGAAATTATATAATTTCACAGTCATTGCCCTCGAACCTGTCATTATATTGGAAAATGGAAAGAGTATGAAAAATCTCTTGATTATAATGCAAGTTATAGTTATTATGTATACGATACCACAAAAAACAATTCTTAATAAAAATTGAGCAAATAATAAAAGAAAAGAAATGTTTCAGAAAAATGACACAAAGCCATGCTTTCTCCAGGTTGAAGAGATATTTTACGATCTGGTAGGTATTTATTTTGTTCAGAAGACATGAATGACTGTGTCAACATGTCACAAAGTTTTGCTACTGTACAAACAATAAAATATTCTTTGAATTTAACGTTTGTCTCTAAATTTGATCTGTCTGTCGTCACTCACTGTTTGAACGAAATTGTTTCAAAAAATTTTTCTTACATTTTTTCTTCCAAAACATTTTTAATCGTTGAAATCTCGGGATATTCAGAGCACTCACAAAAAAGCAACAAATTCGCGGTGATTGCATATGGTGTACTCCAGCATGTTTTTGGAAGAAGAACATTTGAATTAGAATGTTGTAATAATGTTGGTAACTTCAGAACTTCAAGCATAAGCTTTACGTTCTGATGCATAACACAAACACAAACGGTATGTTCCACTTGCAGCAGCTAAAATGCAATTTTTTGGCCGAAGAGATGCAAACTTTGAAAAGCCAATTTTCATACCAGGATGTAAAGACGAAAATCTGTATAATTTCATTGAAATTTGCATGAATGGGTATCTTCTGTTCTTGATATTTTTTCCCAAATCCGCAATGTTATGCGTAAAAACTTTTTTGATGGGCTTTAATCTACTAACATCATCTGAACAATGATATTCCTTTACCTTTTTGACAGTCTCTTCGGATAAATTCTTGCTTGGTTTTGGTTTCGGAGAGGACAATAAGCCCTGCTCATGAACGAACTTTTGGCTATACCATACATCCAGAGACAGGAAATTAACTTTTCATTTTATTAATACCGCTAATATTAGGAAGAAGTGTCAAAATAGTAACTTGTTTCACTTCTGTTACAAGCTTTCAACTCATTTAATATTTCATCGTCCGAATTCGTCGACTGCCCACGCTGCGTCATTAGAAAATGAAAAACTTTCTTCGTTTAAAACCTTTTCAAATTTATTAAATTTCTTACCTTTATACTGACTTTCTTCAAATCTTTTACTAAAATAGGCATTTCAGCTATTCTTCCAAGAGTATTGTTTAAAAGTTCTAAGGCCGTTCTTTCATTAACAAACGCTTCTTCATTCCCACATCTTTGGTGTTTCAGGAGAACCTTCAGATGCAATACACAATTTAATCTTCCCTTTCATTTCTTTCCTGCAACCCATTTGCATACCTTTTGTTGAGATGATACATTCTGATATACAGTGACCATCCAAGGAAGTACACTACGGGCTTTTTATGAGAAGAGTGCCCAACTTTATTGACTGCATTACAGCATTCCGAATATTTAAATCGATCTTCCATGTTTCTCAGTAATACACACTGAACAGGTTTCTAGAGCCTACTGTACGCGAAAGCCAGTTGAGCTCAGACTGAATCTTAGGTTTCAGTAGCTGCCAAATCAGTTCGTTTTGTCCCCCGAGATAAAAAACATTAAAATTTGCGCTCCAGGAACCTCGCGGGGCTGGTCAACTCAGGCGCCCGGAAACAGTGCTTTCGATCATGGTAGCCACCAAGCGCCCTGGAACAATGCTTCCGTTCATGGTAGCCACCAAGCTCCCGGTAACAATGCTTCCGTTCATGGTAGCCACCACGCGCCCGGGAACAGTGCTTCCGTTCATGGTAGCCACCAAGCGCCCGGGAACAATGCTTCCGTTCGTGGTAGCCACCAAGAGCCTGGGAACAATGCTTCCGTTCATGGTAGCTACCAAGCGCCCGGGGACAGTGCTCCCGTTCATGGTAGCCACCAAACGCCCGAGAACAATGCTGTCGTTCATGGTAGCCACCAAGAGCCAGGGAACAATGCTTCCGTTCATGGTAGCTACCAGGAACCCGAGAACAATGCTTTCGTTGATGGTAGCCATCAAGCGCCCGGGAACAATTCTTCTGTACATAGCAGCCACCAAGATCCCGGGAACAATGCTTCCGGTCATGGGAACCACCAAGCGCCTTCGCAGGCGCATGTGGCAGAATTTGGCATCATAACTTCTTGCAATGATGCCATCCCAAATTCAATTTTTCACAATATGGCAATAAATATCGCTCTTCAACATTTTGTTTTTCAAAAAGTGCATTTTTGTAAACTTTTACAGAAGAATTCATCAACACAGTTGTACAGGCAGCAAAATAACTTCGAATGGGAGAGCGAAATAAGCTGCGGGACAGTTGGGCGAGTGGATGGAAGTTTTCCAATTCTCTCACTGAATCTCTGCAAGAAAATGCAATGCATCACGACTGTTAGAATATTTACATGAAAGGATCAATGATTATTGAATAGATAGTTAAGCTTTACCTGGTTTGGGCGCGAGGAAAAGCGGTTTTGCCATTATTTGGTTTAACAATTGTGAGTCCTGTTTCGACGCAATATTTTTGTCGGAAACAGCTACGATTTCTTAGAAACTACGCGTTAGAATTCAATCGCTACGGCACGCTAATACGTACGCATATGCTTTCTTCTAGTCCGACCGGAAGACGGTTGGAAATTACAGTTGCTATGAATTTTTAAACAATGATTTAGCCGCGTCATCAATCGAATTTTGGAACTTTTCTAGAATTTTAATTCTGCGATGCCTCGGCTTGCCAGGTGACCAGTGAGTGCTGCAGTCTGGCGGTCGTATTTGAAAACATGAGCAGCTGAAAATTTATCGTGTAACACAACAATGTTCCAAAGATAACTTTTCCCCTCTGTAAAAATTAAATACATAGATATGGGGAAAAAAGTGACCAAAAGAATTACCGATTTAAAACTGGCTGATGCTAAAAAGAATGCCCAATGTCAATTCTTCAATTACAAATAATTTGCCGTAACTAATGAACTTTTAGTCAAGCATACTAATAATTGAAATATGTTGTAAGCCCCATTGAGGTCAATAATACTGGTGGTATCACGTAGTTTAAGACATAAGAAACTTGTAACATGATGTCTAGCCTACTACCATAGAATCAACACAGCTTTGTCATGGTGTATCAAAAAACCACCCCACCGTGGTAGACATTAGGGTTATTATGATAATTCAATGGTCACGATTTAAGTTTATTATTAACTTAATTTTACAAATCAATAATTATAATACAAGAATTAATATAAATAAATTCTTTATATCAGTGTTTACAATGGGGTTGGTATCAAACTCTAGAGGTTGACGAAATGTTAGAAAGGGTTAACAGTGACCAAGGCATCGTTTAATCAAAATTCTATTGATTAAAGAAATATATTTTAAATTGCTTTTATGTTATGGTTTAAAACACCTAATATCACTAGTTCATTGTGACATACGAAACATGGCGGGTTGGATAGCTGACGGCGAACGTCAAGATGTGTACGTGGAGCTTGAACATGCGCGGTTGTTGGGGCGTTGCTACGGTGCGCGCTCAGCTTGTTTATAACAATTGAGCAGACACTGGGTGCCGTAAATGCCGTATCGTGTGGCGATTATTAAATTGTAATTAATTCATTCTAGTAGAAGTATTAATTGAAAGACTTGAATTGTTGGAGAAGAGCGAAGCAGATGACCCCGGAAGACGTCGCGGAAGCCTGGGTTTGGTTCTAAGAAGTGTCATTCCACTACAACCAAGAGTGCTCTGGTATGGTAGCTATGAACTGAGTAAAAGATCATGACCGAATATTATGTTCTGAATAGACAGTTATTAAAAAATATCGTTGTCAGAAAGTAACGAAAGAAGTACAAAGGGATCTCGAATAAATCTGTTATTTTGTTTATACGAAATCCAATGAATTATTATTGTGCAATCTAGCACGATATTTGTGCATAGATAAAGAAATACTTTCAGAATTCGCGCTTCTCCGTACGGAGGGTGGATCTAGTGGCAAGTTTGATAATCGAAGGAAAGCAAATTGTTACTGAGCAGGAACCTACAAATAGGCTGAGCTAACGCGGTAACGGGCTAATAGATATTGGATACGTTAATTACTTGGAATTTTTTCCTGATTCATGTCAGTTAATTAAAAATGTTTCATCATATGTCAAGAAATTGGTAATTATAATAGTAGGCTACTGAAAACAATAAAACATAAACCTCATTAATCATTTTTTGAAAGTTTTCTTCATATTTTTTGTCAATTGTTATTAAGTCTTTTATGTACAATTATTTATGTTATGATTACTTTGTATGCTGTATTTTACAGAAAAAAACATGAGATTGATGAAACTAATAATTGTTCTAAAAGGGGTCAATGCAAGAAAATGTTTGTGAATCCCTGATTTATATAAAAAGCATTCTTCAGTATTACCTGTTTTTCATTCATTCATTTCATAAGTGCTAGTGCATGCTTAAAATTAACACGTTATAAATATTCAACTCCATTATCAATATCTAACTGCAATAAATGGTAATAAAATTAATGTAAAAACATTACGTAAAATAAGAAAATACTGATGATAATAGTAAAATAAATTAATAGTAATATGTTCTATCACATAATAAGTATCTATATGGAAGACATGCCCAGCAGTGAAATAAAGACAATGTAATAAGCAAAATAATGAAATAGAAGAAGTAAATTGCAATGAAAACAATTATTCCACTTCCAACATTAAACATTTTTATGTTCAAATATTGTTAATACAAATGAAAACATTCATTAAAATTTCAAACATATATATGTAAGACAAATGTCCTGCAGAAGAAAACAAAAGCTTTCTTTCTTTCTTTCAAAATCTAATCTTTTTTAAACACAACTTGTAATCAAAAAGTCCCCAATCAATACTTACTTTAAAATATCGAATAAGTCAATATCCAAGCAATCATCATGAAGTTGGTTGTACAAATAAAGGATCAAATAGGGGAAAAAAGGATGGGAAAAAATTATTAAAACAAATACACAATTCCCTTGATGATCTTGTGCAAAATGACTTTCTAGCATAACAAAGACGACTTATTTACAAATTTCTAGTGTTTTTGTATAAATTTCATCAGACTATCAGTTTGTTTGCCGATCGAAGAAAATGCGATATAAAGACATAACCAAGTTATGCTTGTAGCTTACAGCCGCGAATTTTATTTAAATCCACCGCGTCGGCAATGTTCATACGTCGACCAATCAAGGACCGTAATTTTATTCTGGTTCCGAATGAAGGTAAAGAATGCTAATATGCTGAGGGACCCTTGAGCCGTCAACGTCAGATACTAACATTTTGAATAAAATATTGCTTGGTTTTTACATACATTGCAAATATCCATTTTCAGTGTTTTCATGACGTGAAAATCAAATGAATACTAGAATTAATAAAAGCTTAGCAGAATAACTAAGTTATATGGATTGAACCTTCTCGAAGTTTTCCATTAGTAGGGGAACTTAGGTAATGTCGAAAGTTATTTTCGTTGCATCAGAATACATTTGATTTGTGAAGCAACTCATTGTTGTGAAATATAGAAAGACACGTTTTTTAAAGAATCAGAGTTAAATTATTTGTTGCGGCAACGAGACGTGACTTCACATTATTTCCAAAATCAGAACACAAATCTTCAAAGATGAGGTGAGAATAGAATTTATAAATATTTTGCAAAGGAAATAATTAATAGAATTTATAAAAATACGAGTAAAATCTTACTCAAACCTTGCATATAATACATTATTTGTGTGATGAGTTACAATATTTCTAAACCTTAAAACGTGATATGTTTTACGCGAACCACAGTAACATGTATAAGGAACCATCGTAAACACTATTTGCTGAATATAATAACTTTTTTAAAATTACTTCTTCTCGTTCGACCTGAGATCTTTCGCGAGTTTTCAGTTTCAATACTAAAATTTTAAATTTGGACATTCCTTGGCAAATTGAGGCTACATGTCTCATTTAATTGTTTTTTTAGATGTCATTGAAATATTTTAATTTTGTTTTAGGCGGAATAAACAGAAAGATATGACCCGTCAAGCAATACGAAGGGAAAAGGAAAATAATCTATCCGCCATTATTAATTTTGGGAGGTTTAAGCAAATCTTTATGGAATTTTGATTTGATTCGACTTGAGATATTTGCTGTTCGTCCTAGATGGAATTTGTGAGCGAAATGAGATAAGGAAAGAATAAAAATTATTTACTATTTTTTGTTCTGGAACGGTATCAATTTGCAGTTATCTATGAATTTGATGGCTGTGGACAAACCATGGATATTTCATTGACTTCCTAAGAACTTTATTTTTGATAATTTGCATTTTTATACATGTAAAAATAAACGTTGATTATAATCTCACAAACATGAGTATTTTTGCATACATTTTTGAAAATTGAAACTACAACAGCTCTCCCCTACAGCCTACTTTCCCGCGTTATTGGAAGCAGCTACGTAGAATTGAAATATTGCACTTTATGCCTTACTAACATCTTAGCTATTATTTGAAAATGTCCAATTCGACCAAGAAGCGAACAACTCACTGTTTCCATCGCAGTGTTGTCAGAACTATGTGAATTATAAAACTGCATAAAAATACAACACAAAAGTATTGTAATAACGAAAGTGAAGTATTGTAAAATACAACACAAAAGTATTGGATAACGAAGTCTCATCCCCGGACAATATAGAAATTCATTTCCTAAGGTCATAATTATTACAGAACATTATTCTGAAACCATGCAAAAATACTCTACTCACTACAATTAGAACGGCATTTGGTGCAAAAACTAAATATTTCATGCAAATATCAACATCAATTTGACACTTATAACTCCTTTTCGTACAGCTACATCAAATCACAAAAATGACACGTAATTCACAGAAATTTGCGAGAGTGAAATGGAATTCAATTATTGCATTCCCTGCATTGTAGCATTCTCTGAGAGTTAGTAATTTTTATTTCAAATATTTTAAAATAAATAATTTCTAAAAGATTAATGTGGGAAATTCATAACAAAAGATCGAATGTAAGAAACGAACAAGGAAATAATATACAAAATTGTAAATTGTAATTTACGAAGCATCCGGCTGTCTAAAGCGCAGTAAATTTGCAACAGGCTATTATGTTTGCCACGAAAGTATAGAAAAACTACTCGTATTTTCAAAAAATTAAGGATGACCTTATTTGAAAATGTAGTTTTGATAAATATATTTCAATCAGAAAACCAGCTGTCATCTATCGCCGCCCAAAGTACATTTTTCCTAATTTTTCAGTTTCCTAATGGTACAACGGAAATATTCATTTTAGAATATTAAACAACGCAAAAACATCGACCTAAATGGCAATTTTATTTTAAAAATTTGTAGTCGCTTTTAAAAAAATGGCGCTTAAGCGCTACTAAAAATGCGAAACTTAACCCTCAACTGGCGTGGTGAGATTTTGTTACGTAACCGGCGTCGTTGTACGATTTTGACCCCACGCTTTGTTTTCATTTCTTCATGAAATTTGTAATGCAATTTGAACTATTTTTGTTTAGTCACATTTTTATAGAATTTTCAAAATAATTTAAATAAAATAATTCATATTTAATATATTTTTATTGAACTGGATAATAATTAACGTTTTGCGACATTACTGATAAATACTCATAAATAAAACCATACTTTTTCCTGTAAAATTTTAATGCCTTATTGATTTCGTATTGTCAATATGATACACATAATTAACAATAAAACATTATTGCATAAATAGTCTTATATTCATTCCTTTCAAATATTTGCCTGACATTCGTGAGACATTGAGAGGCAACATGCATAACAATTTTTTTTTCGGTCATTTTCCGCCCTATATTGCGTACCGCTTTGGTTTCTTGTGGATTACATTTAGCACCAGGAATATGTCTTCAATATTCTTGAGATGGTTCCACAGAGTTCTCTTGGTAGTTGCATATTGAAGAGTCAGACGTTCAGGAGGTTTGGCAAGATGATGTGACGTTTATATTACGAAAATTATTCCATCTCTACATTTGATAAAAAGAAATATTGTACTGAAAAATGAAAAACAACTATCAACAAAACCAAAATTTAAAAAAAGACCCTGAAGAAGAAGGCCAATGTGCTTCGAAACGTTGGTAGAACAAAAATTGTTTAATAAAAATTTGTTATAATTGTGTCTGCCTAAAAATTAATGGACTTTCAAAGAACTTGAAATCATTTTAAAAAGGCAGTCTTTGAATAATTCAATTTGGCATTACTCTCGGCAAAGAAGACATCGCACGTTGTGAGCACTGCGATGGTCACAGAACGCGACCCTCGCATCAGCTGACAAAAGCTCACAGCGGGTCAGGAAAGGGGACTGTGATGTACGCCTGGTCCTTCGAGGAGGGAGGTGGCGTAGATCCCATTGTCCTGAGGTAAATAAAAAGCTCGTCAGCGAGCATTCGTCTGCAACCTTTCAATTGTGCGAGACTAGGCATAAAGGGAAACGTCAGAAATATATATATTTACGACGTATATATATACAATATATATATATATATATATACTCTACATTGCAGTTAACTGTCCCTCATTACAATATATATATATATATATATATATATATATATATATATATATATATAGTAACAACATGCTTTCGATTTCGGGGGATTTTAGTGGGATCATAGCTCAACAGAAGATTTCAAATGAAAAAACAACACAAAGTCGTGACCACAGAATAACATGTAATTGGACACGCGTTGAAGCGAAACCACATAAAAACTTGAAGAATGACAATAACATTGATACACAAAGAAAATACACAAACAAACAAATTAACACAATTCAAAAAATGTCAAAAAGGGAGAATCAACTGCAAAGTTATCACGAATTGATTTTAAGATTTGCACAACTTAGAATTACAGCAACATCTTCCGTGACAAAACGAGTTGAAGCTCAACAAATGGAAAGAATGAAATCCCGGTTGGGATGAGTGAAGGGCACATGCTCCTCGCATGACTCAATGTCGAAGTATCTTCCGTTTACGGAAATTGCAGTTAACTGTCCCTCATTATACACTGCATCAAAACACATATGCAAATAATTTCGTGCACAAAATTCTCTAAAATCCCCCCACAAATCTCCATTCAATTAAGTGAACAAATATGTTTTCTTGATAACACAGCATCTTCAAAAGAAGTTTCTTTAAAACTAAAGAAATGACATTACAAGAATATCTTTATTTTATTACAGTGAATAAACACGGTTTGTTGATAGCACAAAACATTCAAAAAAGTTTTTAGAAACAATGTTAATGGCTCCTAAAATTATCTCTGACGGTGAATTGCGAGAACACGTGCCTTACACCAGACTGTCTTCTATAACTAATTGCTAAAACTCAGTTCTAGTATGGAATGCGGGGCCACTTTAGTTCCGAGATTATTTCCCTCACGTCCCCGTAAAACACGCAGCAGTTTTACCCCACTGGTCTTACTACGCATTATGCACACCTCTTGCGAGTCAATAAACTTAGTCTCACGCAGTCTGGCAGTTCGTGTAGAAAAAGCCCGATGTAGAAGATGCAAGGATCGAAATACCGACCTTAGTCCGTTGGTAAATAGCCTCGCCCCAAACAGCAAAGCTTGCAACAAGAACAATGGGTGGCGAAAGCTGCCCTGGGATGGCACAACCTCTCGTTGACCCGACTCGCGGCCACATCTCTCCGACTCTGCCGTCAACCTTACATCTTCGGAGTCAAAGCACTTTCTGCCCCTGGCGTCCCGCACTCTCCTCTCTTTTCCCTACCGCACACCTCCGAGTCCAAGAACTTTCTGCCTCGTCGTCTCGTACTCCCCTTCTCTCACCCCCTTCCGCACACCTCACTCCTCCAGATAAGAGTTACCCCTTCTTCACCCCTCCCAGCCACCGATAAGCCTGAATGAGCCTTAAAGTTTGGATCGAATTAAAAATTCTTAAGTGTTCCAGAAGCATTTCTGAAGTAGTTATTCTTTCTGTTAGTTATTAACGAACTTATATTTACAATTTCTATGGATTTTGATTAATACATATTGAAATAGGATCTTTTTTCAAAATGCTTACGTGTACTTACACCCATTTGCCACCAAATGTGTCACTTACATCCGTTTTTCTATGGCTTATTAGATTGGAAGTGAACTGAAAATACCGTTTTTACACTCAGAACCAGTATAATGACAATAAATAATAATAATAATAATAATAATAATAATAATAATTTCACTAGTGGTAATTCATTCTGACTTCCATGTTGTGTCTTCGCAACTGTCTGTACTGGTTTCTTCAATGACATCTTGAAGAACTTTGTTTCTGGATTGTGTGTTTTAGATCCCTGTAAAACTGATAGTGGGCTGGATGTATACATTGAAGCAACTGCTGTATATTCTTATATTTTGCAGTTGTTATTGCAAGCGATGATTCATACAGTAGCTGTAAATGTTTGAATGAACGTGGTCGTCCTTTCTTGATTTTCCTGAGGTCGACTGATTCAAACTGTAGGTCTTCGTTTAGAGTATTCTCCTAATACAGTGTGTATGGATGATCCTTTTCTAGATGAAACCATTGAATATAGCGCATCCCTGTAACGTTGTCTTTGACAAGATCATTCATACACTGTATTGATACAAAATCATCTGTTGACATACGTTTGGCACTTAACTTTCGAGTGGCACTTGTCACAACCTTAACCCAGTCTTGTGGTATAAACACATATTGCTGATATTTCTCAGTCTTTTCCATTTGGCCGAAGTCTTGATCACATTCCATATAGATTTGCCCAGAAACCAGGAACTTGTTATCCACAGTTTGTAGAGATGTATTTTGTAATAATAACATCTAGAACAGATATTTTTATTTTTTGTCCTGCAGCATTATCACTAAAAGCGACTAGATGATTTGAAGAAGCAGGACGTTGCTGTAAGCATATGACTAAACAAGACCCAAATTCTTGAGATCCTCTTGAGGCCTCTCCTTCAAGCCACATATACATTGTAGAACTGTCGATAGCAATGTCATGAATGGCGAAATTGTACGTCCATAACTGTCGAAGGTAATAGACTGTACTACTTGTTAACATAGGTGTAGGCAATGTTTTTTGCAAATCAAAACATATCGCTTTAACTCTTGTAGGGTTCTCTTTTGCCAGTTTTTTAGCCTTAATTTTCGCTGTTCTGGCTTTCTCTGCCTGTCGCAAATGATATTCCTTATTTATTTTACTTCTTTCTATTTCTTGCAAATCTCTTTATCAGTACCATCTGCTGAATCTACATGTAAAATAAAACACTATTAATTTCTCATTTAGCATGAACAATCATATAATACATGACCGGAAAAGAGAAAGGTTACATTTAGAATCAGATTCTTTCGGGTACAAAATGAAGTAATATTACCTTCTGTATCAGTCATCATATTATCTTCTATTCAGTAACTTCCATTGTAAATGTGCAAAAATACCACTTTAAGTAATATAGCTAAAGACACGCAACGTAAAGTGTGAAGCTCCTTCGCGCTAAAGAGGTGCAACTGCACTTGTATCCCTTTGCCGCCAAATGCTTACGACGTTTTGTTAAGTAGTTTTCAGAAACACTATGAAAACGCAGTCCAAATCAATGAATGCTCTTGCATGCTTTTGCCTCCAAACACAATCCACTTCATGCTTCACAGTGAGTGAGATACCTTATATTTCTCAATTTTATCACTTACACCCCTTTGGTTCTAACTGCCTCATATACATATATACACACGCTGACGAGCTTTTTAGTTACCTCAGGGCAATGCGATCTTTCTAGGTGAAAAGGAGTACTCCAAACACACACAAGAATTCAATATAACAAAACACATGAATTTATTAACCGTAAAGCAGATACTGTACAATGGCAAAACACAATTAAAATAACTCTGTAGACTTTAAATGCATACGTCCGAATTGCGGATGACGAACGAAACCTTCCGGTACTTTCCGGTACTGTTTACTCAAACTTATAACAATGCTATCGACTTGTGCACAGTCTTGGCAACTTCAATTACTTTTGAACTTATATATTTAGAACTTTTTATTACGTTTTTTGTATTCAATCATTATAAACGAGCTTTTCTGTTGCAACAAATTGTTCATAAAAGAACATACCTGAGCATCACTAGAAAAATGTTTCATAAAATTAAGTTTGTTTCTCTTATAAATATATGTTATAAAAATAGCATTTGCAACTCGATTATAATGTTGGTTTATTTCATTGACAAACAGGTACAAAACTGAATTCATACTAACGTTATTCGTATTCAAAAATGTACTCTTGCAATAAAGCTTAACATAATAACTTAATTGCATAAACTAAGATTATCGTTCAATAATATTCCTGAAGTCATAATTCAAATTAACTAGCAAGAGACGAAATAATGCATTTTTTTCAGGTGTCTATTTCTCGTGATGTTGGCGATGCAATTGACTTCCCAGTACGTAACACCAAGAAGCGGACGCAAATTGCTCGTCGACAGTGTATTGAAGGATGATATTTTCAAACAACTAATACCGAGTCTGAAATCTCTCTTGATGTGTGTGGAGAATCCTGAACCTCTCCAGGTAGAGTATCAAAACTGCACAAATGCAATGCTTTAACATGAATATATTATAAAAGATTTATCCAAACGGTCTTCATGAGTATTCCATATATGTTTTTATAACATCGAATTATTGTAGAATCCACCCCATCCCCTGTGCGTGCATTAAAATTAAAATCTCGAATTAAATACATACACCATCTCAGTCGTATTTCAATTTCACAATTAGACGAACCAAAAATTAAGAATATCTGAAATGATGTAGAGGTTCTTGGGAAAACAATTTTCTCAACATAAATTTTACTCTACAAACAAAAATCACATCCGATTTTAAGTTTTGTAAGTTCTGGACTTAAACATCCAGCGGGCGCGTCCCATCATATCCCTCCAGCAGGCGCGTGCGGCACTCCGTACCGCATTTATCTTCTTCGATTTTGGTGTCAATAGTTATTACTTTTGTTACTGAATGTGAAGGAAATATTCTTTATTAATGTTTTTATACATTTTATTTCGTAAAAACAAAGTAAATACCGAACGAAATAACAATATTAATAAGAGTCTGATCTCTCCCTCCGTGCCATGTGATACATGTCCGGGAACGATTACGGGGCAATCATGCCTTCTAAACTTTCTTCGGAAACTACGCATTTAAATTTGAATTAGTACTCCCAAATCTTTGTGAAGAAGCTCAATGACAAAACAGCAGTAAGAATTCTAATGGATAAAACGCACAAATATTATACTTACATGACAAAGCGCGTGCTGTACGGAATGCCGCAACCGTTGCATTTTTCGGATTACTAATGAATAACGGTCGATCGGCAATGCCTAAAGTCGTGATTTGAGTGTCATCCGGTTGATAATAAAATGAATGAAGGATAACTATGAGCTCAATAATGCGACTCCAATTATTTACACGAAATCAACAAAAAGGTAAGAATGCGGTACTGAGTGCCGCTACGCGCCCGCCGGAGGTTTAAGATGTAAATGAATAGAAATGTATTCCCTTCCCTCAAAATTATAGTCGTTTTAAGAATGAAAATAAATTACGCCTAAATGTGAAAGTATTGTATGTATTTGTTATCGGTAGGGGGTGGATTTTAATGATATGCCATCTTTTTTCTTTTCACTTTAGAACAATGCTGTTTAGTATAGAAATTTATTTTATGTTATGACAAGGATATGACCCATTTTTATTTGTCATTTTCGTCTATTTCGACAAATTAGTTATTTTTTACCTTTTTACATAATTTTTATTGCATTTTTCTCTGATTTCATCCAGTTTAATATCGTTTTAACGGTACTTGCTTCAAACAACATTTACGAAATTCAACAAATGCTCACAACAGAATTTCTGAGTAGCTTTTTAGAATTTTTCCCTCATGTATAGTAATATCTGCCGTTGTGAGTACTACGTAATCGAAGTTTCCTGTAATGAGTATCATCGCCGTTTCGATTCGGCAGATTTCACAATACATAAAGGCAGATATTTTTTGTAAAGAACAGTCCACACCAAAAGTTTGCAAGCTGCGTTCACTAGAACAAAAGGAAGAAGCCTCTATTACATTAGTAACATATCCAACAGTTTGAATTGTTCATCTAAAGTGGTTTTGATCAAATTTTTTACGTCACTTTTCTTTGTCTTCAGGACACTTTTAAGACATTTTGAGGGCATTTTATTGACCATTTTTGGCCATGTTTTAGGCCATCAATATCCGCCCCCTAGTCATCAACCTTAGCCTGGTTACAAGAGGCACGATTGTGAAAATACACCCTGGAATTAATTAATTTCTAAAAGTTCAAAAATTGTTTCGACTCCCTCCTTCCACTACGTTATTAAGGATATGAATATCATTTAATGCAATCTATTACTAAATTATAGGTTATTAAATTATTTCGGGGTCCGTAATCGCGGGCCACATTTCTTCGCTTTTCTAAAACTACGTCTTCACTTTCCAAAACGTACGGTTCTTATCGTTACATTTAAATTTTGGAACCTATTTTATGGAAACAAAATATGATTATCCTGTGTGGTTACAACTTAGGTTACAACTTTTTTCAGTAGAAGTTTATTTTGAAATATATAATTACTAGCGTACCCGCGCGAGAACACTCGCATTTTAAAACCCATCCTTTCCCTATCCCTTTGTCTATCTTTTCTATTAAGAAGGACCGTTGTTAATGAAACGTGTTTATTTGTGTGAAAATGTATAAATGTAACTTCTAATGAACTTACAGAATATCAGAAAAAAATTATAATACAATTTATGTTTAAAACAAATATTCAATAAAGGTTTATTCAGCATAATAAAGAGATATTTTTGGAAAAATTCATACTACTTTAAACACAACATTTGAAGAAGTTATTTAATCTTTCTCGAGAGTTTGCTTTTCGCCTCTTTTGATTGTCATAAACATATTAGAAAAAGTTTTTACTCTTGAGAAGGCCAAGTAAAGTAGAGCGAAAATACCGGATCGGGCAAATACAACCCTACTCTTTGCAATATTAACTTTCTTTGATTTGTTATGTGGAACACAGGAGGTTTTGGAGAGGCAGGGTGCCAGCTGGGGTGCGAAAATTGGAAAATTATTTCTATACTAAAAAGTTTTGGATTATTTTCTGCGTTCTAATGTACCTCAAGAAAGCAATTCCGAGCCAAAAAATAATCAAAGTAATATTTTAACCTTTGAGTATTAAATACCATTTGTTACCATTAGAAACAATTTAGTAGGTTTAGACTTCACTTCGGTACATAAAAATGTTGCTCAAACGATGTTTGCGTATTGAATATCTTAACGAACCGACACCTTGAGTTTAACATCAAACGGTGTATTATCTCCAATATGAGTTTGCAGCAGGGCGTTGATGTACATGCTTGCAGATACCGCCAACATTTAAATCGTGCGTTTGGACTGCGATCGTTGACTGTGTCGAGTGACTTACACTTGCGTTTTTATTTCTTGGTGTGTGGGGGCTTGTCTTCACTATGGAATATCACACGGCATTTCGTGTCTTTCTCCATCGTGCCATTAGAAGTTGCATGACCACCAGCACTGTTCGATACAGTCGCGACGAGGTGACTTCTAGTGGCACGACCGAGAACGACGCGAAATACCGTGAGATATTCCATTGTGAAGACAAGTCCCCACACGCCAAGAAATAAAAACCCAAGCATACGCTATTCTTTCTATAATTTTCAAGTTGGTTGATTTTTTAAATTGATTCACGTAGTATTGTAGGCTAGCGCGTTTTGATTTTTGTTTTTCATTTATATAAAGATAATTTACTTTAGCTAAATCAAAAAGTTTGTTCTTTGTGTTGTGTCATAACACAAGTTTTCCCCTATTACCTCCGCGTACCCGTGCGAGAACTCTCGCATGTTAAACCCCACACTCATCCCTTCTATTTCCATTCTTCCATTCTTGTAAGAGGGAAATTTGTTAACAAATCGTGTTTATTTGTTTAAAAATGTATAAAGGAAACTTGCAATGTACTAACGCAATATCAAATAAAAATAAAAACAATGCAATTGACGTTTAAAAGAAATTTCAACTAAGATTTATTCAGTATTATGGAGAGTTTTCTTGAAACAATTCACACTTCCTTAAAGACAACATTCGAAGTAACTATTCAATATTTTTTTACAGTTAGCTGTTAGCTTTTCGTGATAGTCATAAAAAATATTAGCTTTTGACTCTTGAGAAAGCTATGTGTCTTAACTCGCTGACTTGAAAATTTCAATGAATAACTGCTGGTAACGAAAATACTGGTAAAGGTAAAACACAAACACATCCCTCCGCAATTAGGTACATAGCACTTTCAGACCACGGCAAAACATTAATTTAATGGTTTCACTACAAGCATAAAACACATCTTCATAGGAATCAAGCAATTATAATAATACTTTTAGTTGTTGGTGGAGAGCAGATCTTGAATTAATGATTATGCAAATAAATCTCGTCAGACTGCACAAACTACGGTGTATTCAGAAAGCGTAAATAAGATTGAGGAATAAAAGTCTTCTAAGAATGTCGTCACAAAAATGGCTACCATTAGCAAGGGCTGAAATATTGAGGTGGCGTTGATAATATTGAAGGCGGAACCGAAAATTTAATTGAATATCGTGGAATATCTCATTTTGTAGATTATTGTGTGAAAAACGTTTCTTTGAGGACATTGGCCACAAAATTTTAGTTTTCAAGGCCCTAGAACGCTTTGTTTAGGGGTTATTTGGCGAATACTTTGGCAAGTGTTGCGGGCTGCATTTGACTTGAATATTTAGATGTATTTTAGTTTCCCGTATACGTACGTATACACGGAGTGATATACGTAGTATAGGGAAAGTTATGTAATGCTGCGCGAAAAAATGGCCAATTTTCGGCGGAAAAAAATTAATTGCCGGGCCGTGAAAACGAATAAGTGAATAAAACCAGTTGCTAAATTAAGAAAAAAAACCTCTATCTCGTGGTGTGGTCAAAATCCATGATTTGTTGCTTCTTTATACTTAAAAATCGATTGACGGCATTCCGTCCGTCTGTCCGTCTGTGGTCAACGCTAGCGCCTAAACCGTTCGGTCGATTTTCTTCAAAATTGATATTCCCCAGTCGATCTGATTCTAGTCGAAGCTTTGTGATTTTGAAAAAGAGTCTTCAAAATTTGGGGGTACTTTATATGAAGCACCCCGGGGATTTTCACCATTTTCTCAAAAACGGCTCCAAATTTTTTCTTTAAATTCCTTGTATGAATAGAGGAAAATACACTTTTTAACATGGCATAGGTCCGATTTTCACGTACAGCTCTGAATTTTCGAAAATTTTGAAAGTTTGAATTTTTTTCGGCGTCTTTCTCCAACTACAAAATTGAAGATAGAGATTTTTTCTTCAAATAAAATTTGTTCTGCATATTGAGTTCTTTAATAAAGGTCATGTAAATGTTTTTCAAAATATTGGTAGTTTTCGTGCAATATTGCGTGCAATATGTGCAATTTTAAAAAATTACAAAAACAAGATTTTCTCAAAAACGGCTCCAAATATTTTCTTTAAACTTTTGGAAGGGATAGTGGTAAATGTACTCTATCAATGACATAAAAGCCATTTTGGTCTATCGGTTGGTTTTTTCAAAAATTACAAAAGTGTAATTTTTTTTACTAGTCTCTCACGTCGTTAATATTTACATTATCGGCGATTTTTTCACATTGTTATATTTACGAGTATATATGCTTTTAATAGTGTCAAGTAAAGTTTCTCGAAAACACTACCGTTTTCTGTGAAAAGTAGCTCAATTTCGGCATTTTCAGAAATGCTCAAACGCCATTTTCTCGTATATGGCTGCAATTTTTTTCTTGAAACTTTTGTAACGGATGGTGCTAATCACGCTCTTTAGTATAGCGTAAAGTTTATTTTGAGTTATTTTTTGTTTTTTCAAATATTACGTAATTGTAATTTTTTTGAAAGATCTCTCACATCTTTAATATGCACATTACCAGCAATTTGTAAACATTATTAGATTTGTGAGTATACGTGTTTCAAATAACTTCAAATAAAATATTTTGGAAACTCAAAACTTTTCTGTGAAAATGAGTTTCAAATTTCGCATTTTTAGTAGTGCTAAAACGCCATTTTCTCTTAAACGGCACATAATTTTTAAAAGAAAATTGCCATTTACGGCTAGGTTTTTGTGTTCTTTAATATTCTAAAATTAATGTTTCTGTTCTACCAATAGGAAACCGAAAAATTAAGAAAATGACAAAAAAATGTACTTTTGGCGATGATAGATGGTAGCTGGCAAGAAAGAGTAAGTGGCAATTCCGAATAGCTAGCGAAGACCCAGGAAAATAGAAAACTAATACGGGAAAGTCTGTGCTATTCTGTTTCTGTTTTTTGACAAATAAATAAATAAAATAAATACGGTCAGCCTTAATTTTTTTCAAAATACGAGTAGTTTTTCTTTAATTTTGTGACAAACGTAATAGGCCGCTGTAAATTTACTGCGCTTCGGACAGCTGGATGCGTCGTGAATTAGAATGTGCAATTTTGTATATTATTTCTTTTTTCGTTTCTTACATTCGATCTTTGTTATAGACTTACACATTAATATTTTAGAAATTGTTTATTTTGAAATATTTGAAATAAGTAAAAAGAATTAATAGCTCTCAGAATAGCGACAATGCAGGGTCTGCAACAATGGAATCACTTTGCGCTCGCGAATATCTGTGAATTAGTGTCATTGTTGTGACCTAATGGAGCTGTATGAAAAGGAGTTATAATTGTCTAATTTATTTTGATATTTGCAGGCAAATATTTAGTTTTGCACCAAATGCTGTACCATTTGTAGTGAGTAGAGAATTTGTTGCATGGTTTTAAAATACTCTTCCCTAATCATGGCCCAATGGAAGGCATTTCTATATTTCCAGGGTATCAGGCTTCTTTTTCCAATACAGGGTTACAAAACTTTTGCATTCTATTTTTGTGAAGTTGTAGAATTCACATAGTTCTGACAACACTGCAATGGAAATAGTGAGTTCCAAGCGAAGATGTTAGTAGCGCATAAAGTGCAATATTACGGTACTACTTAGCTGTTTCCTCTAATACGGGAAAGTAAGTGCTGTTGTAGCACCACTAGTTTTTAAAACAAATCCTTCATATCTTTAAACTCAAAGTGCAATTCGTCACGTCTCCGTGAAATTCTCTTTCTTTAAAGAACTCATTTATAAAGATTGGTTGCGTGGGAGAGCCGCAACGGAAAGGCATACCACTGAAATAATACAGGAGACGATTATGGACAAATATCACATTTCCGATTTTTTAGCCAACTTTGATTCTATACTTGGAAAAGCGTTATCTTGTGACACAAAATATAGTTTCAAAAAAAATTCATTTTTTAAATTTTTTATATGAAGACCTGTACATTTCATATTATTGGCCACGGAAGACCGCTTTTAAGAAGTTTTAGAGATCCATTATTTTGTAAATTATATGTATGTTTATTTAACAATATACCCCAATTCTCACTGAAAGTATTACATCAGTATGGCCAGACAAAATGACACATCACCAAGGTGTCTGACTGTTGTTTAGAAAAATCTTTTTTTTTTCCTTCCCGTAGTTTTTCCTGCGTGTCTTCTGCTTCTCTGCTTGTTAGTTTTATCGTTTCCTTTTCTTTATGTTCGACCTTCATTTTCCATATCTTGAATTTTATATTTGTTCGTCCGTCCGTCCGTTCCCCTCTCCATCCGTCCGTCCCCTCTCCCTCCCTCCGTCCCCCGCTCCCCTCTCCGACCGTCCGTTCCCCCTCTCCGTCCGTCCACTCTCCGTCCGTTCGTCCACTCTCCGCCCGTCCACTCTCCGTCTTTCCGTCCACTCTCCGTCTGTCCGTCCACTCTCCGTCCGTCCGTCTACTCTCCGTCCGTCCGTCCGTCCACTCTCTGTTCGTCCACTCTCCGTTCATCCGTTCGTCCACTCTCCGTTCGTCCGTCACTCTCTCCGTCCGTCCGTCACTCTCTCCGTCCGTCCCTCTCTTCGTCTCTCTCCTTTCGTCTATCCCCTTGCTTCGTCGCTCTCCGTCTCCGTCTGTTTCTCCGTCCGTCTCTCCGTTTCTTCGTCCATCTGTCCTTTCGTCCGTCTGCCCGTCCCTCCGGCTTTGCGTCCATCCCTCCGTCCTCCATTCCGCCATCCGACCGCCCGACCGTCAATCCTACCTTCCTCCATTTGTCCGTTACTCCGTCCAGGCCTCCGTCTATCCGTCCCTCCGGCCGTTCTTCCGTCCGTTTCTTCGTTCATTCATCTGTCCGACCTTCCTGCAGTCTCTTCGCCTCAATGTCCTTCCCTCCGTGCGTACGTGCGTGCGTGCGTCCGTCCCTCCGTCCGTTTCTTTGTCCGTCGCTCCGCCCGTTTCGCCGTCCGTCCCACCGTTCGGTCTTCCGTCCATCTGTCCGTTCCTCCGATCGTCCCTCCGTTCGGCTCTCTGTCCGTCCCGCCGGCCGTTCCACTGTGAACAACACTGGCCCCTAATTATTACCAATATTTTTTAACCTCGATCGATATTAATATTTTTTTACCCTCGATCAATCTAATGCGACTCAAAGCCATACAAATTTGAAATGGAACATTTATTTATTTATTTACGTCAAAAACAGAACTGTTTGTGACGTGCAATGGGGAGAAGTGAATTTGGTGCACGTTTTCATAACTCTGTGATCTCTATCCTCAGCCATATTCTAGTCGAATTTTGAATACAGAAAAAAAAGCGTTGTTTTCAAGTTTTGTTGACAAAATATTCGCTCATATATAATAAAATATATTTTCAAAGGTAAAATAGCTATAAATGTGTGCCCTTAACCCTCATCATGTTCTTCATGAAAGAATAATGCTTTTTGCCGCGATAATATGGATAACGATAATTTGAATAACTGTATTTCCCACTGAAATTCAGAAGACGTGCACAAAGAATGAAGTTACATTTATGTCCAGAAGCAAATCAAGGGACCATCTCAACATTTGCTAAAAGAATCAGGGAAACTGGACGAAAAACCTGATCGAGATGGGGACCATCAACCCAGAAACTGTGGTACAGTACTTGTTACAGGTTCTTTAGAATTATACAGTCCAAATGATAAATAATTACATTAACTATCATTGTTAAAATTAATGTTACTTTCTTTTTGATGCTCGGTATAGTCTCGAATTGTATAGATACAGTTATGCAGCAGAAAAGATTTTACTTGGGACTTAAACTTTCCTATCGAAGTTAATCGTTTAATGTCGTCTGGCAAAGTGTTCTAGAATAATGTACATGAATTGTATGTGAATTATTTGTAGTGAGCTGTTGATATTGCCACTTGGTGAATACGATTACTTGGTCGTGTGTTATAGTTATCGACATCGGCGTTTGCTGAAAATATATTCCCGCCCTTAAGTAAGTCATTTTTGACAAAAACTGCTGATTCGTAAATCAGGAGACAAGGTATATTTGTATCATCCGCAAAGAGAACTGTTCTTCCTTTTCCAATCGCTAAGGGCATGTCGTTTACGTATAATAGAAAGATAATAGGACCTAAAATCGATCCTTGCGGGACTCCACGTGCGATTGGCAAAGAACCGGAAACGTGTGTACATAAAGTTCCAACATTCCAGTAAGGTATTTCTACTCTCTGAGATCGTTGTTTAAGGTACGATCACAGCCAATCTAGAGCAATATCACGGATTCCATATAAAGGTAATTGTGAAAGTAAAATGTTATGATCAATGACGTCAAAAGCTTTTGAAAGATCTAAAAATATTCCAATAGTTGCTTCGGTTTGATCCAATGATGAGGCAACATCTTAAAAAAAGGAAAAAATGGCTGTTTCCGTAGATTTTGATTTCCGGAGTCCATGTTGGCAAATTGAAAACGCAATTTGAGAAAGGTTACCATTCGTTGTCATCAATGATTTTAGCAATGACATCTGCATGAAGTGTGGTCTTAACAAGTGTGCAAAGTCAACTTAAAAAGAGGGAAAACGACCACGTCAGAGAACATTGAAGTTGATAGACACACTGTGATTAAAGATCTTGAGCCAGGTAAAACTTACAAATATCTGGACATTGAAGGATGTGAAACCATCTCGAACGACACAATGAAAGAGAGAATTCGCAAGGAGTATTATAGAAGAGTGAGACTTGTCCTGCAGTCTGCTCTGAACTCAAGGAATAAAATATCAGCATTAGGTAGTTTGGTGGTGCCTGTAGCCGAATACAGTTTCGGACTAGTAGACTGGACTGAACAGGAAATTCGCATCATGGATCAAAAAACCAGAAAACTGCTTACAATGCATCATGTTGCCCACCCCCGAGCTGATGTATATAGACTTTATGTGTCACGTAAGGAAGGAGGAAGAGGCCTCAGATAAATTGAAGCCTCCTGGCACAATGCAATAACCGGGATGGGAAAGTATGTAGTCAGCCATCAAGATGACCCACTAATGAGGCAGGTCATGAAATCTGACCGAAGAATGGGAAACAGGAGCATCGTAAGTGTAGCAAGAAGCATTGCGAACAAGACTATGCAAGACACCCAGAATGACACTTCTGATGCTACTTAACATGAAATTTGAGACACAAAAAATGTTAAAGAAATCGTGGAGAGACAAACCACTCCACGGACAATATTTGAAACGAATGGACAAGGTGCAGATCAATAAAGATCAATCATTTATGTGGCTTAAAAGGGAATAATGAAGCCAGAATCGGAAGCACTTGTAATAGCTGCTCAAGATCAGGCGTTGAAAACACGACATTATGATAAAGCGGTTCTCAAAATTTCCCAAGATCATAAATGCCGCATTTGCCAGGAACACGTAGAAACCATTGATCATATTGTCTCAGCTTGTCCAATCCTACCAAAAATCGAATACTTGAAAAGACATGACAGGGTGTGTAGCTACTTCCACTGGCAGATCTGTACCGCCCTCGAAGTTCCTAACACATGCCCCAAGTGGTACGAACACTCACCGAAACCAGTGACGTCTGTTGGATTGTGTACGATATTGTACGACCAACAAATTCAAACTGATCGCATGATAGCGGCAAACAAACCAGATATAGTCATCCGGGATTTGGAGAACAAATCGTGTATACTTGTCGATGTTGCTGTACCGTTGCGATCAAAACGTCGTTATCAAGGAGGCAGAGAAATGTCTTAAATACAAGAGTTTGGAAATCGAGATCAGCCGAATGTGGGGCGTAAAAGCACAGGTCATCCCGATAGTTATCGGAGCTCTGGGATTTGTTCCGCAAAATTTGTGTAAGAACTTGTCTAAACTCCCAGGTAATTCAAAAGACTAGGAAGTGCAAGAAATCGTTTTATTTGGAACAGCCCACATTTTGCGCAAAGTATTGTAGAGGCACCGACAGGCCCTAGATCTACTCCTTAGGTAGGTGGTTGCAACCTGGAGTAGATTTTATATTCAGCCGACACATAACATCTTAAGTCGGGATTTAGAGTAATAATAATAACAATAACAATAATAAACAACGAAGGATGTGTCACGTAAGGGAGGAGGAAGAGGCCTCAGACAAATTGAGGCCTCCTGACATAACGCAATAGTCGGGATGGGAAAGTATGAAGTCAGCCATCATAATGACCCTCTAATGAGGCAGGTCATGAAATCTGACCGAAGAATGGGAAACAGAGGCATTGTTAGTGTAGCAAGAAGCATTGCAAAGAAAACTAGGCAAGACATGTCGAATTACACAGACAATGAACTTCTGATGCTACTTAACATGAAATGTGAGACACAAAAAATTTTAAAGAAGTCGTGGAGAGAAACCACTACACGGACCATATTTGAAACGAATAGACAGAGCACAGATCAGTAAAGATCAATCATTTATGTGGCTTAAAGGGGAATAATGAAGCCAGAATCGAAAGCACTTGTAATAGCTGCCCAAGATCAGTCCTTGAGAACACGACTTTATGATAAAGCGGTTCTCAAAATTTCCCAAGATTAAAAATGTCGCATTTGCCAGGAACACGTAGAAACCTTTGATCTTATTGTCTCAGCTTGTCCAATCCTACCAAAAACCGAATACTTGAAAAGACATGACAGGGTGTGTAGCTACTTCCACTGGCAGATCTGTACCGCCCTCGAAGTTCCAAACACATGCCTCAAGTGGTACGAACACTCACCAGAAGCGGTGACGTCTGTTGGATTGTGTACGATATTGTACGACCAACAAATTCAAACTGATCGCACGATAGCGGCAAACAAACCGGATATAGTTATTTGGGATTTGGAGAACAAATCGTGTTTACTTGTCGATGTTGCTGTACCGTTGCGATCAAAACGTCGTTTCCAAGGAGGCAGTGAAACGTCTTAAATACAAGAGTTTGGAAATCGACGTCAGCTAAAGGTGGGGCGTAAAAGCACAGGTCGTACCGATAATTATCGGAGCTCTAGGATTTGTTCCGAAAAAATTGTATAAGAACTTCCCAGGTAATTCAAAAGACGGGGAAGTGCAAGAAATCGTTTTATTTGGAACAGCCCACATTTTGCGCAAAGTATTGTAGATGCACCGACAATCCCGAGATCTGGTCCTAGGTAGCTGGTAGCAACCTGGAGTAGATTTCATATTCAGTCGACACATAACATCTTTAGTCATGATATAGAGGAATATTAATTATAATATATATAATATATAATATATATTGAAACGAATTATTATTATTGCAATGATAACAATGCGTTTCTGAGAATGAAGAACATTTGAATTACGCGGTAGCAGGGCGCGCCGACGGAGTCGGGTGCCGGAGTCGAGTCAGAGTGGAGGACCGAAACGCGAGGGAACCACGAGACAGGTAGGCAGTGAAGCTAAGGCGGGGTAAAAGGACGGTTACGTGAGGCGTGGAAGAAAAAGGACGAATAGTGGTGAAATCTGGGACCATCGAGAATGGAAGGCATCGGGAAGGACAATGCGGTGAAGAATGGTATGTAGTGAGCTAAAACGGTTGTATTGGTGAAGTGAAGAAGGAAAATATCGGTACATGAAGACAGTCACGTGGGCGAACGCGGAGCAGCGGCGGCACGTGGATTTATGTGCGGCAGTTAACCGTTAATGTTGGTGTATGTGTCTGAGTGATCATATGGGAACGAAGACTTAATCGGAGTGAGGGAAGATTAATCATTGGATGGTGCTAAAGGTGGTGAAATCGGCGTTGACAAGACAAACCATGGGGGCAGACACAAGGAGAACATTGAGTGAACATAGCTGAGCAGCAGTAAACAACCAATTGTGAGACGTAGACGAAAAGATTTATTACGGACAGGGAAGTGAGAAGCATTAGCGGGCTGCGCGTGGCAAGTTCGTTACAACGGCGGTGTCCAGCGAGATGTAGGCAGCCAGCGTTGTGCTGGAAACGGCCGGCGTTGTGCTGCGAGCGGCAAAGGCTCTCCCCACGTCGGCATCCAGCGACCCGACGGGGCCCGAGCACCGCCTCGCTGCGCGAAGCATCGCCTCGCCGGATGATCGTGGTCGCGGAGCGGCGCGGCCCGGGTTCGGACGTACGGTGTGAGTAAGAACAGACGGGAGAACATTGGGAGGGGGTGAATAGATGACAGGAATCAGTGATCTGTAGTAGAGGCCCCACAGTTGTGAAAATTATAAGAAATGAATGGAATTCCTGGACAATAAAGAATTAATGAATAAGAGATATTTAGAATAGGAAAAATTGATAGAGCAGATGTTTGTGCGGAATAAGAACCACGAATTTTTGTAATTAATCGATCAATAAAAATTCATGTTTAATCCGATTACCCTTATGTTTCCATTGAATGAAAATAATAGAATCCAGAGCCCCATTCCCGGGAAAGAACAAATAATTATTGTGTAGAGTCAAATTCACGACTCGTTTCAATATATATATATATATATATATATATATTTTATTCCATAGATAATATAAATTATCATTTTAAATTTTGATCATTTCTAACCTACCAAGGAGCTTTTAAAATTTCTCTTAAAGAATTGTTTTTGCAATACTTCCAGTTTCAGAAGGTTGCATTTAGCGGAACCACCCCATATTGGCGTAGGTCAGTGAAGGTCGAAATTTAAATATTATGAATGCTGAGTCTACTCCTAATTATAATTTCTACTTATGAATGGATACAATTTGAATATTTGTAAATGTGTGTAATTTGCTATCGATGTTATGTGTTTTTCCAGGTTAATTGAGTAACTATTGGAAGTCCAAGATATTTAACAGGAGTGTCTTCAAATCCATTTAACTGCATGATTATTTATATTAAGGGTTAAATAAAAATTATTCGTTTAAGCGATAATATTTTAGCAAGTAATTTTATTTTCCGGTTTATGTACGTATACACGGAGTGATATACGTAGTGTAGGGAAAGTTATGTAATGCTGCGCGAAAAAAAATGGCCAATTTTCCTTGCCGGGCGCTGATAAAGAGAAAGTGGATTAAACCAGTTGCTAAATAAAGGGAAAAATCCCCTAACACCGTGGTGTAGCTAGAACCCCCTCTTTTGTGGGCCCTTGATACCGAAAAAACCAATTGAAAGGAAAACGTCCGTCTGTCTGCCTGTCAGTCCGTCCGTCTGTGAACACTACTAGCGCCTAAACCATACGTACGATTTCTTCCAAAATGGATATTTCCCTGTTCGATCTGGTTCTAGTCGAAGCTTTGAGATTTTGAAAAATATTCTGTAAAATGTGGGGGTACTTTACATGAAAGACCCCCAACATTTTCAAAATTTTCGCAAAAAAACGGCTCCAAATTTTTTCTTTAAATTTCTTGTAAGATTAGAGTAAAATACACTTATTAAGGTGGCATAGGTTCGATTTTCACGGATAACTCTGAATTTTCGAAAATTGCAAAAGTTTGAATTTATTTGGCGACTTCCTCCAACTACAAAATTGCAGATAGAGATTTTTCCTTCAAATAATTTTTTTTTCTTCCTAGTGAGTTTTTCTTTAAGGTCATGTAGATTTTTTTGAAAATTTTAGTAGTTTCGGACAATACTGCCTGCAATATGTGCAACTTTAAAATATTACAAAAACAAGATTTTCTCAAAAACGGCTTTAATTTTTTTATTTGAACTTTTGGTAGGTATAGTGCTTAGCGTATTTTATGAGATGACAAAAACGCCCTATGGCTCTATTCTTTTTTTTTCAAGATTTGAAAAAATGAAATTTTTTGACTTTTCTTTTGATTTTTTGAAATTCTTTGACAAATTTTTTGACTTTTGTAAATTGACTACTTCTCGCGTCGTTAATATTTACATTAGCAGCGATTTTTTCGAGTACATGTGCTTTTAAATAATGCAAAGTATCGTTTTGCGAAAACAACCGTTTTCTGTGAAAAGTAGCTCAAAATTCCGCATTTTCACAAACGCTCAAACGCCATTTCTCATATATGGCTGCAAATTGTTTCTCAAAAATTTTAACGGATAGTGCTAAATACACTCTTTAATATGAACGTAAAGTTTATTTTGAGTTATTTTTCTGTTTTTTTTCAAAAATTATATAATGTAATTTTTTTGAAATATTTCTCACATCTTTAATATGCACAGTACCAGCAATTTGTAAAAATTATTAAATTTGTGAGTGTAAGTGCTTCAAATAACTTCAAAAGTATTTTGAAAACTCAAAAATTTCCTGTGAAAATGAGCTTTAAATTTCACATATTTAGTAGCGCTTAAACGCAATTTTCTTTAAAAACGGCACATAATTTTGAAAAGAAAATTGCCATTTAGGACTAGATTTTTGTGTTCTTTAATATTCTAAAATTAATATTTCATTTCTACCAATATGGACACCGGAAAAATTAAGAAAATGGCAAAAAAAATGTACTTTTTGCGGTGATATGTAGCAACTGGCAAGAAAGAGCATGTGGCAATACCGAATAGCTAGCGAAGACCCAAGGGAATAGAAAACTAATACGGGAGAGTCTGTGCCATTCCGTAGCACTCCACGATGATTTATATTTATTTTACCGATCATTTAACCATTAAATGAGGAGATTTAGATCATGTTAGTAGAAGTCTACATAAAGCTCGATCACTCTGAGTGGTAAATACTGCAGTGTCGTTTCAAAAAGGCAATGTCTAAATGCACGAGATAAGGCATTTCAGAAATAAAAACAATGTCATAAGATGATCCTTGAAAAAATCCAGCTTGTATATTATGATCAGTTGAGAAAGTGTTATTTACTTTGTACAGTTGCCGACACATAAAATAGGCTAACGGCCACATTCAGAATGCCCGTCATTCTGCGCATTCTGGCACACTGTACGGACGATAACGCCATCTGGTTCTTTCATAGTTAACTAACGACTGAGAAGCTGATAGGCTAGATTTTCGCAATCATGATCTCTAGTTTGAACGTTCTCTATGATACGCGTGTTTATCCGAATGATTGAGAGTATTGGCGTAGAAGGCACAGGGCGGGATAGTCTCCATCGCGTCGTCATGTAAGCCATTCCATCGTCTACAAGAAATATATCAATAAAGATAAGATCATACAATACGACATAAAAAGTTCAGCACATGCAAAAGAATTCGTGGATTTGAAAAGGAAATTTGGAAATTTTTAATTCTGATTTACTTGCAAAAAATCAATTGAATATCCCCTCTTTTAACACAAAACAACTTAAGTACGTGAACGAATATTATGGATCCGAGACGAAGAAATGAAATGTGCGATGGCGGCTCCAGGATCGGAAAAATAATTAGGAGTTGGAAGTTTTGGCGAAGAATAGTGTTCAAATCTCAGTGTTTACGAAATTTAAGGTTTTTGCAACATTAAACTAAATATTCAGTAATAATTTGCATCGCTTGTCAAAATTATTATTTTGCAATATTCACCTCAAAGACAATTTGAGGACCATTCCTCCGTTTCGCGCGCGTTTTGGAGTTGTTTATAAAATTGGTTAACTGTGAAAATTTGTTAATTCGCAGTTTTTCGGTTCTGGAATTATCAAGGGTCCCCGTTCTCCTCTTCAGTACCTTGCAAAATTTGGAAAATGTTTATAATTTACAAATTTGCGAAATTATTTTATTGTCTTTCTCTAAACTGCCTTTGAATGAGATGCAAAATTTCGCATATCCAATCGGCGCTATCACCTTTCGTTTTCGAGATTATGTAATTGTTTCTAAGAAATGAGCATGTCATGACAACTCCCATTTCTTGGAAGTCAATGGCAGTTCTCTCACAAATCTACCTTCAAGCCGTGTTTCCCAATGCAACGTGCATTCTGAGCGGACACTCTTTTCTCATGCGACCTGACACCGGATATGGTATTTGAAACTACCTCAGAACGCAAGTCGATTGCTTGCGAGTCAAAATCATGGAAACATGAGTTGTTACAAATGTTCCCTAAATACGTAAATGCCAAAGAAAGTTCATCTTTTGGCAGGCCTGGTCCAAGATTTCTGCTCCGCTCATGCTCGGAGACCCCAAGTTCGTTTCGACAGATGACGAAGAGCGCTTCGATCCGGTGTTTACGCCACCGCCCAACGGGAGTCCCCCGGCTGCCAATTACTCACCCTTCCGTAAAAATTTTCTCGCGGAGCGGCCACACTAGCTCGTTTCGAATAGATCAAAGACGACAAATTTTATTTCGGGCCTAGTTCATGTAAAATCAAGTAGGATTTTAATTTAATTTTATTCCAGTGAGTAAGTTCCTTTTTATTTTCTAGTTCGAAACATAATTAAGGGCAAAACGAAATATCCTGGATACGTGTGTTCAGTTAAAACAAATAAAAGCAATTTCATTGTAACAATTTTAATTGTGGATTTTGTTTACAATTCGTTCGCTGTGGGTCACAAAATTCCTTGTCGCCATCAAACGCAAGGAATTGCGAAGTCTCTCGTCGCTCAAACACCCTCGAAACTTCGATTTTGTTAACTGCTTATGAAAAGAAGCTCTCATTTACATACGTGGACCCAAACATAGAAATTACTTTGGCTGCTTTACATATGTAGTTTTGAGAACTCATATTGTGGAAAATATTCATAATACTCCAAGAGTTCGCCGTTCAAAATCTTTCTGTCTTTTAGATAGATGGTCAGAGTATAAGTCCTGTAGAACCACTATGAAACAAAATGTCAATACTCTTCGATGTCGCCATTAAGATAAAGCGCTAGCAGCTAGCCAGCAGCAGGTTGTCCGTATTTCTTATCGCACGGACTGAAGGAATGCCCCACTCCCCGGTGAGTAACTGCGCCGGCGCGCTGCGTGGGACACGGCGTGGGAGCAAAATTGCACCGGAGCACGGTTTTGGACAGACCTGTCTTATGGGAAACGCACAACATTCTCAGAGCATATGAAGAATCAGTCATTTCAACAGCGAAGCTACTACCTTATAATAGTAATAAGATCCACAATTCTTTAATTTATGTTATTTAGGTGCAGCTCGTGTCTCAGAAAAGCGAACATTAATACTGTTATTTACACTAATAATATTCACATTACGATGAAGAAGTTTCTTTTAAATTTGTTTTGCGTTCGTAACGCATCGTAGCCCTTCTGGGGGCATTGAGCGCTTGGTATGATCCTCCTTAAAATCCTGTTTTAATGTAGTCATTCATCGTCAGTCATTTTCATGTATCCTTCCCTACACGGCATTTTCACATCTCGTTTTAATCGTTTGAAGAGAATCAAAGCGAAGTGGTATTATTATATTATTGAATTGAGTTTTATTGAATTTGAAATGACTGCTTGGATATTTGGAGTTTAATGAACGAAATATAGCGACCTGAATTTATAGCTATGAAAAGTAAACGAAAATGTGACAAACATCAGTATCTCATCAACATTTGTGAAAAATCTTACGAATATCGGAAATTAAATGAAGTTTACACATGCATTGAAATAAATTCACGTATATAAAATGTATAGTGACTTCTCCTTCCACTCAAACAATACCATTTTTAAACTCAGAAAATTCTCCAACTTAAAGAAGCACACTCATTCACAGAAAATTTCATTTATTGCCCACCTCTTCACATATTCAATAATCCGATACACACCCACTTCCATATAGTCTCCTTTGCTGCCCAAATAGACATGAGGTGCCAAGAAGTTGAAAATTCCTTCCGAAGATATCAAAACATTCTAAACAGAAATTATAACAAATAGAATCGCTGCTAAGTCATAAAAGTTATACTATGGAACGCGAATGGATTAATACGACACCACAGAGAAGTAATAACTACTCGTCTATTGAGTATTTTTCGTAGATTCAAAACTTAAAACATAGTTCGTGACAAACAGAGACTTTATACAGAGATGTTGTCATAATTCCACAGGATGACCTTATCACCACAAGACGCCAAATATTAGGAAAGATTGTGCCAGCACACGAATCACCTTCCAATGAATCTTCCCTAGTAAGTCAACGCATACCCAGGCGCACACGAAAAAAAATTCTTATGAAACCTACACAAATGTAATAGTAGTGATATATTTCTGATATTTTGTTTGTACTGTATACTATTTGATTCATGTTCATAAATAAACTGATTATAAATTTGCAGTACGAGAAATAATTTTAAAATACGAAAATGAATTTGAGATTTCCTCTAAGAGACGTTTTTCATCGTTCCTATTTCATTCGCTCAGAATATTACAATCAATTTCGAGATTTCAATGGAAGTGCACGTTTTGGAGAGTCATCTGAACGAAAACAGTGTTTTTTTCTCGAAACATCGGTCCATCCGGTCCACTTGTCGTTCTGTGAACCACACTAGTGCCTAAACTATTCGTAGAGATGTTTGCTTAAAACATTGCAGTATTGATGTGGCCCGACTCGAGATCCTGCAATTTGAAAATATTTCTTTAAATATTGTAGTGATTTAGTTGACGCGATTTTTTCTTCAAGTGAAATTAGTTCTTGACAATCAGTTCTTTATAAAATTATCATGTAAACTTTTCTGAACATATTACTTGTTTTTGCACAATCTTGATTGAAATATGAGTAACATTAAAACAATATTAAATTTAATATTTTCTCAAAACTGCATCAAATTCTTGTTCTTTAATAGTATTGCATGGAAAGTGCTATGTTCACTGAGTAAAATGAAAGAACCTTCATTTTAATTTAATATTCTTCACTTAGGCGTTCTTTACGCTATTCGAGGCCAAAGTTTAATCAAAATTTTTTGGAGTCATTTTGAGAAAATTTTAAAATATTTACAAAGAACTTCCAAAACCAAAATGTTTCTGGCAAACTCAGAGGGCCTCGAAATCATTAAATCGATCGAGGAATATCAATTTTGAAGAAAATCGGCAGTACAGTTTAGGCGCTAGCATTAACCAAGATGGACGAACGGACAGACACACAGACAGACTGACGTTTTGTCGTCGAAATTAATTTTTATTGTTATATGTGTTAATATTTTAATGTTTTAATACAGGACTCAAAAAAGGAATCATTTCAGCAAATATTGAAAAATGTAAAAAAAATAATGTTACGTAACAACTAATATCCCCTTACCCCCATGTAACACAGCGTAACACAGGCTCAGACCCCCTCCCCCTTATTACCGTTTCGTAATTTATGGACATTTCCTTACACAACGTGTTAGAGGAAATAATTTGTTATATTCTCGTTAACAAACACGATTTACTCAGTTTTTCGTTAACAGGCCCTGGCAATAAGTGTTTTTCTATCAAAAAATCACCAGTATACGATTACAAAACTTACTCTTGTAACGAAGTAAGTATGAAAAAGTAAAAATATGTTACAGGCACCAGATAGATAGTTGCTGTGAAGAGGGAGAAAAACGAAAAGCTAACTCACAGACTCAACGTATTTAGAGACGAAAAAATACGAGAAAATCGTGCTATTTGGAGTAGGACCAGAAAGGTTAGCTTTTTTATCTCAGAAATGGGAATTTATATAACAAGTAAAACTGAAAAAATAGCGAAATGCTGTAATTTCAAACTGCGATACTGCGGGTATTAAACTTTTTATTTCTAAAAAGGAAAATTTTAGCGTCTCTGAAACAGACAGGTCTTTCACTAATGAGATAACTAGCTCTTATGTGGCTTTGCTATTCTGAGAATGAATCAATAGAAGAATGAATAGGAAATACGAATATTTCAGTTTGCTTTGGCGTGAGTAAAATATTGATTTTTCTTTGGCAACGCTGTGTAGCCCCTTATCTGATTTTACCCGGAGTCGAAAGTGCTTCCCAGGAAAAATGGCACGTCAGTGGTAGCTTGAGGCTTATGAGAGAAAATCGATAATCCCTCTCAAGAAAGATGATTTTTATTAAACTCTTTTCTGACCTATAATATCGAATCAAGCAGAGAGATATCACTAATATTGTCGCTCGGTGTATAAGGGGAAGCAGTCATTTTTGCATTAATTTTTGGTAAAAATATTTTCTGGATATTAAGAAAATTTCTATTCATTTTTTACTCAAAATCTGTATTATCTTTGTTGTCTTTTAAAAAAATAGAAGACACAAAAATATATTTCTGCATACATCTGAAATCAATGTCCAAAAACATTTCCACTTTCAAAAATTTTTCGACAAATTTAATTTTGAAATTTATATAATTTTACTTTAAAGCTATGAAGTTTCAACACACAACTAAAAGACGTCCCATAAATATTCATCAGAACTACCTTCTGGAATACATGTTAATTTCAAAGTAGAGATTGCAAATTCGAAGACCCACTAAGAATAATTGTCATTGCTAATCACCAGCAATTCCATCATCTTTATTCACATTCTCTATGAAAAGCGTTTGTGAGACAGTGCATGCATTTACTATTTTGTTTCTTTCTAAGTAAAGGAGACAAACAATATACATAGTAGGAATATAACTCATATCAAGGCAAACAGGAAAAGTCAAGACGGGTTTTAGTGAATTACTCACAGACAAAGAAACGTCCTATTTCATGACGATATTTCGCTAAAATTCTGCAAGATTTCTTACGACTTACGATTACAAGATTACTAAACGACTCTCTTTCCGAAGTACGTAACTTGGAGGTATCCGAAGTATTAAGACAATTCAAGGCAAGCAATTCCATTGTCCTTTTTGTTCTAAGACATACAAACAGTTTTGTTTGTGCAAAAAAGAAAATAACAGTACAATATTTTAAAATTCGTTATATTCCCGATTTAAAATCGTGTTATTTATTTTACTACAATAAAATCGTGTTATTATCTCAATGCCGCACGTCTATTACAATTTTCTTTTTAGAATTCCTTGTTCGCTATCACGAATTTTGCCGTTTCATGCCTAACATTGTCAAGACAAAAGTATAATTTTGGAAATTAGTGGAATTTTACTTTCCCGTATACATACGTATATACGAAGCGTGAATGAGTTCATTTTTCTCTCCCCACTTAGCAATGTCCTGACATTGCTGTTGTAATACATATCTCTGATTGTTTCTTTTTTGTTTTTTTTTCTCGTATTGTTCTTTATTATATGGTGTGTTGGATGCAGTCGTGTGTTGTTTAGCGTTGATGCTTTTTGTCCATGAACGTTTTTCTTAGTTTTTTGAGTTTTTTTTCATGGTGTTGTCCCAATACTCCCATTTTACATTTATTTGTATTTTTTATAGCCGATCTTCATTATTTTCCCCTCTTCTCGTTCTTGTATTGCTACTTGCCAAACTGCAGTCATAGATCACTCTTTCCTGTCTTGTGAGAACATTTTCTATACAAGTGTCTTTACCTTTAATTTATTCTTGTTCTTTGTGATTGACATTTTATCTCGTTATTCTTCCTGTTTTATTTTCTCCAATAAAGAATGCATGAACAAAGTTTATATACCCAACTACGTTTTCCAGGATGTTTTTTGTTTTTTCTCTTTGTATGTGGCTGGGTTTCCTTGTGAATCCTTTTCATTTTCATCACTATGTAATTTCTTTTCTCCTTTTTTATTATTTTTACTTTCCCGTATAAGTACGTATATACGGAGTATATATGTAGTGTAGGAAAGTTATGTAATGCTGCATGAGAAAACGGCGGATTTACGGCGGAAAAAGTCACTTTTGGGCCACGATCACGAAAAAGTGGTTAAATCCTGAGCTAAATTAAGAAAAAATCCTCTAACACGTGGTTTATCCAGAATACATGTGTTGTGGGTCCTTGATACCGAAAAACCAATTGACGGCAAAACGTCCGTCTGTCAAGTGTATGTGAACAACACTAGAGCCTAAGCCATGCGTAGGATGTTTTTCCCAAATTGAAGAAACCCCTGTCCATTTGACCTGCGTTGCCCTGCGATTTTGAAAAGCATTCATTAATTTTTGGGGGTACTTTACATGAAGCTTCCGAACATTTTCAAAATTTTCTCAAAAACGGATCAAAATTTTTAATCGAAACTTATGATAAAGGGTTAGATTTAACTTATGTAATATTCTTAATATCACATTTTTCTATTTTAAATGGCCTGAAAAATTGAGAAAATGTTAAATAAAAAAATGTCAGCCATGGATAACAGCTGGAAATTAGGCGATGTAAAACCAAAAAACTAGTCTAAATTAAAGAAATCAGAAGAGATCTAGTACGAGAAACTCTGTGACATTCTGTTGTAACACTAGTTTCTTTTTATATGACAACGAAAACGCTCCAACACTTGCGAGGTTTGGCATACAGGCAGTCCCACCAACTACGGGCCTCCCCCGTAACTTCTAAACGGTTCCCGAAATAGAAATGTAGTTTTCGCCCAACAATGCGGAATCATGGGGCAAGTAATGTGCCGTAAGGATATTGTCCGAAAAATTTTTAGTTTTCGAGAAAATTAATCATCTTTCATTTAAAATGGAACCATGATTTTTCTCATTAGCGAGAGGTAGATCATAAGTAGACGAGTGCAATGACGTAACATGTTATTGTTTTAATAGTATTTTGAGCACAAAATTATACTTTCTGACAAGTGATTTTAAATAAAATGCACGAGATTTCCTGTGTCAATTCTTGCAACTGTTGCCATTCAGGAAGGTTGCATTCCCGGCGCCGGCTCTTTTCGAGGAGAGGCCGCGAAGGCCTTCACCAAAAGTTACAATAGCGTCGGCTGCTACAGCAAAAAGTGCAGGTTTCATTTACAATCTCTTGCCAGAAACTATAATTTATTACACAAAATACTATCAAAATGTGAACATATTTACATCATTGCATTCCCCTTTTTATGATTTATCTATTGCTAGTAAGAAAAATATATGGTTCGATTTAAAACAATCAAAGTTGATTTAATTTCTCCAAGAGTAAAAGTATTTCTAACAATATCTCCACACTATTTCGCTTGCTCTATGACTCCACATTGTTGAGCGAAAACTGTATTTTGATATCGGAAGCCGTTTAGGAGTTATAGGGGTGGCCATAGTTGCTGAGACTACTTGTAGTAAATCACCAGCTGGATTATGTAATGGAATCTCGAAACCTATGCTTTCAAATTCAAATCTCAGTTCGGAAAGTGATTTCGCAGGTGCTAAACACTCCCAAAACGACGTTTT